>WTXG01000105.1:0-128035 GCA_022496185.1 Multifurca ochricompacta
ACCCCATTAACTGCTGATACCTCTTAATATCAGAGGTAGATGCCTGGTCTTCAAACTTGACCAAAATGAACATCCATGCCAGAGGGTAGAGGAGTATATACTGGGTTGGAATCCCCCATTCCAAACCTCTCAACTATAGAGGATACATAGGCTGTCTGGTCGATATCCAGTGTCTTGTTAGGATGATCCCTGGTGATGTTAACTCCAAGGTAGGACTGGATTTCGCCAAGATCGGTCATCTCATATCAGCTAGATAGAGAGTCCTTCAGCCATTGAATCTTCTTAGTGGAGGACCCAAGTATAGTGATGTCATCAACATATAAAATGACGAAAAGTGAACCATCCCCCTCTTGGTGATGATACACATATACTCCTGCATCAGAGTACGTCCGAGTGAAGCCCAGTTCATTGAGAACTGCATGGAATTGTAAGTTCCATGCTCGGGAAGCTTGTTTGAGGCCATACAGAGCCTTCTGTAGCCTACAAACTTTGGACTCTTGTCCAGCAACGATGAAACCAACAGGTTGCTCCATATAAATCTCCTCATCCAGATCGCCATGCAGGAATGCCGATTTGACATCCATTTGATGGATTTCCCAATCCTCAAGCACGGCCAACACTAATAACAGTCTAAGAGACTCAAATCTGGCGACTGGGGAGAAAGTTTCATCGAAGTCCACCCCCTCTATTTGGGTGAACCCTTTTGCTACAAGCCTAGCATGAAAGCGTCCATCTGCTTTCAGTTTAAAGACCCACTTGGACTTTACAGCCTTTCTACCTTCAGGAAGGTCTTCAAGGCACCACACTTTAAGTTTTTCTAAGGCATCAATTTCATATTGACATGCCTCAAGCCAATCACTGGCATTATCAGACTCCATTGCTTCTTTAAAAGTGAGAGGATCCCTGTAAGGCAATCCTGCAGCATTGAGTAGATCCATCTGACCAAGTCTGGAAGAACCCTGCACAAACTCTGCATTATCCTCATTGTAGAAGCGAGGATTCAGACGACGATTCCGATTGGGACATGCAGTATCCAAGTCTAAATCTTCTTGGATTGCCCTATCTTGTCGTTCAGAGTGTGGACTTGTCCTCTGAAAATTGGGTTGAGGAATTCTGTCTGCAATCCTTTGTGATTTTCTGATTGCTTTGGTTCTTTTGGGAGGGGAGGATGGTTCCATGATTTGAGATGGAGGGGTCTGATATATAGTCTGAGGGTGTGTGGTGTCTACATTATGTGTGGGTGTGGTAGGCTGTGGTGCTATTTGAGGAGGTACTATGTCCTCCTGTTCCTCTTCCAGGTCTTCCTCATGCTGAGGAGCCTCAGGAACATGCGTAGCTGTTGCTGGTGGTGGCTGGACATGGCCACCAGGTAAAGTAAATGAGCCACCTTGACTAGGTTGCTCTACAGGTTTCTCTGCTCTGTTGTCCTTATCAGAGCGGGATGGGAAGGATCTCTCATCAAATGTAACATCTCGTGAAGAGATGAGAGACCGGGTACGACTATCCCAAAGTGTATAGCCCTTAGAAGTGGGCTCATACCCGACAAAGACGGCTTCCCTAGCTTTGGGATCTAATTTACACCACTTGCCCTCTGGAACATGGTAATAGGCTTTGCAACCAAAGACCTTAAAAGTACGAGACATCTGGTTTGTTCCCAACCAGAAGCTCAAGCGGAGTTTTCCACTTATTAGAACGAATGGGAGTTCTGTTATAGATATGACATGCTGTTTCAACAGCACACTCCCAGAAACCGAGAGACAGGCCAGCATCGTGCAGCATGCTAGTGCCTTTTTCCATTATTGTTCTATTAAATCTCTCGGCCCTTCCATTCTGTTGTGGACTGTACGGCATCGTGAGTTTATGCTCTATGCCAAATCTTCAAGCGTTGCCTTCAGCGCCTTGTTCACATACTCGCCACCACAATCTGTATGAAGACACTTGATTTTATGATTAAATTTGTTTTCAAGTAGTGTCTTCAGTTTATTGAAAACTGGTGTGAACAGATCTTTAGATTCATTGGAACGATTAAGCGTATCTGCTAAAGTCGTCCAAGAAAGTGGCAAAGTATAGATTCCCTTGTATTGAACTGCACTGCAAGGGTCCTACAAGATCACTATGAAGGATCTCAAGGGGGGCTGATGTGCGCTTTGAAGATGGGGGAAATGGAAGACGATGGGACTTGCCCATTTCACAGCCATAACATGGCTTGTCTTCCACTTGGCTATTATTAATCTTGAGGCCTTTAACTGCCTCAGGAGCATATCTCTTCAGGGCTTCTTTAGACATGTGGCCCATTCTCTGATGCCAGATTTCAAGTGAGGCAGATGCAGATGTATGGATACTGCTTAGGACGTGTTTGCCTAGTACCCAATACAATTTGCCAAACTTCCATGCTTCCGCTATAATATTATTGCCATATCTAATTGTTGCCTTCTTATTATCTAAGAACACAGTTGCCCCTTTTTCTACTAGGGCACTGGCGGAGAGTATTTTATGTCCTCCAGGCATGTGGAGCACATTGCTCAATTCCAAGTCGAAGCCTTGATCAGTCCTGATGATCACGGTACCAACTCCACTTGTTTTGACTATGGAGTTGTCACCTAGTGATACTTCATGGGTACTGTCAACTTTATATGTATTGAAGTCTTCAAGGTTGGGACTGAAATGAGACGTTGCTCCACTATCAAGCATCCAATAATCTGAGTTGATGTCCAGATTATAGGTGTGTGCGTAAAGGCGAATGCGAGGTGCTTCAAGCACCTCCTCTATTTTGCCACTACCATTAACTATGGTGGCTATAGTGTTTACATGTTGGGCCTCAGCCCTCTTCTTGTTCCCTGCCTTGCCTTTTTTGGCATTCTCCAGGTCCTTCTTCTTCTTGTGCAAGCATTGGACTTGTGTCCAGGCTTTTTGGCAATAGAAGCAGACCACCCCTTGTGAACCAGGGGCAGCAGCGGGAAGTGGTGATAAATTTATATTTTTTGGTTTTGATTTGACAGGTGCTGCCTTAGATAGGACAGCACTACCACTTCCCGAGGGACCGCCAGCGACTCTCCTCATTTAGGAACCTCTGCACAAGTCCTGAGGAGAAAGTTGCTCTGGATGCCAGAGGCAGTATGGAGCCGGCAATGGCACTGTAGGAGTCTGGGAGAGCTTTCAACAAATGAAGCTCATCTGGAGGTCATTGACCTCCATCCCGTTCTCCCTAAGGGTACTCCTGGCATCCAGGACCTTTTGTAATTGGGTCCTGAATGTCTGTCCTTCATCAAGACGGAAGGACACCAGGGCAAGCCACAATTATATGTGGCCATGCTACCTACAGAGCCATAAAGCCGTTCCAACTTATTATACTTCTCACTAAGAGAAGGATATTGGCATCAGAGCTACTTGGAGTAGACTCTTGGGTACGTTAAGAAAGAGGAGCCCAATTAACATTTCCTCTCTCCCATCCATTCCCTAAGGATGGGATCAATACTCCTTCTGCATTTTCTCCTTTTCCTCCTTGTCCTCTGGGAGGAGGGCATATCAGGGTAAGGCGTGAGATGTGCCTCCTGAGCCCATTCATCCTCAGAGGGCGTTGAATTGGCAGACCAAACCTGCCAGTTGACCCATCAAGGTGCTCCATCTTGGAGGAGGGAGGGAAGACAATTGAGGACAGCATTTTGAGATGTTAAAAAGTTTCCTGGTTCCAAGGAGCAGTTAGAACCAGTGCCCAGGTCTCGCTTAAGAGTGCCACCCCATACTGTGGCGCTATGCTTCAGAACCTAAGAAGGTCCTGCCTTTGTTGTGCGACTTTCTAGGTATAGTAAAGCTGTCTAGTGCAATCCTGTAACTAGACATAAGCTCTGGTAGACTAGCCAGAGTGTCTAGTGTAAACAAGACTGGGAGTCATGTCATGGAGGAGCCAACCACAAGTTCCATTAGAGACAAAGGGTATAAGCCCTTCCTCTAATGCTGGTGGTGGAGTCCATGATTAAGCCCTAGATGATTGGGGCCATGACTAAGTAGATGTCTAGTCTGTCTCTGGTAGGGCGTGGTTACCCTACAAAGGCAACGAATACTTATGCCCAGAGATGAAGACTATATCTACTATGTATAGACTATAGTAGTGCAGCCTACTTGTATCGAGCCCAAGCGTCATGGGAGTGACTACCCATGCCTTGTTCTAGACCCTAAACTCCACATGCGGGTCGCTAAACCCGGCTTACAGATAGAGCCAAGCATTGACTGGACTTAAAGCCACAAGCTTCTGGCTATAGGCCTACTAAGACTATCTATGGGATGAAGACCCAGCTACAACTAAGAAATTACTAATACCTAGTGCGCACTCAAGGAGCTCAAGGTGTTTCACCCGCTTAGGGTCCCTCATCACCTTTTGCAAGAACCCCGAAGGGCTAGCCAAACAGTTCAGGATGAGCAGTAAACTGCGTCATCCTGTGGGGTGTTAAGGTGCACAGACAGTAAATATGAAAGCTCACAGGAAAAAGCTGGTGGGAAAGACTTTGAAGCTTTTGTGAGTTTGATGTGCAAGAGCGAGTTGGGCTGTGATGAACAAAGGGAAGAAACAGATCAGTATGAGCAGCAGGGCCCATAACCTGTCAAACAATCATGCTGCTGGTTATACTGACTGCGGTTAGTAGCAGTTAGGCTAGAAAGACAAGTACTTCAGAGGTTAGAAGAACTCTGTATTACTATCTACACACCTAAGAAAGACAAGTCTAATATAATAGGTTAGTCTATAGGTAGTAGAGAGTAGAGTAAAGGGAACTTACACTTCAGAGGTAGAAGAACTCTGAAGTGAAAGAGACAAAACAGACACCCTTATATACCCATGGGGGCCAGGGGAAATGGTCTGTGCGCACTGGGAATAAGTCCACAAGTGCCGGACAATAAGCAGAGAGGGATAAAGGCATTGGCCAAAGAGATATCACGTGCTTACTGCGCATTACTAAGGACATCACTAATCAGCTGAGTAAGGTGAGAAAGAAATGTAATAAAGATATCGTAAAAAGTCCGAAACTCCGGAACTAATCTAATCTTATCTACAGCTGAAGCGATCCTTAGATGCCTGAAGCATCTCCAGACACATCCCGTGTCAACAAGGGCAGGATATGATATGGATGAAGAGGCGATGCTTGTTACAACCCTTGCCTAGCAACCCACTCTTCTTCACGATCCCCAGTGACGACCCTACCCGTCCCCCTACCTTACATTTCTTGATCACGTCCCCTTCCTGGGACCCGTCACATGCCCTGCTTCCCTCCCCGTGATCGGCTTTGTCTTTGTTTATGTCGCTTTGCTTATGGTTGACTGCTTATCTGTTATCTTTTATCTCTTATCTTTACGACTGGACACTTACTTAATTCCCTATCAGAAGCCAGGCTTTACGCCCTCCACTTTCGTATATTCGGGCCCACATGACTCCGTGTTATCTTATCTTTAGACGCTCATTCGATTACGTATATAAGTCCACTGTAACTACATTGTAGACCTCAGACTCGACTTATTGAATACATTGGTGCTTGTCTTCTGGACTTCCCTTTGAAAGCTTTGACTCGATCATCTCACCAAGTACTTTGGGTACTTTCTGCTCAACATTGTCTTAGAGTACAGCCTCTTTGACTTTGACTCTTCCATAACGCACTCCAAGGAGCCCTATTGGCCCCTTACCTGATAACAAACAAACGCTGTCACACAAGTCATGTGGAACGTCCCGCACCGGACGTAACATCAAGTCGAGTCTCCTCCCAACGTGGCTTCATCCAGCTGCAGTCAGACCCTGTTCAAAGAAGAGCTCATCGAATGCAGAGACGAGAATAATCTTTCACAACAGACACTTGGCTCTGCCGTCTGGAAAGACTTTGAAACCGAGTTTGGATACTACGTCTATCATGACAGAAGATACCAACCGGTAGAATATGACGACGAAAAGAGAGTTTGGTATCGTATCCGATACTCGGATAGCAGACACTCGTGGGTTACTACCGCTCCTGCTCCACCAGAATTCGGTCTCAGACCATGGAGAGAGAACCCACCCGCGATCATCACCGACTCAGAACCAGAAGAATACGTCGAAGAGAATAGTGAAGACGCACCAGTATTAGCATTGCCTACACCCCTGGTTGCACCGGCAGTTGTCATGATCAGAGCCCCTGCTTTGACAACTCCTCAGATATCGATACAATCCTCAGACACCGTTACCCCATTCCACCAGAACATGTCCACTATCGCTGCCCAACTCCCTGACCCCGTTCCTCCTCCTCCCCCACCTCCCGTTGTCCCGAACATCCCTCCTCCATCGGGACGTCTTTCGGGGATCTTGCCCCAGACCTTCACGGGAGATTGCTCCCAAAGTAAGAAGTTCATGCTGGAGTTCACCACATTTAAGAACTTCAACCACGATGTTGCCCAAATCACCAACCCCTTCCAGTGCGCCAACCTCTTCCTCTCTCTCATCAGAGGTGACGCCGTTGACGATTGGACAATGGAACAGCTCGAGTGGTTGAACGAGCAGGTAGAAAGTGGCCGCCGTACTACCAGTGAAGGCCTCTGGGAGACCATAGCCCAGAGATTCAAAGATGCCTTCACTGATGGACAGGCAAAACAGAAAGCAGCCAGGGAATTAAAGTCCCTGCAAATGGAAAAGGGAGAACTCGATGCCTATGTGGCAAAATTCCGGAGCCTGGCGAACCGGGCAGGCTATGATACGGATGAAGAAGCGACCTTGGACCTCTTTTCCCAAGGACTGCCAAACCCACTTGTCAAAAACATCATTCAGTTTCATCACCCTCATGATTGGGACGAGTGGGTTGATGCTGCTCGACAACAGCAGCAAGACTATCTTGACTTCCAGACATGATTTGGAGTTGACACCAAGAAAGGAAAGACTCGAGAACAGTGGAAGGCCGCGTTTGGAGTCAAACCAGCGCACACTACTCAGAGGGATCCCAATGCTATGGATACCTCAGCAGACAGAGTCAGGGCAAGAGCCACGCTCACTGAAGACGAACGGCAGACATTGATGAAAGAAGGATGGTGTTTCCACTGTAAAGGGCAGGGGCATATGTCCCGAGACTGTCTGAAGAAGGGAGTATGAGTTGCAGTGGCAAATGCTACACCGACAGCCCCCATCAATAATAACCCACCGGCTGTAGACAAGCGGACCAAGGAAGAAAAGGCCCAAGACATATGGGCAAACATGATGAAGGAAAGTGAGGAAGTGTGAGCCATCCTTGTGGAGAAGGCATTTGCAAAGAAGGATTTTTGATAAGCTCTACCCCATCGGCCTGGGCAAGAGCACTCCATGTTACCTCTGTGTATACTAGTCGGTTCAAATCATTAAAAATACCAGTTCATTTCAGACTACACAGAGGATGGCGACCGAGACATCTTAGTGGACTCTGGAGCCACAGACAACTTTATCAGTCCAAGAATGATTAAAACCTTGGGCTGGGGATGCAGGCTCTTCCCCAAGAGAAAAATATCTGGAATATTGATGGAACTGCCAACCGTGCTGGAAAAATCACGCATTATACCGACCTAAACGTCCAAGTCAGGGAAATAACAAAAGTCATTCGCTTTCTGATTACCGACTTAGGGGACGAAGACCTTATTTTGGGGTATCCATGGCTTGCTGCATTCGAACCCCGGATCAATTGGGCCGATGCGACAATGGATAAAGATTCATACCCCACCATCATTACGTCGACAGGCTATGATTATGCGTCAGACATCGGATGGTGAAAGTTGCAGATGCCAGTGAAGAAGACCTAGGTCGCTGTTATGCCACGAAGGCCTCAGAATTAGCCCAGAAGGCGATACAGGGGCAGACAGAGAAGACTTATGATGACATAGTACCACACGCCTACCACCGACATTGGAGGGTATTCTCAGAAGAAGAGTCACAGCGATTTCCACCCTCTCGACCCTGGGATCACGCCATAGACCTGCTCCCCGACACGCCGGCAGCAATCGATTGCAAAATCTATCCATTATCCCAGTCCGAGCAGGTGGCATTGACGGAATTCCTCGAAGAACATTTGGCAAAGGATACATTCGCCCATCCAAATCGCAGTACACCTCGCCCTTCTTCTTCATCAAGAAGAAGGATGGTAAGCTGCGGCCAGTCCAGGATTATCGACGAATTAACGCTCACACCGTGAAGAATGCCTACCCCTGCCGCTCATCTCCGAACTCATAGACACCATGAGGGATAAGTCCCTCTTCTCAAAGATGGACGTGCAGTGGGGATACAATAACGTCAGGATCAAGGAAGGCGATCAGTGTAAAGCGGCATTCAAAACAAATCAAGGATTGTTTGAACCGAATGTCATGTTCTTTGGCCTTACAAACTCACCAGCACATTCCAAGCCATGATGAACCACATCTTCCGTGATCTCATTCTTACTGGAGAAGTAGTGGTCTATATGGACAACATCTTGGTGGCCACCCCAGACAACCTAGATCACCACTGAGACCGTGTGCATCAGGTATTAGATATACTCCAAGAACACAACCTGTACCTCAAACCCGCCAAGTGCTCTTTTGAGCAACAAGTGTTGAGTACCTAGGAGTCATCTTAGAAAGAGGACAAGTGTGCATGGATCCCGTTAAAGTACAGGGGATCCGGGAGTGGCCAGTGCCGACCTGTGTCAAAGACGTCTGGTCATTCATTGGGTTTTGTAACTTCTACCGACGCTTTGTCAAAGGATTCTCAGGCATCGCACGACCATTGAACGATCTCTTGAAAAAGGACGTGCCATGGCATTGGAGTTCAACACAACAACAAGCGTTTGAACAGATCAGGGACCTAGTTGGCTCAGAGCCTGTACTCATCCAACCAGATCTGCGTCGTCCTTTCGAATTGGAAGTAGACGCCTCTCACTTTGCAAATGGAGCTGTATTATACCAGAGAGATGCCACACAAGTACTTCACCCAGTGGCATACTACTCTGAGACCTTCTCCCCAGCCGAGCAGAACTATGACATCTGGGATAGGGAACTCCTAGCCATAGTTAAGGCATTGCGACACTGGTGACCTTACCTGGCCGGGACCCCACATAAGACCATCATCCACACCGACCATTCCAACCTATTGTATTGGAAGGAACCCCACAAAATCAGTCGACGTGTGGCACGAGAAGTTCTGGAGTTAGAAGAATATAACTTCACCCTGAAACACATTGCTGGAAGCCAGAATGCCAGAGCGGATGCACTGTCACGCAGACCAGACATGCACACAGGCGAGAAGACAATAATGACATCACTGTCCTCCTGGAGGAAGTGTTTGCAAAAACTGCCGTATCAGCCTCCACGATATGGACCTATGGGCACAGGTTTCCCAAAATATGAACCAAGAACTGTGCCGTTCATGGGCCGACGCACACAACTTAAAGAGGTCAATGCCTTTGGTGGAAAGACGGCGATCGACTGGTTGTCACCGGTGGCGACAACATTAAGAGGGGGGTGATCCATTTTCACCACGACCTCCCCTCTGCAGGACACCCCGGCATTCATAACACCTACGCCCTGGCCAAAAGAGACTATTGGTGGCCCAACATGAAAAAGGACGTCGAGAGTTATGTGCAAGGATGCGCAGCGTGTCAGGCAAACAAGGTTAACACACACCGAGAGTCCCACCAATACACCCCATTGCTCCCATTGCGTCGACCCCCTTTCAGACCATTGCCATGGATTTTATTGTCAAACTACCCAAATCACAGGGCTTCGACACCATCCTCACGATCACTGACCACGATTGCTCCAAAGCAGCCCTGTTCATTCCCTGCAACGAGACTATCACAGCCGAAGGAGTGGCAAAGTTATACCTGAATCATGTATACCGCCATTATGGACTCCCCAAGAAGATCATATCCGACCGTGACACCAGGTTCACATCAACATTTGCCAAAGCCCTGTGCAAGACGTTAGACATCGCGCAAAATATCTCCACAGCTTACCATCCACAAACGGACGGACAGTCTGAGCGGACAAATCAATGGCTCGAACAATACCTTCGGTTCTGGTGCAACAGCAGACAAGATGACTGGGCAGAATGGCTATCAACTGCGGAGTTTGCTCACAACTCATGGCCCAATGGCACCACGAAGCCACCCCCTTCTCCCTTATCATGGGCTGGACCCCGCGCACCACGTGGACAGATAAGCCCACTAAAGTCCCTTCAGTAACCCAACGGATAAGCCAATGGGAAGAGTTACGACAATCGGCCAATAACAACCTGGCAAAGGCACAGCAACTTCTGACCGCACACCAAGCACTTTCACACCTTATCAGACCAATGACTGGGTGTGGCTCGAGGGAAAAACATTCATATGTCACATCCCTCAGCCAAACTAGCGCCCCGACGTCACGGACCCTTCCAGATCACAAGGAAGCTGTCAGACTATCATATGAACTGCAACTGCCGCCGAAATGGAAGATCCATCCCGTCTTCCATGCCAAGCTCCTGACCCCATATAAGGAAACCTCCATTCATGGGGAGAACTTCCCAAGACCCCCACCTGACCTTATCGACGAGAAGAGGAGTGGGAAGTAGAACGCGTTCTAGACTCGAAGCGACAAGGCCGAGGGCGCAAGCTGTATTACCTGATCAAGTGGAAGGGTTTCCCAGACTCTGACAACTCGTGGGAACCAGCCAGGGATATCTTTGCCCCAGACCTGATCACGGAGTTCCATTTACGACATCCCCAGGCGCCCAAAAACAGTTAAAAGAAAGGCAAACTCCCAACTTTCCCCCAGAACAACGCTTCACCAGCAACGTCCTAACCACACACCAATATGTCTTCTTCCTTCATCGCTGCCTCTGCTGCCATCGAAGCCTTCACCGCCACTACTGTGGTTGTGGAAGCCTTCCCTTCCGCTCACCCCTCCACTCGTCCCTCCTCTCCATCGACTATGAAGCTGCAGAAGAACTGTTAAGAACCAGTCACCCAACCCCAACGACGACTTTGAACACTGTGAAGAGCCGCACCCAAACGACTTGGTAGGCATGGAGATGGACGATGAATCCCCGAGTTCCCATTCTTCACCAACAACCCGAACTCATCAATGTACTTCCCGCTTGAGATCACCATGGCGGATGGCACCAAGGCTATAGCTAAGTACATCTTCTATACCAATGGAGGAATGGATGTCGCAGGGTGCATGAAGAAGAATGGTCCCGTCTATGGGGCCCCGTCTATTTGGAAGAACGCTATACAGGACGACTACATCACAGATGAGCGACGAGCAGTTGGGGCATTTGGCCGCGGAGACTCCCGTGCCTTTGCATTGACGAAGTGCTGAACGACATGCGTCTCCCGCGCCTCAAAGCCGAGGTAATGAGGCTGCGGAAGAACCTGACGCTGCGTACAACACTCAACAAGCAGTACAAGGAACATGCGAAGATGATGACGAGATTGACCAGCGGGATGTTCCAGGTGAACAGGAGTTGGTAGAGATCTGGAAGAGGTTGGAAACAGGGGATGCGTACCAGACCATCGCCGAGAGGTATGCTGACACATATGCACGACCTCTCCCTCCACGATCGTAGGGCTGCACCAAGGTTGTTGCCCAATCGGTTCGAGATGCCGTGGATGCATGAGAATCCCCGTGGAGAAACATGCTGGCGATGTGACAGTAAGTACCATATCAGCTGGAACTGTCCCCTCAACGCAAGTGGTGTCGCCACTGTTGCAGCAACCTGCACTGGAGCCAGTTCTGCATTTTCCGCCGTGTAGGTGTTCCCCCGACAATCATCAACCCATCGGCTGGTGTGGCAAGTGCCTGGTCACAACGCGGGCATCGTGAGCTGGACTGCCCTGTCCACGACCTCTGTCACTCGTGTGGACAGCGCGGCCCTTATGGTTTCCTCCGCGCACATAGGTGTCCCCAGGAAAGGACAAGGAGAATACACCATGGAGATCGTAATGTAGCCGATGATTACTTGGACCTGGTGCAGGATGATGATGGTACGAGTCGTTTCTAGCTGGGTCAGCTAGAGCCAGAAGAGGGGGTGATGTTACGACCCTTGCCTAGCAACCCACTTTCTTCACGATCCCCAGTGACGACCCTACCCATCCCCCTACCTTACATTTCTTGATCACATCCCCTTCCTGGGACCCGTCACATGCCCTGCTTCCCTCCCCGTGATCGGCTTTGTCTTTGTTTATGTCGCTTTGCTTATGGTTGACTGCTTATCTGTTATCTTTATCTCTTATCTTTACGACTGGACACTTACTTAATTCCCTATCAGAAGCCAGGCTTTATGCCCTCCGCTTTCATATATTCAGGCCCACATGACTCCGCGTTATCTTATCTTTAGACGCTCATTCGATTACGTATATAAGTCCACTGTAACTACATTGTAGACCTCAGACTCGACTTATTGAATACATCGGTGCTTGTCTTCTGGACTTCCCTTTGAAAGCTTTGACTCGATCATCTCACCAAGTACTTTGGGTACTTTCCGCTCAACATTGTCTTAGAGTACAGCCTCTTTGACTTTGACTCTTCCATAACGCACTCCAAGGAGCCCTATTGGCCCCTTACCTGATAACGAATGAACGCTGTCACACAAGTCGTGTGGAACGTCCCGCACCAGACATAACAATGCTGGACCTCTTCTCCCAAGGACTACCCAACCTGCTAGTCAAGAACATCATCCAGTTCCACCACCCTCAGGACTGGGACAGATGGGTAGAAGCTGCTCAATGACAGCAGCAGGATTACTTGGACTTCCAAACATGCTTTGGAGTCGATACAAAAAAGGGAAAAACTCGAGATCAGTGGAAGGCGGCCTTCGGGATTAAACCTGTGCATACCTCTCAGCGCGATCCAAACGCCATGGATATGTCAGCTGACAGAACCCGAGCAAGGGCTACACTCACCAAAGATGAGAGGCGGACATTGATGAAGGAAGGAAGGTGCTTTCATTGCAAAGCACAAGGGCATATGTCAAGAGAGTGTCCTAAGAAGGGGGCACGAGTAGCCAAAGTGACAACCGTGCCCATATGCAATAACCCACCCACCATTGAAAAAAGGACACTGACTAAAGAAGAGAAGGCACAAGAAATATGGGCCAACATGATGAAGGAGAGTGAAGAAGTGTGGGCCATTCTAGTAGAAAAGGCATTCACAAAAAAGGATTTTTGATTGGCTCAAACCCATCGGCCTGGGCACAAGCACTACATGTAACCTCTGTGTATACTAGTCGCTTCAAATCTCTGAAAATACCAGTACATTTCGAGACTACACAGAAGACGGCTGATCGTGACATCCTGATAGATTCAGGAGCCACCGACAATTTTATTAGCCCACAAATGGCAAGGACCATGGGATTGGGGATGCTGGCACTTCCCCAGGAGAAGAACATCTGGAACATTGATGGAACAGCCAACTGAGCTGGAAAGATTACGCACTACACAGACCTTAACATCCAAGTAGGGGAAAGAACAAAGGTCATTTGCTTCCTAATCACCAATCTAGGAGATGAGGATCTAATCCTGGGATATCCCTGGCTTGCTGCATTCGAACCAAAGATTAACTGGAGTGATGCAACTATGGACAAAGAGTTTTACCCCATTCTAATCATGTCAATGGGGTATGATTATGCAGCTCGACATTTGGCAGTACATAGGGTAGAAGAAGAAAGCAAGGATCCAGGTTACTGTTTTACTACCAAGGCGTCAGAGCTTGCCCAGAAAGCAGTGGAAGGACACACAGAAAAGACCTTTGAGGAAGTAGTGCCAGAGGCATATCACTGACATTGGAAGGTGTTCTCAGAAGAGGAATCCCAATGTTTCCTGCCTGCGCAACCATTGGACCACGCCATTGACTTTGCACCCAATACCCCATCAGCAATCAACTGTAAAATCTACCCACTGTCCCAAGTGGAACAGACAGCACTCACGGCGTTCCTCAAGGAGCATCTTGCAAAAGGATACATTTGTCCATCAAAATCCCCATATGCATCACCATTCTTCTTTATCAAGAAGAAAGATGGCAAACTATGACCTGTCCAGGATTACTGACAAATAAATGCCCATACCATAAAAAATGCCTACCCTCTGCCACTTATATCAGAGCTTATTGATACCATGTGAGACAAATCCCTATTCTCTAAGATGGACATCTGTTGGGGTTACAAAAATATTAGGATCTGAGAAGGAGATCAGTGTAAAGCAGCATTCAAGACTAATCAGGGGCTGTTTGAGCCGAATGTCATGTTCTTTGGCCTCACCAACTCACCCACTACCTTCCAGTCCATGATGAACCATATCTTCCACGACCTCATTCTTACAGGTGAAGTGGTGGTATACATGGATGATATACTAGTAGCCACTACAAATGACCTGATTCACCACCGAGAACAAGTACATCAGGTACTGGACATCCTACACAAGCACAATCTATATCTCAAACCAGCCAAATGCTCATTTGAGCAGCAAAGTGTGGAATACTTGGGAGTTATTCTGGAGGGAGGACATGTACGAATGGACCCAGTGAAGGTACAAGGCATTCGAGAATGGCCCATACCTATGTGTGTCAAGGACATGCGATCCTTTGTAGGATTCTGCAACTTCTATCAATGATTTGTACAAGGGTTCTCAGGAATTGCCCAACCATTGAATGGACTACTAAAGAAGGACATACCTTGGCATTGGGGGACTGAACAGCAATGGGCCTTCAAACGAATTCGAGATATTGTGGGTTCAGAGCCTGTCCTCCTGCAGCCAGACTTGAAGCAGCCCTTTGAACTTGAAGTTGACACATCCCACTTTGCCAATGGGGCTGTACTGAATCAAAGAGATGTGACAGGGCTGCTTCACCCTGTCGCCTTCTATTCTGAGACTTTCTCACCAGCCGAATGAAACTATGATATATGGGATAGGGAATTGCTTGCCATTGTAAAGGCACTATGACACTGGTGACCATATTTAGCAGGAACCCCTCACAAAACCATCATTTACACTGATCACTCCAACCTCTTATATTGGAAGGAACCCCATAAAATCAGTCGACAGGTAGCTTGTGAAGTCCTCAAGCTGGAGGAATATAACTTCATACTGAAGCACATTGCAGGGAGCCATAATGCACATGCAGATGCCCTATCATGGCAACCTGATTTGAACAATGGAGGGGAAGACAACAACAATATCACTGTACTCCCTGAGGAAGTCTTCGCAAACATGGCCATTGTTAGCCTCCATGACATGGATTTGTGGGCTCAGGTATCACAAAACATGAACCAGCAGTTATGCAAATCATGGGCAGAGGCACACAATCTGAAAAAGACTGATGGCCTCTGGTGGAAGGATGGGGATCAACTCGTTGTCACCGGTGGTGACAACATTAAGAGGGGGGTGATCCATTTTCACCATGACCTCCCTTCTGCAGGCCACCCTGGCATTGCTAATACATATGCTCTGGCCAAATGAGATTACTGGTGGCCGAATATGAAGAAGGATGTGGAAAACTATGTGAAAGGATGTGCAGACTGCCAGGCAAATAAAGTAAACATGCACCTGCACCTGCCAGCACCATTCCCGATCACACCTACAACCTCACTACCATTCCAGACTATTGCCATGGACTTCATTGTCAAACTGCCAGTCTCCCAAGGCTTTGATTCCATCTTAACCATCACTGACCATGACTGTTTGAAAGTGGCATTGTTCATACCATGCAATGAGTCCATCACAGCAGAAGGTGTAGCCAAACTTTACCTGGATCACATCTACAGGCACTATGGTCTCCCTGAAAAGATCATCTCAGACTGCAACCCATGCTTTACCTCCACATTTGCCAAAGCACTCTGTAAAGTCTTGGACATAACCCAAAACATTTCAACAGCCTACCACCCGCAGACAGACAGACAATCAGAAAGGACGAACCAGTGGCTTGAACAGTATCTTTGGTTTTGGTGCAACAGACAACAGGATGATTGGGCTGACTGGCTGGTGATGGCAGAATTCACACATATCTCCTGGCCCAATGGCACCACCAAGACCTCCCCATTTTCACTTATCATGGGGTGGACACCCCAAACCACCTGGGCCGGAAAACCCATGAATGTCCCCTCAGCTGCGCAACATATCACCCAATGGGAGTAGATCAGGAAATCAGCCAATGAGAACCTGCTGAAGGTGCAAAAGACCCTGTTGGAAAGACCCTCACAATTCACACCTTATCAGACCAATGACATCATATGGCTAGAAGGGAAGAACATCCACACATCACATCCAACAGCTAAATTGGCACCCCAATGTCACAGGCCTTTCAAGATAACAAGGAAGCTGTCAGATGTGTCATATGAACTTGAGCTTCCACCCACATGGAGGATCCATCTGGTCTTCCATGCCAGACTTCTGACACCTTACAAAGAGACATCCCTGCATGGGGAAAACTTCCTGAGACCCCCCCCTGAATTAATCAATGGAGAAGCGGAATGGGAAGTGGAGCAAATTCTAGACTCACTATGTAAAGGCCAAGGGCACAAGCTGCATTACCTTGTTAAGTGGAAAGGATTCCCAGACTCTGACAACTCATGGGAGCCAGCCGGGAATATCTTTGCCCCAGTTCTTATCTCGGAGTTCCACACCCGACATCCAGAAGCGCCCAAGAACGCTTAAAAGGAGCAGCCCTGAACCCCATTGAATCCCCCAGTACATGCTCTCTCAGCAACATTCTAACACCATCCAATCCATTATGTCTTTTGTCACTGCCAATGCCACTGTCGATGCCTTCACTGCCACTATGGTAGTTGTCGAGAACTTTCCTTCCACTCACCCCTCTTCACAACCCTCCTCGCCCATTGATTATGAGGCTGCCAAAGCCCGGGTCAAGAATCAATCCCCCAACCCAAATGACAATTTCAAACACAGCGAGGAGCCTCACCCGAATGATCTGCTAGGTATGGAGTTGGACGATGAAGTACCAGAGTTTCCATTTTTGCCAATAACCCGAACTCCTCGATGTACTTCCCCCTCAAGATCACCATGGCTGATGGGACGGTCACCATTGCCAAGTACATATTCTACACCAACAGGGGGATGGATGTCACTGGATGTATGAAGAAAGATGGCCCTGTCTATGGGGCCCCTGTCACAGTTAGGTGTGGAACTGTGTCGGGGTCGGACGGGAGCAAGTCTTCCAAGTCAAGGCAAGGTTCAAAGTTACAATAGAGTCAAGATCTAGTCAAGCCCATGATGAAGTCAGAGGGCACGAATGTGAGATTCGAAGTCGACGGCAGAGACTCTAAGTCCTGCAACAAGTTCAAGATGATGAAGGCTCTCCAAGTCACATCTTGGAGAGTTCAAGTGGGGCTCTGACTGAGAGGATTCAAGGATTCCGAAGCACCTCTGATTGAATACAAGAGAACAGACTTAGGTCTGTCTCTCTACTTTACTGTACTTTAAATACAAGTAGTTCTAGCTATGTCATAGTAAATAGAAGGTTCTAGGACTATGACATAGTATCTAAATGGTTGTGCAGTAGAACAAGCTAGAACTAAGGAGAATTAGGAGGGGTTAGGCCCTCAGTAAGCAAAACGCCGGTGAAACACAATGTCAAGTCATTAGTAACGTCGCAGGGAGAATTCTGTCACAGCCCCAGTCTATTTAGAAGAAAGGTATACAGGATGTCTTCACCATATGATGACCGATGAGCAGCTCAGACACCTGGCCGCCGAGGACTCTCATGCCTTTGCAATCGATGAGGTGCTGAACGAT
Organism: Multifurca ochricompacta; assembly: GCA_022496185.1. NCBI lineage: Eukaryota > Fungi > Basidiomycota > Agaricomycetes > Russulales > Russulaceae > Multifurca > Multifurca ochricompacta. Next base: position 17,730 of record WTXG01000105.1, read on the forward strand.
ATGCACCTTCCACGTCTCAAAGCAGAGGTGATGAGACTGCGGAAGAATTTGACACTGCACACGACACTCAACAAACAGTATAAGGAGCACACAAAGATGATGGCAAGATTGACCAATGGGATGTTCCAAGTAGAACAGGAGTTGGTGGAAATTCAGAAAAGGTTGGAGACAGGGGACATGTACCAAACCATAGCTGAAAGGTATGCCGATACATATGCACGACCCCTCCCCCCACAGTCATTGGGGGCTGCCCTGCAGTTGCTGCTGAACTGGTTCAAGATGCCGCGCATGCATGAGAACCCCTGTGGGGAGACATGCTGGCGGTGCAACAGTAAGTACCACATCAGCTGGAACTGTCCCCTCAACCACAAGTGGTGCTGGCATTGTCGTAGCAACCTCCATTGGAGCCGGTTTTGCATCTTCCGCCGTGTAGGAGTTGCCCCGACAATCATTAATCCGTCCAGCTTGTGTGGCAAGTGCCTCCATCATAATGTGGGACACCATGAACTGGATTGTCCAGTCCACGGTCTGTGTTATTTGTGTGGTCAGCGCAGCCCATATGGGTTCCTCCACACCCACAGATGTCCGCAGGACTCGGACAAGGAGAATTATATGCTGGATGATCATAATGTAGCTGATGACTATCTGGATTTGGTGCAGGATGATGATGGTACGAGTCATTTCTAGCCGGGTCTGCTAGAACCAGAAGAGGGGGTGATGTTACAGTCTCTGCCAAGCAACCCTGTTTTCTTTACCCTCCCCAATGACAACCCCTCTCTACCACCCACTCTACACTTCATGATTATGTCTCCATCCTGGGACCCATCACATGCCCTACTCCCATCCCCATGACTTGCTTTGGACTTGTTGACTCCCAGTTTACCTATGTTTGATCCTTTATCTCCTTATCTCTTTATCTCTTTATCTTTATGACTGGACACTTACTTAATACCCTATCAGAAGCTAGGCTTTATGCCCTCCACTTCCATATATTTGGGCCCACCTGACTCCAATCCCTTATCTTGAAGACGCCCATTCAGTTACATATATAAGTCTGCTGTAACTATGTTGTAGACCTCAGACTCGACTTATTGAATCCATCAGTGCTTGTCTTCTGGACTTCCCCTTGATCCTTGAGCTCAGTTGTCTCAGTGCTTCTGGCACTTTTCTGTTCAACATCATCTTAGAGTGCAGCCTCTTTGACTTTGACTCATCCCTCTTATACTCCAAGAAGCCCTATTGGTTTCTTAACTGAACCTATGATCTACACTGTCACACAAGTCGTGTGGAATGTCCTGCACCAGATGTAACAGCCCAGGCTTGAGTTTTGACAAGCCTGAGCCACTAAAAGCTGAGCCTAAGCTGTGGCTTCAGGCCGAGCCAGGGCTGTCACAACACTAGTTATATCCCCTTGTTTTTGTATGATCTGAAGGACACATAATGAATGCCCTAGTCACGAAAGTGAAAGAAGTCTGGCCCTCATTTCTTTAAGTCTCGAATTTATTATTCTGAGAAGATGGTCATTATTCTCCGGTCCTCCGGATCCGGGGAGATACAGTCCCATCTTCATCACGAACTTTGGCTTGCATCTTAATCCCAACAATGTAAGAATGGCTTGGGCGTTGGACGTCAAACCTCCGGCTGGCTGAACCCTGTTTTCTGTCTCTTTCATTACAAGTCTTGACAATAAAATTCCTAGCAATTTGACTTCTAGTTCCAGACAGACTATGATATATGGTACAAGTGAGATTTATGCATGACACGAGCAATTTTACAGGATTGTGTGCATCCCGGCATTCCCTTGGTTTCATCCTCTTTCATCTCACCTCACGCAGCTTCACCCTCTTTCTTCTAAATCCATCCCCTGCTGCTTCATAGCACTCCTTCAAATAGGTCTCTCTGCAAGTATATAAAGTAGGGCCAGCCAGCTGAAGCAAAGGGAATCAAACAGCCATTCTCTCTGTCTCACTTTCTCATTCTCTTTGAATGCTAAGCAACTTCTTGACAACGTACAGCATGAGGTCAAATGGAACCAGCAAGCAGCATAATTGCAAGTACAAGCATGACATGCCCTCAACTTCAAAGTCTTAGTTATCTCAGGGTTCCCTCTATTACTCTCATATCTCATCTCTGTCTCTCTCCATTCTGGAATATGCTCTACCTCACACTCACCATGGATTGGATCCATTCAGTGGTGAGTTCGAGGTAGAGGATGTTTCCAAGATAAAAAAGAGGAAAGGAGTGAGATGTTTTGTGAATCCTGAGATAGAGAGAGCCTATGTTGCTGAGAGAACATGAGAAAATGAAGTATTTGATAAGAATGCTGACTGGTCCCATTTAACTTGAGCTTACACTTGACATTCATTGGTAGTCTCTTTTGCATGCAGAGAAGCAAAAGAGAAAGAGAAAATGGGGAGAACTCTCATTGGTTTGCTAATCTTATCTGGTCCTTGTTATATATGTTTTTTTTTTTTTTTTTTGAGCTCAACTTTATTATGCACTTCAGCCAAACTGGCAAATTGTGCGGCTACTACAGGGACATAGTAACTACTGTGGAGAAGGGACAAAGTTCCAGAGGTAATGTGTGGAAACCCTAAGGGAAAAACCATGGAGAATGTACGTGGAAGACCCAGAGCTAAGACCAGGACCCCCCACCCTGGAGGGTGGGGAAAAAAAGGAAGAAATAGATTAAGCAGGAACGGCTAGGCATGTTTGCCAGGTCCAGAACCCTTGGTGATGACATGGTCAAGAACCCAACCAGTCAGAAAATGAAAGCTGAAACACAAAAGTGACAAGTAAAAATAGAAAATGCTGCTAAGCAGTGGGTGTGGGGGCTGGGACAGCTGACTTCTTGGCACAGGGTGGCTTCTTCCATCAACGGACCACACCAGCATGCCCGAAGGCGTAGAGGGTGTGCTGGGCCAGAAGGCCTGCCAGCGCCGCACTGTCCGGATCCTCAAAGGCCATGACCACAGAGGATGTGGAGCCAGGGAGGAGGGTGGAGGGGGCACAGACCCAGGAGGGAAGGGCCATCACTTTGAGCACCCTGTACACCAGATTCTCATGACCCAGGGCCTCATGGCAGGCCTGGGGAGAATGCACCCCAGTGTGTGGGGTCACGCCAGTAGTGAATAGCAGGGGTAACCCCCGGGTATCTTCATTGGTACCCATACCCATACCCATACCTGTCGCTATGGGTATGGGTAACCTGCAGGTTACCCACAGGTCACCTGTGGGTTGTGTGTGTTAAACGCATGCAAGTTTTTACTTGCATCACACATTTCGGATATCCAGCCCAGGCCATCCTGGACCAAGGAGATACACAACGCATTCATTTATGGCTGCTTAAGATCCCTCAATGACTCTTGTTTTATGCTCAGAAGATTAAGATAATTTATTATTCCATTTTTATTTTATTATTCTGGTCTCAATTTATACAAGCACAACTAAAATCCACCCCAATATACAGAGATGATTAGATAGGATGTAATAGAACATTGAATGAAAAGCCTGTCAGATAACCACACAGAATGCAAAAATAATTGACAAATGCATAGTGATTGCAGGGGTAACCCCTGGATATTTGTTTTGATACCCAGGTTACCCATAAAATGAAACACGTGCAAGTTCTTTGGTTGCATTGCGCATTTTGGACAATCAGCCAGACCATCCTGGTCTGGGAGATACACACTTGGATACAACGCGTTCATTTGTGGCTACTCAGGATCCCTCAATAATTGCTGATTTATGTTCAGAAGATTAATTTGATTCTTTATTTACATTCTTATTTTATTTCATTTTGTGGAACAGGCATGGCGCAGGCTTGTACTTTAATACTACTTTACTACTATCTTATCTCACCTTGTTAGCTGCAAGGCTTAGATGCTTTCAATAGAGCGATAGCAACTACTTTATTACAGTAGTTATACAGTGTTTATATACATTCTATGTACTATATCAGCTACTAGATTAAACGAACACATTATCTCATTATCTCGTTTAATGATGTGATTTGATCATATGTCAGATCTTAGATGTATATCCTAAGTATCTAATTAATTTGTGAACACATTTTTGATCTCATTACTTGTGTTATCTATGCGTGATCACAATCATGTTGGACCGCTATCTCGGAACCTCTGTACTGGTATCTTGGTTCAACACATTTCATACAAGCGTGACTGTTCTGTGTATTTCTGTGCATTTTGGATAACCGGCCCAACCAGACCTGAGGAGATAAGATTGCACGACTGTTCTGCATTTTCGGCATACAGTTCCACTTCTTTCATGCGCACACCCCTTTGCCTTGCATTTCATTCTGAATGACTTGTAGTGTACAATGACCATAACTTTGAATCAATTATCCAGTTTGATTCCCTTCCATCCAACTGTCTGCATTGACTCAGATCTCAAATTGAATTTACTCTTATTCGCACTCGCTCTGCTCTACAAGTCAATCTTCATGCTATTGCCAACTGCAAATCCAGCCTACATTATACTGGACTAACACCAGTACCCTCTCACCCACTTTTTCCATATGATAAGTATAAGTAGTTACTGATTATACTAGTAAATAATGCCAGTCAAATCAAATCCCAATCTTCCTCAAGCTCCTCCTCCTCTCCCTCAACCTCTGGGAGAATAGTTGTGGCTTTCACATCACTATTCTTTACATATCCCAGCTTGCTCCATTCCCCAACCATCATCAAAGCTCGAGTTGACTGAACTGAGAGGCGAGAGTGGAGATGTGACAAAAGAACGCGGCCTGTGCTGAAAACCCACTCAACATTCACAGATGTTGCTGAAATATGTGTATTAGTAGACCCAAAAACTCTTATAACAATTTCATTACTTACCTGGTATTGTGAGATAATCCATTGCCATTCAAGAAAGCCGTGGGTACATGAGTCGATGCTCATACCACCAAGCAAGAGCATCCTTTACATACTCTGGGTCTGTGCTGAGGAAGCACTCCAGCTTGTCTTGTAGATTTGAGGGTTTGGGTGCAGCAAACACAGGAAGATCATCAAACATGTTCTTCAAGGGTGATCCTCTGGCCTATGGATTCAATGTTAATGTTAATACTTGGATCACAAGGTAAAATTATTAGTACTTACTTCTTCAAACATCTCTTTATCTTTGTCTACTGTAGCAACTTTGTAGGTGCCCTCAAATTGGTCTTGAACGATTTTCAGTGATGTTGTGATCCACTCTTCTGTCCAGCCAGCATTTCTGAAGTACTCTAGCTTGTGTCAAGGGTGGGGAACTAGGGAAATGATTGGCTGAATGCATAATGTGGTAGAAATGCAAGTACATACCCATAGCAATCCTATAAACCTCAGAAAGATCCATTTTGCTGTAGTACTGGTTAAGGGTTTTCTTTGCCATTGTAAGTGCAGCTTGAATAGACAAGGGATATCGCGGATTGAGTGCATTGGTGGCAAGAACCTCATCGATGTGGTCCATGGCAGGAGTGACCATTGCAATGCTTGGGATGCCATCACAGGAGAAAAAGAGTGTTGCATCCTTGAAGATCTGGACAGAATGAGTAAAAGAATTAAACAAGGTATGAAAACTCACCTTTAGAACCTGGCACAGCTGACGAGCTATCTCCCATTCATTCGCATCCATCTCATACTACCTCAGCTTCATCTCCCAGTCACCAGTGATAATGTCCAGTGCTTCAGAATATGTCACAGCAAAGTTCAGCATGTCATATGTCGAGTTCTGTTACGACCCCTGCCTAGCAATCCGATTTTCTTCACTCTCCCCAATGACGACCCTTCTCTTCCACCAACTCTCCACTTCTTGATTACATCCCCTTCCTGGGACCCATCACGTGCCCTGCTCCCTTCCCCGTGACCGCCTTTGGCCTTGTTGATATTACTGTACTTGTGTTTGGCCTTCCTATCTCTTATCCTTTATCTCTTATCTCTATGACCGGACACTTACTTAATTCCCTATCAGAAGCCAGGCTTTACGCCCTCCGCTTTCGTATATTTGGGCCCACATGACTTTGTCTTATCTTATCTTTAGACGCTCACCCAATTACGTATATAAGTCCACTGTAGCTACAGTAGCCCACAAAACCGTTCCAATGTTTGGCCACCCTGAAGAGATTGACCTACCACACAATGAGAATAATTACCAAAATTAGTAGAAATTAGTAGATGATAGTGTAGCATCTAAGCTTCAATTAGAGCCTATACTAATGTCAATTGGATCAGTGGTTCATGATATATAAAATGTTTTGTGAGGCATTATCATTGGAACGGTTTTGTGGCCAACATGTGAGATGACAAAATTGGTATCTGGTGGTCATGGGAATGCATTGACAGTCATGTGACAATGTTTAATAAGTTGAACACACACCAAATAATCATCAAGAACACTTGCTTCTTACCATGCATGCCCTCTCTGCTGCCAAAAGGACTCACATCATCTCCCTCCTCACTTCAGGCAAATCTGCCCATAAAGTGTCAACTATGACTGGCCATGGCACTATTATCATCTCAAGATGGGTCATAAATACTGCCCTTACCATCCCAAGTCAAATGGAGGGAGACCAAGGAAGCTGACAGAGAGAAATGCTCAGCATGCTGTTTGCCTTATCTCCTCTGGCAGGGCAGACACAGATGTGGAAGTGACTAGAGCACTTCAGAAGTTGTTAATGGGTCCCTCTATCAACATAATATGCCCATCCATCCTCCCATCAAGTTTTCAAGCCATAACTGGCCCCTCCCATATCATACACCCCCATTCCATCATACAGTAACCCACAAAACCATTCCAATGTTTAACCATCCTGAAGAGATTGACCAACCACACCATAGGAATAATTTCCAAAATTAGTAGAAATTGGTAGATGATATTGTATCATCTAAGTGTCACTTAGAGCCTATACTGATGTCAATTGGGTCAGTGGTTCATGATATATAAAATGTTTTGTGTAGCAATGTCATTGGATTGGTTTTGTGGCCTATTGCACTTATGATGGAATGGGGGTGTATGATATGGGAGGGCCAGTTATGGCTTGAAAACTTGATGGGAGGATGGATGGGCATATTATGTTGATAGAGGGACCCATTAACAACTTCTGAAGTGCTCTAGTCACTTCCACATCTGTGTCTGCCCTGCCAGAGGAGATAAGGCAAACAGCATGCTGAGCATTTCTCTCTGTCAGCTTCCTTGGTCTCCCTCCATTTGACTTGGGATGGTAAGGGCAGTATTTATGACCCATCTTGAGATGATAATAGTGCCATGGCCAGTCATAGTTGACACTTTATGGGCAGATTTGCCTGAAGTGAGGAGGGAGATGATGTGAGTCCTTTTGGCAGCAGAGAGGGCATGCATGGTAAGAAGCAAGTGTTCTTGATGATTATTTGGTGTGTGTTCAACTTATTAAACATTGTCACATGACTGTCAATGCATTCCCATGACCACCAGATACCGGTTTTGTCATCTCACATGTTGGCCACAAAACCGTTCCAATGATAATGCCTCACAAAACATTTTATATATCATGAACCACTGATCCAATTGACATTAGTATAGGCTCTAATTGAAGCTTAGATGCTACACTATCATCTACTAATTTCTACTAATTTTGGTAATTATTCTCATTGTGTGGTAGGTCAATCTCTTCAGGGTGGCCAAACATTGGAATGGTTTTGTGGGCTACTGTACCTTGTAGACCTCAGACTCGACTTATTGAATACATCGGTGCTTGTCTTCTGGACTTCCCTTTGAACACTCTGACTCGACCATCTCAAGTACTTCTGGTACTTTCTGTTCAACATCGTCTTAGAGTACAGCCTCTTTGACTTTGACTCTTCCTGCATAACTCCAAGAGACCCCATTGGTCTCTTATCTGATACACGAACGAACGCTGTCACACAAGTCGTGTGGAACGTCCCGCACCGGATGTAACAAGTTCCATTGGGTGGACACGTCCCGGGGCATCATACGACAACTGAGATTGAGGTCTTTGAGAGTGGAAACCCATTTTGGGAGGATGAGCATTGATGAGTTTTTGATCGCGAACACTATCTTGTGGATCTAGCATGGGTGCTTAGTCAGAGATCTACAGCATTAGCGCCAACTGGATGCACCTTCACCAACATTGTTCACACTGGTTGTACATCACCATCAAGATCATCCAACTCCAGCTCCAACATCCCTTGGCACCCATCCACCCATCCTTCACCATCTTCATTGTCGTCATCATCATCATCATCACCACCATCTGCCTGGGTCAATACTTCCTCAACATCAAGATCTCCTGCTAGCATGCATAATGTGATCATTGCCTTGTCAATGATCTCACCATCTTGTGCCTGTGGAATGTCAAATTGTCAAATGACAGTCTTAGCAATCAGGTTGATGATGTGTGCAAAGCAACATGTTCAACTTGCTGGGCCAGTGAATTTGGCAAGGAGGGTTTTTAGTTCATCAACCATTCTGTCGTTATTGGTTGCATTGTCACAAGTGATGCTTAGGATCTATGGGAATGTGTTAAGTTTATATATTCCTCATCACTTGTTTGGATACTGACCTTATCAGCAATACCAAAATCATCAAGGATCTTTGCAAATGCGGCAGCAAGGTTCAATCCTGAATGTGACATGGCCACCTCAACGAGATCAAGAAGCATGGCAACAGGGACACCATCCTGCTCAAAGTGGACTGTAACAGCAACATAAGCCTTGTGGTTAGGCGACATCCAAGCATCTGTTGCAAAGTTCAAGGCACCATCGTATTCCTGTAAAGCATAAGTCAACATTTCAGCTCTGATATAGATGTCACATTCACACACCTGTAGCATCAATGCAATCCTCCAGCGACACCGAACAAAGACATTCTTGACATTGTGGGACACAGTGAAAGGTGAAGGTATGTAGCATTCAGGCCTCCCAGTTTTCATCAGTGACTGAAACCCCCGATCCTTGACAATGTTAAAGGGTTGAACACTTTCTGAAACCCATTGAACAATCTCCGTGCTGCCACAGTCAAGAACAATCTCAGTATGGTCGCAGCTCTCTATTGGTGGTGACATACCATGATTCTGTCTTGGTATGTTGCCAATAAGAGTAAGTTACTTTATTGAAGTTAGTCCTCTCAAACATTGCAGTAATTGACCCATTTTTCAATGTAGCATTTTCCATGGCCTCTCGTGCAGCGCAGACATCCTTACTCTGGTCCGCGGTCTCTATAATCTCCTTGCTCCAACAGAGTTTGGCATGACACCTCAAGTTGCTTGTTGATTTGGCATCCCCTGTATCCAGGTAATATCAGATGTGCCGGTAATGCTGACCTTTCCCTTTGCAGTGCTTTGCATTACACTCAAAAACATGAGCTCAACGGCCATCAATGTGATCAATGTGGGGATATGGTTTGAAAAAGGCATAGATTGGTGAGTTCCAATATTTTGAAAGTCTCTCTACATGCATTTTAGAAAAGACAGTGACATTGTGCGGGAAATGACTGACTTAGTTCATCTTCTGCAGACTCCTCAGGTTCATCATCATCAATCACTATGATGCTAGAACCACTAGGATCATTGTCATCATTGTCACTTCCATCAGTGGCCTCTATTATTTGGCCTTCGACAAGATCATCTTCATCTTCAATGTCTTCAATGTCATTGGAGGCCTGCCAGCTTCCAAAACTACCAGCACTTGTGTCCTTAGTAGGGAGCAGTGCTTGGCTTGGGTTTGTCAATGAATGCGGTGACTTCTTTGCTTTCTTATTCTTTGTTAGCAGTGGATCAGTGTTCTCTAGGACGCGCGTAGTCTGCTTTCATTTGTGAGAGCTCGAAGGACATAAATTGGGAGCGGCTTTGCTAGAGCTGGAGGGGGACATTTTGAAACAATATACTCAGAAAGTCTAAATTTGAGAATGTTGGTTTGTAAAAGTCTAAATTTGAGAAATGGGGTTGTTTTACACCCAGACCCAGAAAAAAAAGTATAGATGTCGGTTAGGAAATATAAGATAAGATGCCATGTGTTGCTATAGGTAGATGACAATGAAAAGGCCTGTAAGATAACTGTGCAGAATGGAGGTTGATGCATGCGTAAGGCTTGAGGTAGTCAGAATTGTTTAGTTCTGCTTATACAGCAATAATATGCCTATTACTACTATCCTACAAAGTGCCAGATCAGATAATATGTCTGATGCAAAATGAGACAGCAATCAGTTATGGACACATATGTGATCACGTGCAGTCTATTTACATGGTCTGGCACCTTCTAGAATACATTATAGACTACTTTTAGACTGTCCTTGCAACTTTATATTGTTCTATCTACTGACACAGTGTCCATGAATTGTTGAGATGAGCCAGTAGTGACCTGATAGTTCAGGACTAAACAGCTGGACACCTGGGTGGAGTCGATCTAATGATCATGATAAGATAATCTAAAGTGCGTCCATTAACTGATTTAGAGACAATTCCACATTGCACATGCGACACATTCCTTAACACATCTTGTCACAAGCAAATAGGACTATTTACTGTAATTATTGTCACGCTTTTATGTAGTATAAAAGGTTGCTACTTTGTACGTGTTCACTTCTGTTTTGACCACAAGAACTGAACTATATCTTATTGTGCACATTTCTGGCATCCCGGACCGCTTGAAAGCCACCCAGAGGGTGTCACATGATTGCATAACGCATGTGTCTTGTGCGTCTTGTAAAGTCGACCCTTCTTAGATAGAAGGGAGTCTGGACTGCTCTGACCTGGTCCACACGATGTGAGATAGTCACTGCCCTACACAGAAATGGACACCAATAGATACATGCGGGCCCTGTTTGAGTAAAATAAATTAATAATCTGATTATAAAGTAGTCTAAAATAATTTTGTATGGATTATAAACAGTGCCAGACCAGCAGAAAGGATCACGCGTTAGTAAATAAGATGTGCCACGATTGTTAAGTCAACCTTCCTTAATAGGAAGGAGATCAGACCAATATGCTGGTCCAATGTAGTTGCTGCTCTATGCAGCCTGTAGATACACGTGGGCATTGTTTCAGTAAACTAATTTGATAATTAGATTATAGAATAGTCTAAAGTAGTCTAGAGTGTATTTTAGATAGTGCCAGACCAGCAGAATTGATCGCGCATTAATAAAACAGTTGCATCAGGATTTTCAAGAGAGTGGATCACTGATAACACTTTTATTTTACATCACACTGCTGATCTGCTTTGATATTTCATAGGATAACACTAGAACATATTTACAAAAACCCTGTAGCATAGATCAAATAACATATTGTCATTTGTTTGCTAAAAATGTATTTTAACATTAAATTTCTGCTGATCTTGTCAATGACTGATGGCCACTTATACCCACCAAACCCGCTGTGCAGGTACGGGTTTCTGGTGGGTTGGGAGTTGTATACCTGTACCTGTACCCGTCAAAACCCACAGCACTTACCTGCACAGGTATGAAAACCCTTGCTGATCCCTACACACCAGTAGCAAGGCCATTGATGGTCACCTGGGACCACCAAACGTTTGGGCAGGAGGAGGGGGCAAGAGGCTGGCCCATCACCGACAAGAAGGGGCCTAGCAGGGAGGTCAGGAGGGGCTGGGCAGAGAGGAGGTTAGCCTCCAAGACGTCGGGGCTGGCTGTAAGAACCAGGTTCTTCTTCAGAGTCCACTGCGCAGCAGACAGGGAGACCTGGGTCCCAGAACCAGACAGCTCAGAGTTCAGATATGAAACAATGGCCCCAGGGGGCTTGCACACAAATGGCGGGTCGGAAAGGTCCTGCACAGAACCAGGAAAGACTACCAGAGAGGGTCTCACATGCCTCTTGGCAGCAGCAGCATAGGATGAAGGGGGGGAGGGGGCAGGGGCAGCAGGGGTAGTGGGGGCAGGAGGGGGTGCAGGGGAAGGGGCCAGGGCAGAGGGCTTGGCCTTGGCCTTGGGGGCCTTGGCTGGGGCAACCTGGGCTGGGGCCTGGGCAGGTGGAGCAGGAGGGGCCTGGGCCAGGGCCTTACCTTTCTTAGAAGGGCCTGGGGCAGAAGCAGGAGGAGGTGCAGCAGGAGGGGGGGGCACTGGTTGGGCACCAGTCGAAATCGCATCAACCTTCCCAGCAAGACCCTGCACCATCCCCATAAGGGAAAACAGGTCAGCCTGGAGGGCACATGCATCAAGGACAGATTCAGGAGGGAATGCAGCATGGAAGCCCGCCACAAAATTGGGGGAGTGCTGTGCATAGGAGTGGATAAGGGAGGGGCCCCCTGAAGAATCAGGCATGGTGCAGACTGTACTTTAGATGCTACTTTACTACTCTATCTCACCTTGTATGTGTAGAGGCTTAGATGCTTTCAATAATGCAATAGCAACTTAATTCTTGTAGCATATTTACATAGGCTTTTATATACATCTGCATGTACTTAATCGGCTATTAATCTAATCGTAAGTACAACTTGTTTATAATGTGATTATAGTCACATGACCGCTTTTGGATGTATTAGGATCATTAAGTATCTAAGTGATTGTGATTGGCTGCGTTATCTCTGAAATGCATGATCACAATCTTATGTCGGACCGATCTCCAGTAGCTCTGTACCGGTACTCTGGTTCAACACTCCCCCTTGCTAAGTGCCACTGCTAAGCGTGCTAAGCAATTATCCTTACTTAGGCGAGTTAATCTCTAGCCCAAGTTGACTCCTGAATTTCAGGAATTTGACGCGTCCCAAATTCTTGGTGAACATGTCTGCAGGATTCTCAGAGCCTTCAATAAAGAATAGCTCAATTTTCTTCTCCTATATAATTTGTCTGATGTAGTGGAAGTGGATATCAATATGTTTTATCCGTCACTCTTGTACAGGATTAGAGGCCATAAAGATGGACCCCTGGTTATCACTGCAGAGAGGAATGGGTCCTAGATCAATACCAATTTTGCTTAGAAGCAATTTGATCCATACAATCTGTCGCATTGTGTCAGAAAGCGACATGTATTCTGCTTCAGTGGATGAGAGCGCTGTGGTCTTTTGCACTCTAGAATTCCAGCTGAATATCCCATTCACTATTTTCACCATGTATCCAGTAGTGGATCAGTGATCTATTGGGTTTGACGCCCAATTGGAATCAGCGCACATGATCAATCCACCATTTGATCTGCCATCATAGATAAGCGTGTAATTGGATGTGCCGGCTAAATATCGGCAGATATACAGTGCTCGATCAAGATGATCTTGAGATGGATTAGCGGCAAATTGAGATAGCCTTGTCACTGCAAAGGCAATATCTGGTCGTGTGCCCAACATGATGTAAAGTAATGAGCCGATTACTTGTTGGAACTTTGAACAAATGGAAGGATCGGCAGGTTCAGTGTTAGGCTCTGGATGATAGCCTTCTGGGAGAGGAGTGGGCGCAAATTTCGTGTTAAGCATCCCAAAGCGTTGCAGCACTTTAGTTAGGTATGGCTGTTGATCAAGTAGAATTTTGCCATCCTTCCTAGTTATGCGCATTTGCAAGAACTCCTTTGTGTCTCCTAGATCCCTGCACTCCCATTTGTTCATGAAATCAGTCTTTAGTTTGCTGACTAGGACTTGGTCATTTCCCATAAATAAAGCATCATCGACATATACAATGATGATGACAATTGACCCATTATTAGCCTTATATAGAAATAGGCCTGAGTCTGAGAGTAGGCATTTACAGCCCATCACAGCCATGGACTTATCTAGCGCCTTCCACCATGCTAAGGCAGCTTGTTTAAGACCATAAATGGCGCGTTGTAGTCGTAGTACTTTGGTTTCTTGTCCTTTAATTTTGAAACCTTCAGGTTGTTCCATGTATAGCTCTTCATCTAGTTCATCATACAGGAAAGCACTTTTGACATCTAGTCCAGTGATGTGCCAATCCTCAAGCACTGCAAGCGCGAGCATCAATCGGACAGTCTCAAACCTTACAACAGGTGAGAATATTTCATTGAAGTCAATGCCTTCAACCTGAGAAAAGCCTTTGGCTATGAGCCTGGCTTTCTTACGACCATCAGATTTCTGGTCAAAGACCCATCTGTTTTTAATTGTCTTCCTCCCTTTGGGAGGGTCCACAAGCGTAAAGACTTTCCGTCTGCAAAGTGCCTCAAGTTCTTCATGACATGCAGTCTTCCATTCCTTTTGTTGCACATCAGGCATGCGCAAAATATCTCTATATGTCCACTCTTGTATGTTGGACATGTCTAGTGGCTGTGAATTATGTGGAACTGCTTTGGCGAGCAGATAATGCACAAATTCTCCTCCCCCTTCCTGGGCTAGTTGAGATACGAGATCTACTAGATCCTCAACTTCATCATCACTCCCCCTTATTGTTACGTCTGGTGCAGGATGTTCCACATGACTTGTGTGACAACTCGGTCTGCAAATTCAGGTAAGGAACCAATAGGGCTCCTTGGAGTTCGGGTGAGGTGAGTCAAAGTCAGAAGGGCTGTCCCTTAAGACAATGTTGAGCAGAAAGTGCCAAAAGCACTGAGACGAGCGAGTCAGGGATTCAAAGGGGATGTCCAGAAGACAGGCACCAATGTTATTCAATAAGTCGAGTCTGAGGTCTACAAGGTAGATACAGCAGACTTATATATGTAAGTAAGCAGGCGTCTACGAGATAAGGATAACGAGGTCAAGTGGGCCCAAATATATGAAAGTGGAGGGCATAAAGCCTGGCTTCTGATAGGGTATTAAGTAAGTGTCTGGTCGTAAAGATAAAGAGATAATGAGATAAAAGATAAGAGGGTCAAACATAAGCAAACAGCAGGTCAACAAGTCCAAAGCAGGTCACAGGGAAGGGAGCAGGGCACGTGATGGGTCCCAGGATGGAGACATGATCGTAGATTGTAAAGTGTAGGGTAGGTGGTAAAGAGGGGTCGTCGTTGGGAAGAGTGAAGAAAACAGGGTTGCTTGGCAGGGATTGTAACACTTATGGGTGTAAGTGGATCGTCGCTAGTGCAGGCCGGAGTGTCGAGACTAGGACCAGGAACCTGTCTCAAACACGCGGATGGAATCGGGGAGCTACCCTGGGGTTCCACTGCTTGTCTCCATTGCCACATCCACTGAATGTCTGTAATCTGATCGATGGGGTGCCTGTTATCCCCATAGACATTCCCAGGGCGAAGTGCAACTTTCCTTTCCCGTGTAGAGTGCTGCAAAGGCACTGGTTGTTGTTCTGGCACAGGAGAAGGCAAGGATACCTCTGGCTGTGAAGCACTAGGTTCTTTGTCAAGAACCTGAGGTCCTTCTATTTGTTTGGAAGGTGGAAGGTGAGATGGTAGGAAATCATCATTGTCCACTAAAGGAATGGGCTGTGTTTCTGGCCCTTCATTAATTAGAGGCTTGTTCAATTTAGTAACTCCACACCGTCTGGTGGAATCACACTTAGGGAAGAGATTCTCATCAAATAGGGCTGTGGCTTGCGTGTACAATGTATTATTGCCAAGCTGCATGAACAGATGGCCTTTAATGCCATCTGCTTGCCCAATATACACCATAAGTTCGGACTTAGGTGATAGTTTATTGCCGCGACGTTCTTCCAGAATGTAGACATAAGCACCACATCCAAAGACATGCAAATGAGAGATCTCTGGTGCTTCTCCATGCAATATCTCATAAGGTGTCTGCCATTTCAGGCGACGTACAGGAGTCCTATTGTAGAGATGTACTGCATGTAGTACAGCAAATTCCCACCAAGAGTCTGGAAGACATGACTCAATGCGCATTGATTGCACTTTATCCATACAAGTGTGCATGAAGCGCTCCGCGCAGCCATTTTGTTGGGGAGTATAAGGCGCGCTCTGTAGAATTTTTATCCCTTCATCTTTCAATACATTCATAAATACATCAGATTTGTATTCTCCACCAGCATCAGACATCCACTCTTTAATGGTGGTGTTATGTTGATTTTTGATCATGGCAAGGAATTGTCGCAAAGCATTTATTGCAGCAGACTTAGTGCGCAAACATACAATCCATGCAAATGACATATAATCATCAATAAAGCTGATAAAGTATTTGTATTTGTGATAAGATTCTACCAGGAAAGTCTTAAGATCTGAATGAATGTGCTCAAATGGCTTTGAGGCACGTGTTTCAGATGGTAGATAAGATCGCGAAGGCATCTTGCCTTGCGCGCATCCCGGGCATAGGGGAGCTGTCTTCAGATAAGATAGATCTAGGGGGAATCCCTTAGTGTGATCTTTGGCATGACATAAGACTTCCTTAGAAGGATGTCCTAAGCACTTATGCATTAGATCGTAATCTACATTATAGATCGTGGAGTAAGATCGCGAATTAGCGATCTTAGAATGAAGCCAATAGATAGTTTGGCCAGTAATTGCCAGATGGCATTGAATAATTGGGATTTTAGATCCCTTATTTCGCAAGGTTAATTCATGTTCATCCCCATAGATGTACAATCCTTGCTTGAGAAACTCTCCGATGCTCAGAAGTCTTCCAGTTATATCAGGGATGTAATATACTGGATATAAACGCATTGTACATGTTTTCATGACTCCATTGTGTGTGACATCATGCTCTAATAGAACAGTACCTTTCCCTTTAATATAAATAGGTTTAGAAGCTGTTTTTATGGGCTCTGGGGTACTAATGTCTTCATATTCTATGAAATTGTCAAGAGAAAATGTAAAGTGCGATGAAGCACCTGAATCTAAGAGCCATGTTATATGGCCTTCATCCTTAGTCTTTCCTTTGCACTTAGCACACTGAACATGATGTGGAGAATGTGATATATTTGTACATAACCTAAAGTCATGTATAGTGCTAACTACTCCTGCATTTCTAATGCTCTTTGTAGGGGACTCCCTAGAAGTGCGAACTAATGAAGCATAAATGCATCTGTTAGTTTTACAGGGTAGAAGGAAAGAGGGGACATACACATCCTGATCGTCATCCTCATCTAGGCCAGCCAGATCAGCCAGCTGATCATCAAGATGATCGGAGCCCCAATCAAGAGGATCATTGGGGTCCTCTTCATCTTCTGTATCGATGGTGATAGGTGAGGGGGATCTAGATTTTTTGCACAGTCGCTCATCTCCATCCTCTTCAAGGTCCTCCAGCTTGGTCTTGCTGGACGACAGTCTTGAGAAACTATCAGTTATGCAGGTCTCAAGGGGTTTCAGATTGTGAGCAGTCCCTGGCACACCTATATCTTTGCACAGATCCATAGCTTGGTTAAAAGCATGATAGCAGCCAGGGATTCGCTCCTTAGGAGTGGTGCACATAACGATATGAGGCCTTCCATTCCTATAGTGAGTTTTAAAGGAAGGAGGAGAGGGAACGGATGGCATGGTGGTGAATCGAGGAGGGGGGAAGAACACTTGATTAGTGATGTGTGAGTGCCCCTGTGCCTTAGATTGCTGATTATCTTGATTCTGCCTTCCGGCATGATGCCCGCATTGGTACTTGTGATCTGCCTGCTTTTCCGCGTGCTCTGGCTGTTTGCCTCCAGACTGTTTCTGCTGGCTGAAGCAAGGATCACCTCGCTTCCGCTTGACTGCTGAGAGCTTATTAGCAGAATGGGGGTTTTTACCCCTGGAGCAGTCTTGCTCCCACTGAGCAAGGATGGCACTGCGGACTACTGGGAGGTTTATGTCAGAATGAGATCTTCTGACAAGGATGGTTGGGATGAGAGCCTCCCATCTAGGAGGAAGGGTGTGTAAGAGCAGCATTCCCTGCAGCATATCAGGGATGGTAACACTATTGGACTCAAGCCGCTCAAAAGTGACTTGGAGATGATTGATCTGAGGGGCAGGGTGCTTTGATGAGTCCAAGCGGAAGTTCAGGGCCTCCTTGAAGTCCCTGAAGATCGCAGATGGTCCCACAGTGCTGTACTTAGCTTTGAGGGCTACCCATAAAGTGTTAGCAGAGATCATGGAGCGGTGTTCCTGCTGAATAGAAGCTGATAGGCACAGGACAATGGTGCTGATGGCTTGATTGTCAGCACGCTCCCATTCCTTCTGATCTCTGAGCTCATCTGCAGTGGGATGCTGCTCATCCTTGGCAGTAATTTTAAGATCAGTGCCATTGGTTATTTCCCAGAGTCCATTGGCCATGAGGTAGGCCTGCATGATTCCAACCCATTCATGGTAGTTGGATCCGTCACAGACGGGGACAATGGTAGTGAGTTGAGACAACATTGTTGGGATGTGATAAGGGTTTTGACAAAAGGGTTTGAGTAGTTGATTTCTGTAAAAGAAGTCATGGTCAGCATTGAATGTGACAACCGGTACTTCAAAACACAAAGCAAAAACCCAGGCTCTTTAGACTCCATTAATGCGGCCATAAAGGCGCAAATGGTGAGCTTTTTAATAGCCTTATGCAGCCTTAAAGGCGCATTTTGCAGTGCAGCCATAAAGGCGCATGAACATTTCATTCACTGGTAGCATCACTTCTGCAGCCATATAGGCGCAGGAACTTATTGCAGCCATTGAAGGCACAGATAATTTTGTTGCAGCCATTAAAGACACAAAGTATGTATTGCAGCCATAGAGGCACAAGATGCCCATCAGGGCCCATAACCTGAAGAATCAGGCATGGCGCAGACTGTACTTTAGATGCTACTCTACTACTCTATCTCACCTTGTATGTGTAGAGGCTTAGATGCTTTCAATAATGCAATAGCAACTTAATTCTTGTAGCATATTTACATAGGCTTTTATATACATCTGCATGTACTTAATCGGCTATCAATCTTGTTATGAACCCCACCGAGTTCACCCATTTTCTTTACACTTCCCAACGAGAACCCGGCCCTTCCCCCTACGCTCCACTTCTTGATTACGTCCCCATCCTGGGACCCGTCACATGCACTCCGTCCATCCCCATGACTTGCTTCATACCTGATTATGTCCATTTCACTTATGTTTACTGCCTTATCTCCTTATCTCTAAGACTGGACATTTACTTAATTCCCTATCAGAAGCCAGGCTTTATGCCCTCCACTTTCGTATATTCGGGCCCACTTGACTCCAATATCTTATCTCCTAGACGCCCGTTCAATTACATATATAAGTCTGCTGTAACCTGCCATGTAGACCTCAGACTCAACTTATTGAATACATCGGTGCCTGTCTTCTGGACATCCCCTTGGATCTGTAAACTCGTTCATCTCAGTGCTTTTGGCACTTTCCGCTCAACATTGTCTTAAGGGACAGTCCTTTTGACTTTGACTCATCTCACCCAAACTCCAAGGAGCCTTATTGGTTCCTTACCTGAATCCGCAAACCGAGCTGTCACACAAGTCATGTGGAACATCCCGCACCAGACATAACAAATCTAATCGTAAGTACAACTCATTTATAATGTGATTATAGTCACATGACTGCTTTCGGATGTATTAGGATCATTAAGTATCTAAGTGATTGTGATTGGCTGCATTATCTCTGAAACGCATGATCACAATCTTATGTTGGACCAATCTCCAGTAGCTCTGTACCAGTACTCTGGTTCAACACCCCCAGGGGCAGGGGAGTAAAGGAGGAAGTCGTGGAGGTGGCCATGGAGGGTGGCAACATAAGCACCATCATCCCCAGGGAAGGAAGCCTCAGCCTTGACCATCCCATCATAAAGAAGGGTAATGGCTGTGGTGAGAACCTGGGCAGGAGAAGGGGGAGGTGGGGGAGGGGGCTCAGAAAGAGCAGCAAAGTGATTGGACATTGGAGGCAACTTAAGCAGCAAACTTACACAAAAACCTAAAGGTGATGGTGGTGGTATGTGGTCAAGAAGGGATGCTTGTTATATATGTTGAGACAGGCCAGTAGCGACCAGATAGTAGTTAGGACCAGGCAGCCGGGCTCCGGGGTGGACTCGATCTAATTATCATGATAAGATAACTTAAAGTGCATTCCTTAACCAACTTAGATACAAATCCACATTGTATGTGCAACACATTCCTTCACACATCTTGTCACAAGTAAATAGGACTATTTACTGCAATGATTGTCACACTTTGTGTAGTATAAAAGGTCATTACTTTGTATGCATTCACTTCAGTTTTGAGCACAAGAACTGGAGTGAGTATTACTATATCTTATCTTTACTATAGTAGGGGGTTTTACATCTTGACTTGATGTCACTTCCAACTTTTGTCCCCTACAGTAGTTACGTTGTCCTTAGATGTAGCTGCATGATTTGGGTGCCACCCTGGAAGCGCATAATAAAATCAATTCCAAAAAAAAAAGCTAACACTTAGTAATAGCCAATCTGCTATCTAATAGATAGCTAAACCCTTTTTACAGCTGCATCTGACAAGACCAGCTGAAGGCATGAATATTATTGTGTGAATGAGGGCAGGATTTTGGATTAAAGAGGACAAAACTAAGCAAGACAGGACGTACAAAAATAACAGGTAAATGGCCTGAATAATGAAGTAAATGCTAAGCAAATGCTCGCATCATGCGTTTTGTTACTTGAAGATTGCATTCCGTACCTGTAACAGAGTCTGTCTGAAAGTGTCAAATATTTTTATTAACAAAACTGTGGGGAAAAAAGAGCATATGAATTGGTCTGGAGGATTCACGGCTAGCGCCCGAGCTATCCTTACAACAACCGAGCTAAACACTGTCCTGCATACACACATGCAAAGTAGTCCCCTTATATTTTAGAATACCCATGAAAAGATGTAGTTCCAAAAGCATTTTCATACTTGTAGCTCTACACATTGATCCTCGCACCATACTCAATCAGCCATTTCTTGGTCTCCAAATGCCCATTGCGTACCGCTGCCTGCAGAGCATATCCATGAAGGCCGCCCTTCGCATTGACATCAGCGCCATGGTCTAGCAGCGATTTCACGATCTCCAAATGTCCTTTGGATGCCGCTGCCTGCAGAGCATATCCATAACTGCCGCCCTCCGCATTGACATCAGCGCCATGGTCTAGCAGCCATTTCACCATCTCCAAATGTCCACTGTATGCCGCTGCCTGCAGAGCATATCCATAATAGCCGCCCCTCGCATTGACATCAGCGCCATTGTCTAGCAGCCATTTCACGATCTCCAAATGTCCATCGGATGCCGCTGCCTGCAGAGCATATCCATAATTGCCGCCCTCCGCATTGACATCAGCGCCATGGTCTAGCAGCCATTTCACCATCTCCAAATGTCCACTGTATGCCGCTGCCTGCAGAGCATATCCATGACGGCCGCCCTCCACATTGATATCAGCGCCATTGTCTAGCAGCCATTTCACAATCTCCAAGTGTCCATTGTCTGCCGCTGCCTGCAGAGCATATCCATAAGGGCCGCCCTCCGCATTGACATCAGCGCCATGGTCTAGCAGCCATTTTGCGATCTCCAAATGTCCTTTGGCTGCCGCTGCCTGCAGAGCATATCCATAATAGCCGCCCCTCGCATTGACATCAGCGCCATTGTCTAGCAGCCATTTTGCGATCTCCAAATGTCCTTTGGCTGCCGCTGCCTGCAGAGCATATCCATAATAGCCGCCCCTCGCATTGACATCAGCGCCATTGTCTAGCAGCCATTTCACGATCTCCAAATGTCCATTTTCTGCCGCTGCCTGCAGAGCATATCCACATTCGCCACCTCGAGAATTCACACTCCCAGGTTGCTTAATCCTCAGATATTCAACCAGCTGCGGGAAACCACAGAGGGCCGCGTAGTATATTGGATGTACCGAAATGTCTTTTGTCCCCCTCCAGGGCTTGTCCGGGTCATGTATTCCAATCCAAGCTAGGAAATGGGTCTTGTCTGGGTCAAACAATAATTCCATTCCTTTTCGTATATCCACGGAGACATCTTCGAATCGTGCGTGACCGACCCAGTATCTTGCCGCGTATCCAGACAACGGGAAGTTCTCGATAGTATTGGTGTCAGTGGTCTTGTCGAATTCGAGCAGCGTGCTCAGGCATGTCTGCGCAAGCACTCTATGCGATTCTTTGGGGAGAACATGGTAGCGCCTTTCCGTCGATCCCGCCAGCCGGTCTGAGGTCAGGAATTCCCGCACAGAGAAGTGCGCAAACTGTACAACACGACTCTTTTTTCCTCTGTCCCCAACGTGATTGACAATGACAACCAAGCTGGAGCATGTGGACAGTACAGCTCCGTTAGAGTCCGTGTTTCGCCAAGTTACGTCATGCTTTGGCATATTGCCAGCGTCGAAATTGAATTCAAGCATTGTCGCAACCTCCTCGACTCGGAGTGGACGAGCAGAGAACGCAAGGCATTGGAATAGACGATGGGCAAACTTCCAGTCCTTCTCGGCAATCCTCCGTAGCGTGGCCTCATATGTTTCATCTAGTGTTTCTGGGAGTGATTCGAGCGTCGAATAGAAGTTCCTCGGTTGACAGCTGCGCAATGTCTCCAGTTGGCAGAAAACCCATCTAAACCTACACCACAACGTGAATAATGATCGCGAAACAAATATTCATTTTGGTTTGAAGCTTACATTCCGTTTGCCTTTTCCGAGAGCGTTTTGATCACGAGTTCCTTTCTCTCCGCCTCCCACACCCTCATTTTGAGGTCCGTGTTGACGGTCCAGTGGATATATTCGAAGATGTCCCCCGTTTGCCCACCTTCCGCATGAAGGGATACAGCACAATGGACCAGCTCTGTAAAAGCTGACTGAATGTCTGGTTCAGGGCGGCTAGTAACGCAGATCCTTAAATTTGAGAGGCGGAGGTCAACAAGTTCTTTGATAAGGTCCAATACTTCTTCGCGTTTAGACGGCATTCCAGTGAGGGGACACTCGTCTAGGGCATCAATGATGATGTACATCGCGTCCTGAACGGGTGTTACGAGCATGGCCTTTAAAGTTTCTGCAAGAACCTTCTCGTCGGGCTGCTTCCGGCCATTATCATGTTTCGAGTACAATTCAGAGACGATGGCACGGTAGGCATCTGACTGGGGATAGAACTGTATCAAGAGAGAGGACAGTAGACCACGGATATTTTGCTTTTCCTTGTCTCGAAAATCGCAATAAAAGTACGCCAAGTAGGCAGATCCAGCAGAACGCAGACGCTGGACATCCTCAACGATGGTGGAACTGACCATTCAGATGAGCGCTGGCGATACCCTATAATGCTAGGCAAACGTACCAAAGGATGCTCTTGCCAGATCCCGCTTTCAAGAAACGATTGTCAGCAACAAGAAGCACCCAGATAACGCAGTAAACCTACCATTCCCATTCAACCACAAAAGCGAACCCTCCGATTTCCATTCCTTGAATCTTTCGCCTTCAACGAACCACTTGGCAGTTCCCTCATGGTAAAGTTTGCGCGCAATGTTGTGATTTGTGGACGGGTCAGGAGGTGACAGCCATGTCTGAATATTCTTGTCCATCTGGTCATCTGCAAAGAATGTCTCAGCTGCCTTGTCTATAATATTACTACGAAAGGGATGACGAACACATCATCTTGTTCACATTACTAAATGTGTGCGCCGCCACGATGAGAGACTCTTCCTGGGTCAATTTGTCCAACTTCTGAAGGGCGTCCTGGACTTCATTATCACCTATCAGCATCCGTCCGTACGCCACTGCCAAATGTTTAATCATCATTGGAGCATAGAAACGGTAGTTCACTCACTGAGTCGTCCTTGTTGAATCTGTTTCGTTGCCAAAGCGAAGATTGTGAGCAGTTCCGCCATCGTCTTGACCAAAATCTCACGCATGGACTCGGTAACGGAAGTCTCAGGGGAAGTGTAAATCTTGAGGCGGATGAGAAATCGTTGCATGGATTCAAAGAGGTTGAGTAGAGAATCATAATTATCGCTGATCTTCTTTGATGCCTTGGAATGAAGGTGAGATAACCAGTTGGAGGGAAGGAAGGGGATACGGACAGAGAGAAGGACATCAATAGCAGAAAATATGGCCTGTGCGGGTGGAAACACCTGAAAAAGAACATGTTGTAAGCCGGTCATAGCGAATGGGCCACACCAATTAGAACTCACTGAACCAATGCCACTTACGAGTGGTGCGCAGTTCGTGAGGGCGAGGAGTATATTCACGGTTGGTTTAAGTTTCCTTAGAAGCCGCGTCTTGCTTTTGCCGTTCCGGAACATGTTAAACACAGACATTCCTCCTTGAAGTACGTCGATCACGGCGTCCGCAGTGTCACATCCTTTCAGCTTATTGAGAAGATTGTGTTCAGACAGATTTATGCCTGTCTTTGTACGATACTCCTCCAGAGCATCATCTAGGATGCGCTTGAAATGAGAAGAGGAGGCAGTTGTACGACTGTGTGTATGAGGAGCTGAAGACATGAAGCTAGACTGGGTTATGGGGAAGAGTAAGAGGATCGCTGGGAAAGGTGGCGGATGGTTATCGATGGTTTATATATAGATAGCCGCCTAAAAACGATGATAGACGCTGGGATGTAGAGGTGACAAGAGACAACATAGATACTGCATCTTGGAGGACGAGTGAACTGAATGTTGGAGATGCGGCACCAGAATTGGCCATGACTGACCATCTGGCGATTTTTATTTTTATTTTTTAAGAGTGAGAGAAATATAACTACTCAATTGTCGAAGAAGTGTTGTGTGTGCAATTGTTGATGCACTTTAGATTATCTTATCACAATCAATAGATCAGTCACCCACTGTCCGGTCCTCAACTATCCGGTCGCTACTAGCCCGTCTCAACAGAAACAACGCTGCCTTGACAAGCGACCTTCCCCAGTCAAGTGGAAGTCCCTCTTCGCGCCTTCAGCAATTGCCACGAAGAATGGCTTTGATCCCGGGCGGCTGCCACCCCTACCACTACCCATGCCGACCGCCGGGACAATCAAGTTTACTCCCTCT
The DNA here is from genome assembly GCA_022496185.1 of Multifurca ochricompacta. Classification (NCBI taxonomy): domain Eukaryota; kingdom Fungi; phylum Basidiomycota; class Agaricomycetes; order Russulales; family Russulaceae; genus Multifurca; species Multifurca ochricompacta. Next base: position 42,514 of record WTXG01000105.1, read on the forward strand.
CCATCCACCCCACTTTCGACGCCCTCAGGGCACAACCACCCCCTCTGGTCTGCCGCGACTAAACCCCGCCTGGTTCCCTACAGGCAGCTCACCACATCCACCACCATGCGCCTAGCCATGGGCCATGCCTTCATCACCGAATACACTGAGCGATTCCACCCTACCAAACCCCTCCTCACTCGTCTTTGTACCTGTGACACACCACCCCTGCCACTTTCCCCCACATTCTTCTCCGCTGCCCCCTTTACTCCACCGGTGACACTCATTGCAGGCAGTTTCTCCCTGACTGGGCCCTGGAACAAGACCTTGTGCCTTGGCACCTCCTTTTCACCTGCATGCCCTTCATCGAGGACTTGCTCACTTTCATTCAGGACACGCGGGCCTTCACAAGGCCGTTTTCGTCGGAGCGACCTCGCGAGCCGGATTAAGTCTGAGTCGGTGAAGTTGGGTAGTATGGGTAAGTTCACCTTTACACTTTGACCCCGCCTCTCTCTCCACTTTACATTCTTTCCTCTTCATTTCCTGCTTTATGCACACACTTTTCCAACACGTTTCCCTCTACCAAGGGGTTTCACTCTACTTCCACAACTCGTTCAAACAGTAGCTATTATGTACCTGTAGTAGCCGCGCGATTTGGGCACGGCCTTGAAGCGCGAATAAATCAATTAAAAAAAAAGACCCAAGGACATGCTCAAGCACACGAACTCGGCTCTAACGGCCCAGGATGGGCCATAGGGAGTGGTGGACTGCACTGAGTTGACACTCACATACTCACACACACACCCAAAAGCTACTTCAACCTCACTCCCATCTCTTCTACACCCTTCACTTCAGAACATGGCCTCTGCGCGGCTGTTATGCGGCGTCCTTGTTAACCAGGAGGTCCGTCTATTACCACCACGAGGATGGGCCACATGCTACTCTCTGTTCCCGATCGTGCCTCCACCACAACCGCTGATTTTTGGGCTCAGCCAAGGTAGATTCATTTACCCTTATCGCCAAGCTTCTTATACTCACGAAACTCAACCCTCACACACTCTTTAATATATAAAGCTCAGCACTCAAGTGAGCAAACCTGTTTCTTTCAACATGACCTCTTCCCAAACGCATGAAAACACCAGGAGTCACTCTGAGAGCTTTCAACTCAGCCACTTTGCCATTGGTGAGTATCGTCCTATCAAAGTTGTATGCATCGGTGCCCGAATTTGTGGCATCCTCGCAGCCATTCAGTCCGAAACATTCTTCTTTTGTTCTCTATAGTTTCTCACCAACTTCTATTATTCTATAGCTTTGCACGGAAGGTGCCAAACATCGAGTTGACAGTCTATGAAAAGGAGAGGGGGATCAGCGGTACTTGGTTCGTCAACAGATACCCTCTGAGAGTCATCTTCCCATCCATCTTCAGCCTTCAGTCCTCAGTGAACAGGGACTCGCATTGTGATATACCCTCCCACAGTGTAAGACACTTTCCTGTCATCGCTCGCTCTCAAGCTGGATATCTCGATTCGCGCGTCTATCCAGTACCAATATAGCTCTGAGATCAATGTGCGTTGCTTTCTCAGAAGAAGCGGGCCAAGAAACACCCATCCACCTTTAGAATTCACCAAACTGACGCGCTCTTGAGGGTGATAGGTAGACTGGTCTGGATTCTACGCCTCTGGGCCCGAGATCCTTGCTTACCTCAATCGAGTGGTCGAAAAGTACAAGCTTATGCGCCACATAAAACTGCAACATGAGCTCACGCAGGCCTCCTGGGATGAGGCGACGGGCAAATGACACCTCAGGATCCAGCGTGATGGAGACGGTGACGCGGAGATTGGGGACAAGACGTACCTACTTCTCATGGGTGTTGGTATCCTCCATTCCAGGTCTTGGTGACTTCCGTGGACGCGTACTGCACAGTGCATAGTGGGGCGTCACCGAGGAGGGTGGGTGGGAAGAATATGTGAAGGACTGTGGGGATAAGGTCATCGGTATCATTGGAAATGTGCGTGACTGGTAGCGTGCTAAGTCCTCCCCCCCTCCCAACGCACTCTTTCGTATCGTCTGACTGGGGTCCTGTCCTTTTAAAGGCTCTTCCGGAATCCAACTTGTCACTGCGCTTCAGTCCTTAGTCAAGTCGAATCGTAAACTACACCCTCTCAAAGACATGGATCGGTAGAGCCATTCTCCCTTCGCACCATACTCGAACTCGCCGGTTGTGATCCAGGGAGCGACAACTGTATGCATTACAGGATCTTTCACGCATATAGATGGAGATTCACAGCCACACTGACTTCTCTAACCTCCAAACATTTATATTCAGAGAAAGACCGCGTGGCGTTTAGGGACGAGAAATACTATAAAGAGTTCAGGCACAAGATTGAAGCAGATCTTAATGTGTGTTCTCTATTCTATCTTCGGTGATGATCACCCCTCTGAAAGTCGAATTCCTCTCGCTCTAATCAGTTGGTTGGTTGGAGAACTATACAAGGGAGAAATGAAGAGACGATTCGCTGCACGTCCGGAGCTCATAGAGAAAAGTGATTACTATCTCTTCAGCGCTCAAGTGGATTGACCGTGTACCGTGCCGTGCTCGCTCTCAGTCGTTCCACAATTCACCGTCTGCTGTCGTCGTCTTACACCCGGTCCTGGCCACTTGGAAGCTCTATGCACGGAAAATGTGAGGGGCGGGGCGACCAATGGGCACTTGCCAGATATAATTTACTGCACTGTCTGTTATTTTCCACAGACAACACTCCAGTCGACACCAATCGCACGGTTCACACCCACAGAGCATCGAGCTCGAAGACGGAAGTGCTGAACACATCGACGTGCTCGTCTGCGTGACCGGATTAGACGTCTCGTATCGTTTTCCTTTCACCGTCCTCGGAAGGGACGGTCTAGCGCTCAACGCACATTGGGCCGCAACTGGAGGCGCGGAAGCTTACCTCTCTATTGCGATGGATGATTTCCCGAATTTGTTCGTTGGAGGTGGACCCAACTTAGCTGTGAATTCGGGTTCTGTTACTTGCTATATTTGAGTGTCAGGTTGAGTATGTGGTCAGTGCGAGTTTGAAGTTGCAGTGTGAGAGGTTGAAGAGTATTGAGGTTAAACGAATCGCGGTGGATGATTGGAGGGCTTATATGGAGGTGAGTGAGTGTTGTTTCCAACAACTCGGAACTTATTTCTCTCTCCTGGTTTGGTGACTATCGGGTTTATATTTCGTTACTTCGTATAGGCATTCTTCCCAAAGGCAACATTACTGCAGCTCGCATGGGCATTTTTTGGTGGGGGGGAGCTGACATGAATCATGAAACGCGTTTGTTTTTGTCTGTTTTTTTTTTCCGTTTTGGCAGACAGTCTATACGGATCGTTGTCGTTCGTTGGTACAAGAATGCTGAAGGTCGTGTAATCGCCCTATGGTCAGGTAAGCAATTCATCGACTCTCAGTGGTTGTAGTGGTTGATTATGTTCCCGAACTTTCAAGGTTCGTGCCTTCATGCCGCACCCACGCTCCCGTGCGCGAACGCCTCTGCGGTGGAACGTGTAAGACGTGGTTCACCGATGGCCAATAATGTGTCCGTATATAGATAGTGCACCAATACAAGCATCGAAAGGGGGTGCACGCCGGCGATGGCAAGGCGAGGGGTCTCTGCTAACGCCCGTGGGGGTCCCGCGCCGTTTCGAGGGCTTGGCGCTGGCAGGAGCTTCACGGAAACCCCAGACTCGCGATCGTGAAGACTGCCAAGGTCACCGAGTACGCGAGCGAGAGCGGCACAACCTGCAGAGAGCACGACTCTGTGTACAGGAAGCTCAGTTGAACCTTGCATACGAAGCACCAGGTCTGCACCATGGGTTAATATACTTATTGCAAATATCCCCTGGCCCAAGACACCAGATCTACCCCGCGCGGTCCGATCCTGAGCAAGAATATCCCAGAGGCATAGAAATCTCCTGCACATCTCCCTAGCGACGTTAGAACATGTCCTCCTACACTGCCCCTTGTATGCCCAAGCATGGGTGATATGGATGCTAACCCCCAGGGACCTTGACGGCCCTACCTGGCCTCAGGTCTTCAATCACTGCGGACACGTGGACCACCTGCTGGAGTTCCTCCAGGACACACGGGCCTTCGTTGGCCCGATTGCCTCACGCCGCCCCGCGATCCGGATTAAGTGGGTGGACCTTGGTGACTTGTAAATTTTTCACTTATCATGTTTGCTGCATGGCCTCTGGTTTCTGTATGGCCTCTCTGCCTTAGAACTTTACATAGTGTTTTCCCTCTGGGTTTAGCACCATCGATTCCCTCCTTTGTCCGTAGTAACAGTAGCTACATTGTATCCGGATGTGGCCGCGCGATTGGGCACCGTCCCGCAAGCGCGAATAAAATCGATTACAAAAAAAGAGAAATCGCTTGTCCATCACGTGCGAGCGCTTCTCTCTCGAAACCTAATCCTCTTCGTCACCCACCATAAAACGAGGCAGCACCTTAGTCGCCTGACTCACCAATGTTCCTAGCTTTGGCTCGATGCGCATACACCCATTCTCCGTGCGCGTAAATGAGATGTACGGCCGCAAACGTGCTATGTCCTCCGCGAAATCGTTCCCCACGAGCACAATTTCTGGCGGCCGATAAGGCTGGCGTAGAGCAGCCAAGCCGCCCGTGTCATTGGCACGCACCGCGACGGCACGTTGCAATCCTGTCACGCGCACAAAAGGCGATGCTTTGGCACCACCGCTCCGCGAGTGCACAAAAACGTGCCCTGACTCGGTGCATATAATAAGTGACCCATCGCTACCAAGGGCCGCATCCTATAATCACCTCCTCAGCCTCGAGGAGAGAGAGCCGATAGTGCGGCATACGTGTACGGCGCTCCATTGCTTTCGAAGTGCCCAAACACGCTGCGGTTGTACGGGAATGGGACGCTCGCCTGGAGCGGGAGGCGTCGGAACGTTGAAAGTGAATATCTCGCCAGCAGATGAGACTGTGGAAAACATGCTCTCATTGCAAAACACTTGCGCGGTGGTTATGGTTCGGGAAGCCTGGGGTGGTCGATAGGCCAGAAAGTCGAGTGGAAGGCGCGTCGGGGATGGAAACATGACACGAGACTGAGCGTCGTTGCAAAGAAGTATCACATCCTGTGTCGACAGAAGACAGACCATCGCAGTGTCCTGGGCAAAGGGAGTTAGGTTAATACACCCGAGCTGCGGTTTACACGCACATTCAGAGCAACAGAAATTACAGGTTTCGTAACCTTCGTGACTACCCTTGGGATAGGTTGTACTGGACTTGCATTCTTGTCGTACCCAAGCTGACCGTTGTTCTTCCCCCATGTGAACAATACATTGTCGGTCCAACATGCGCTCGCGCTCTTACATGCGGCAACACCCCGTACGCGCTCGCGCCTCAGGGGACCACTGATAACCCGTGGTGAGCTCTGCACATGAGGCGCAGGTACATCGTATCCCAGCTGAGAGAAGCGCCCAAGGCCCCAGGATAAAACGACGCCGTCTGATGTAAGAGCGAGGGTGTGGTCCTGGCCGACCGCGATGGCGGTAATCTTAACATCGGACGCTAGCTGGATTATTGGTGAGAGTGAGGGTTGTGTATGTTGACCACCGCCAGGGCCAAGCCTACGCATAAAATTGACATCAGCTAAGAAGTCATGTTGCATATTGAAAGTAACGTACCGTCCCGTGCTAGCAAAGCCACATGCGCGGATGTTGACGCGAGACTCATCGGTAACTACCACTGTTGAAAAGAAATGGTCAGAAGAAAACTTCTTGCCAGCGATCGCAAATCTCGGTGCGCTATGGAGTGGGCAGTGCCTTCACGAGAAGGATAGTTTGATTAGAAAAAATATTCTTGACATACCGGTATGCAGTCGCGACATTTGAACATCTCGAACCAGGGCGTGCTGCAGCTTGAGCGCAATTGTTTCGCTTTTGCGTGAGCCCGCGTCACGTTCATCCGCATCTCGTCCATCCACGTTACGAGGTCTAAGGACAACCTGTTCAGGATGAATACGATCGTCGGTATTACCATGGCCAAGGGAGGCATTCCTGTAATGAGCCTGCATAAGGAAAATGCGGAATATACGAGTCCAGGCGCTGGCTCACCTATTCGCGCCCCATGTGTACAGTTCAAGACCAGCTGGGATGTTATATTTATTTGGCATTGTATCCTCGACAGTAGTATTGTAGAGGTCGAAGGCTCGATATCCCTCTACATCCTTTAGTGCAGTGTCGGTATCGCTCCTCTGCAGTAAAAGAATTCTATAAGATAGCTCAACATTATATCACAGGGCATGATGTAGTGTGCCAAGATACGTGCCCAGCAGAAAGATTCCCGTTATACAGTGCGCGGTGCAACGCTGTCCAATGACTCTCCACGTCCTGCAAGTTCACGCTAATCCCAGGGTGGGCGAGAAGCATCCGCACATATTCGGTGGCCGCCGCATCCAAAGCAGCGCAAGCGAGATGCAAAACGGTGCGACCTAGCCAGTCTCGCGCATTGACGTCAGTTGCAGAAGCGGCGGCAAGCTGCCGCTGAAAGGCAACTTGGTCTCGATAGTAAAAGTAGGCATGGAGCGAGGTCATGCAGGGGTACGAGGTGACGGCGAAGCCTTCAAGGAGCAGAACTCCGTTGAGGCTGGGCGGTCTTAGTATCGCCGCGTTTGCAAGGCTTGCACAGAGACAAAACTTGAGCCTCGTTGAGCGGTTACAAGGCTGGATGCGAGACTGTGTTGAGGGCGATCGTAAGGGTTAAGAGCCCTCGAGGTGCTTCGGGGGTTGACAGTGCCGGTGAATTGCCTGAACGTGGGAAGAGGAGATGGGCTTAGAAGAGACAAGCGAAGCCGCTGTGGTGTTTTGAAGCTGGCACAGTGGTGATGGTGAGGTGATGGCTCGATGGTAAGTCTCGGGCGTGAGTGCAAGGTCAAAAATGGCAACTGACTCAGACCTCCTGGGAAAGGCAATCTATACTACTAGACTCTCTCCATATCGTAGGGGAAAAGAGTATCGTAGTGCTAACTGTACTGTAGTCCAATCTCCTACTGACCACTTTATCACTTATCTCCTGACTCCTTCTTTGTATGTGATATTACTTGTGACTTAATCCTAAGATATTGTTCAGACCAAATGTTGAGCCAAAATACCAGAATAGATTGAGCAGAGATGCTGGGTGACTATGATGAGATCAGATAGTGATATGATCCTAATACATCCAAAATCGGGCATCTGATTGTTAATGAGATTAGTTTAATAGCTTATATAGTACATCTAGGAACATGCAAATGTATATAGAGCTGCTATAGAGGGTCAAAAAACAGTCCTGATGTTTATCTGCTACATGGCTGTCATGGGTCAAAGACATCAGCCATTATATAAGCAAGTTATGATCAAACACTGACAAATCATCGTGTCTGTCTTAACCTTTCCTTCCGCTTTACTTACATTATCCACACTCTGCATATACATAGTGACTGCAGAAAAGGGTCGCTTCACTTCAGTCTCATTTCCCTTCTCTGCAGTCCCTTGTGCATCCAAGTACATAAGACCCTTCATATCCATCTATTTTGTCACTTATTGCCAGGAACCCAACCCTCACATACTCTTTAATATATAAAGCTCAGCACTCAAGTGAGCAAACCTGTTTCTATCAACATGGCCTCTTCCCAAACACATGGGAACACCAGGAATCATTCTGAGAGCCTTAAACTTAGCCACTTTGCCATTGGTAAGTATCGTCCTATCAAAGTTGTATGCATCGCTGCCCGAATTTGTGGCATCCTCGCAGCCATTCAGTCCGAAACATTCTTCTTTTGTTCTCTATAGTTTCTCACCAACTTTTATTATTCTATAGCTTTGCGCGGAAGGTGCCAAACATCAAGTTGACAGTCTATGAAAAGGAGAGGCGGATCGGCGGTACTTGGTTCGTCAACAGATACCCTCTGAGAGTCATCTTCCCATCCATCTTCAGCGTTCAGTTCAGTCCTCAGTGAACAGGGACTCGCATTGTGATATACCCTCCCACAGTGTAAGACACTTCCCTGTCGTCGCTCGCTCTCAAGCTGGATATCTCCATTCGTGCGTCTATCCAGTACTAAAATAGCTTCGAGACCAATGTGCGTCGCTTTCCCAGAAGAAGTGGGCCAAGAAACACCTATCCACCTTTAGAATTACCAAACTGATGCGCTCTTGAGGGTGGTAGGTAGACTGGTCTGGATTCTACGCCTCTGGGCTCGAGATCCTCGGTTACCTCAATCGAGTCGTCGAAAAGTACAAGCTCATGTGCTCCATAAAACTGCAACACGAGCTCACGCAGGCCTCGTAGGATGAAGTGACAGGCAAATGACACCTCAGGATCCGGCATGATGGAGACGGTGACGCGGAGATTGAGGACAAGACGTACCTGCTTCTCATGGGTGTTGGTGTCCTTCATTCCAGGTCTTGGTGATTTCCGTGGACGCGTACTGCACAGTGCGCTGTGGGACGTCAACGAGGAGGGTGGGTGGGAAGAATATGTGAGAGACTGGGGGGATAAGGCCATCGGTATCATTGGAAACGTGCGTGACGGGTAGCGTGCTAAGTCCTCCCCCCTAACGCACTCTTTCGTATCTTCTGACTGGTGTCTTGTCCTTTTGAGGGTTCTTCCGGAATCCAACTTGTCACTGCGCTTCAGTCCTTAGTCAAGTCGATCGTAAACTACACCCTCTCAAAGACGTGGATCGGAGAGTCATTCTCCCTTCGCACCATACTCGAACTCGCCGGTTGTGATCCAGGGAGCGACAACTATATGCATCACATGATCTTTCACGCACATAGATAGAGATTCACAGCCACACTGACTTCTCTAACCTCCAAAGATTTATATTCAGAAAAGACCGCGAGGCGTTTAGGGACGAGAAATACTATAAAGAGTTCAGGCACAAGATTGAAGCAGATCTTGATGTGTGTTCTCTATTCTATCTTGGGTGATGATCACCCTCTGAAAGTGGAATTTCTCTCGCTCTAATCAGTTGGTTGGTTGGAGAACTATACAAGGGAGAAATGAAGAGACGATTCGCTGCACGTCCGCAGCTCATAGAGAAAAGTGATTACTGTCTCTTCAGCGCTCAAGTGGATTGACCGTGTACCGTGCCGTGCTCGCTCTCAGTCGTTCCACAATTCGCCATCTGCTGTCGTCGTCTTACACCCGGTCCCGGCTACTTGGAAGCTCTATGCACGGAAAATGTGAGGGCGGGAGCGACCAATGGGCACTTGTCAGATATAATTTACTGCAGTGTCTGTTATTTTCCACAGACGACACTCCAGACGACACCAATCACACGCATCACACCTACAGGGCATCGAGCTTGAAGACGGAAGTGCTGAACACATCGACGTGCTCGTCTGCGCGACGGGACATTCACCATCCTCGGAAGGGACGGTCTAGCGCTCAACGCAGATTGGGTCGCCACTGGAGGCGCGGAAGCTTACCTCTCAATTGCGATGGATGGATTCCCGAATTTGTTCGTTGGAGGTGGACCCAACTTGGCTGTGAATTCTGGTTCTGTTACTTGCTATATTTGAAATGTCAGGTTGAGTATGTGGTCAGTGCGAGTTTGAAGTTGCAGTGTGAGGGGTTGAAGAGTATTGAGGTTAAACGAGTTGCGGTGGATGATTGGAGGGCTTATATGGAGGTGAACGAGTGTTGTCTGTTTCCAACAACTCGGAAATTATTTCTCTCTCGGTTTGGTGACTATCGTGTTTATATTTCGTATTTCGTACAGACATTCTTCCCGAAGGTAACGTTAATGCAGCTCGCATGGGCTTTTTCTTGGTGGGGGAGCTGATATGAACCACGTGACGCGTTTGTTTTTGTCTGTTTTTTTTTCTGTTTTGGCAGACGGTCTATACGGATCGTTGTCGCTCGTTGGTACAAGAAAGCTCAAGATCGCGTAATCGCCCTATGGTCAGGTAAGCAGTTTATCGACTCTCAGTGGTTTTAGTGGTTCATAACGTTTCCGATCTTTCAATGTTCGTGCCTTCATGCCGCACGCACGCTCACCCACTCACGATGGGAGGATTATGAGTATGAGTACCTTGACGATCCAAAGAATCAACTGGCTTGGTTAGGAGATGGGCAGACGTACAATGAAAAGGTTGGAAAGGGAGATCGTCAGTTTTTTTTCTTCCGTGTTCTTTTAAATGAGACGACTGCCACTGGGGGTGGGGAGGCGTCGCTCTTTTCTTTCTTTTTGCAGTTGCATGGTATTTGGATGAAAACGAGTTGGATTATCTGCCTGGTAAGTGTCAGCACTTGTAATGGTTGTCGTTTCCCAGGTAAACTGACTTGAGGCAGGGGCACACACAGTACCTAAGTGATCAAAATATTCGTGCCTGGTTCCTGGGTTGCGCATCTGTGCTGGTCATGTTATATCCCCTTGTTTTTGTATGATCTGAAGGACACATAATGAATGCCCTAGTCACGAAAGTGAAAGAAGTCTGGCCCTCATTTCTTTAAGTCTCGAATTTATTATCCTGAGAAGACGGTCGTTATTCTCCGGTCCTCCGGATCCGGGGAGATACAGTCCCATCTTCATCACGAACTTTGGCTCGCATCTTAATCCCGACAATGTAAGAATGGCTCGGGCGTTGGACGTCAAACCCTGTTTTCTGTCTCTTTCATTACAAGTCTTAACAATGAAATTCCTAGCAATTTGACTTTTAGTTCCTTACAGACTATGATATATGGTACAAGTGGGATTTATGCATGACACGAGCGATTTTACAGGATTGTGCGGGTCCTGGCATTCCCTTGGTTTCATCCTCTTTCATCTTGTGTCACATGGCTTCACCCTCTTTCTTCTGAGTCTAAATCCATCCCCTGCTTTCATCCTCTTTCATCTTGTCTCACGCAGCTTCACCCTCTTTCTTCTAAATCCATCCCCTGCTGCTTCATAACATTCCTTTAACTAGGTCTCTCTGCAAGTATATATAGTAGGGCCAGCCAGCTGAAGCAAAGGGAATCAAACAGCCATTCTCTCTCTGTCTCACTTTCTCATTCTCTTTGAATGCTAAGCAACTTCTTGACAATGTACAGCATGAGGTCAAATGGAACCAGCAAGCAGCATAATTGCAAGTACAAGCATGACATGCCCTCAACTTCAAAGTTTTAGTTATCTCAGGGTTCCCTCTATTACTCTCATATCTCATCTCTGTCTCTCTCCATTCTGGAATACACTCTACCTCGCACTCACCGCGGATTGGATCCGTTCAGTGGTGAGTTCGAGGCAGAGGACATTCTCAAGAGAAAAAAGACGAAAGGAGAGAGGTGTTTTGTGAACCCCGAGATAGAGAGAGCCTATGTTGCTGAGAGAACGTGAGAAAATGAAGTATTTGATAAGAATGCTGACTAGTGATGTTCCGGCCCGGCTTGGCCCAAAAGCCATGGCTTTGGCTCAGCCTGAGGCGGCTCCGGCTTTCCTGAAGTCTGGGCCGGGCCAAAGCCGCCACAGACGGCTTGGCCCTGGCCCGGCTTGGCCCAAGCCGCGGCTTTTGGCAGAGAAAATTTTATGACATATAACTAGTAGTTATAGTTCAGCTAATCCAAATCTGACTTGGTGTGTTATGTATTGCAAAGCTATATTGAAGAAAAGTTTGAAATGCCGCGATAAACATGATCACGTGACCATAATCAACCACTTTGTGATCAGATTCTACTGATTTTGATGATTGCTATTGCACTTGTATGTGCTGTTGAAAGCCGTGGCCTGAGCCGGCGGCTTTGGCTTTTAGTTTCTCTGAGCCGGGCCAGGCACATCACTAATGCTGACTGGTCCCATTTAACTTGAGCTTACACTTGACATTCGTTGGTAGTCTCTTTTGCATGCAGAGAAGCAAAAGAGAAAGAGAAAATGGGGCAGAACTCTCATTGGTTTGCTTATCTTATCTGGTCCTTGTAATATATGTTGAGACAGGCCAGTAGCGACCGGATAGTAGTTAGGACCGGGCAGCCGGGCTCCGGGGTGGACTCGATCTAATGATCATGATAAGATAACTTAAAGTGCGTTCCTTAACTGATTTAGATACAAATCCACATTGTATGTGCAACATGTTCCTTCACACATCTTGTCACAAGTAAATAGGACTATTTACTGCAATGATTGTCACACTTTGTGTAGTATAAAAGGCCATTACTTTGTATGCGTTCACTTCAGTTTGAGCACAAGAACTGGAGTGAGTATTACTATATCTTATCTTTACTATAGTAGGGGGTTTTACATCTTGACTTCATGTCACTTCCAACTTTTGTCCCCTACAGTAGTTACATTGTCCTTAGATGTAGCCGCGCGATTTGGGTGCCACCCTGGAAGCGCATAATAAAATCGATTCCAAAAAAAAAGCTAACACTTAGTAATAGCCAATCTGCTATCTAATAGATAGCTAAACCCTTTTTACAGCTGCATCTGACAAGACCAGCTGAAGGTATGAATATTATTGTGTGAATGAGGGCAGGATTTGATGAAACGCAGCTATGTAGATAGCGGATAGGTTCAGTTGTTGTGGTCAAAACTTATATATTAATTAGTATCTTAACCTATGTAGATAGCGGATAGGCTATTACTAAGCGTTAGCTAACTACAGTAAAGATAAGATACTGATACTCACTTCAGTTGTTGTGGTCAAAACTGAAGTGAACGCGTACAATGTAACGACCTTTTATACTACATAAAGGCGTGACAATCATAACAGTAAATAGTTCTATTTACTTGTGACAAGATATAAGAAGGAATGTGTTGTGCGTGCAATGTGGAATTGTATCTCAATCAGTTAATGGACGCACTTTAGCTTATCTTATCACGATCGTTAGATCGAGTCCACCCGGGAGTCCGGCTCGTCTCAACAGGATTTTGGATTAAAGAGGACAAAACTAAGCGAGACAGGACGTACAGAAATAACATGTAAATGGCCTGAATAATGAAGTAAATGCTAAGCAAATGCTCGCATCATGCGTTTTGTTACTTGAAGATTGCATTCCGTACCTGTAACAGAGTCTGTCTGAAAGTGTCAAATATTTTTATTAAACAAAACTGTGGGGAAAAAAGAGCATATGAATTGGTCTGGAGGATTCACGGCTAGCGCCAGAGCTATCCTTACAAAAACCGAGCTAAACACTGTCCTGCATACACACATGCAAAGTAGTCCCCTTATATTTTAGAATACCCATGAAAGATGTCATTCCAAAAGCAGTTTCATACTTGTAGCTCTAGACATTGATCCTCGCACCATACCCAATCAGCCATTTCTCGGTCTCCAAATGTCCATTGGATGCCGCTGCCTGCTGAGCATATCCATATTGGCCGCCCTTCGCATTGACATCAGCGCCATGGTCTAGCAGCCATTTCACCATCTCCAAACGTCCAATGCATGCCGCTGCCTGCAGAGCATATCCATGACGGCCGCCCTCCGCATTGACATCAGCGCCATGGTCTAGCAGCCATTTCACAATCTCCAAATGTCCATAAGATGCCGCTGCCTGCAGAGCATATCCATAATGGCCGCCCTCCGCATTGACATCAGCGCCATGGTCTAGCAGCCATTTCACAATCTCCAAATGTCCATACAATGCCGCTGCCTGCAGAGCATATCCATAATGGCCGCCCTCCGCATTGACATCAGCGCCATGGTCTAGCAGCCATTTCACAATCTCCAAACGTCCAATGCATGCCGCTGCCTGCAGAGCATATCCATAATGGCAGCCCTTCGCATTGACATCAGCGCCATGGTCTAGCAGCCATTTCACAATCTCCAAATGTCCATACAATGCCGCTGCCTGCAGAGCATATCCATAACGGCCGCCCTCCGCATTGACATCAGCGCCATGGTCTAGCAGCCATTTCACCATCTCCAAATGTCCATGGGATGCCGCTGCATGCAGAGCATATCCATAATAGCCGCCCTTCGCATTGACATCAGTGCCATGGTCTAGCAGCCATTTCACCATCTCCAAATCTCCATTGGATGCCGCTGCATGCAGAGCATATCCATAATAGCCGCCCTTCGCATTGACATCAGCGCCATGGTCTAGCAGCCATTTCACCATCTCCAAATGTCCATTGAATGCCGCTGCCTGCAGAGCATATCCATAATGGCCGCCCTCCGCATTGACATCAGCGCCATGGTCTAGCAGCCATTTCACCATCTCCAAATGTCCATGGGATGTCGCTGCCTGCAGAGCATATCCATAATAGCCGCCATCCGCATTGACATCAGTGCCATGGTCTAGCAGCCATTTCACCATCTCCAAATGTTCATAGAATGCCGCTGCCTGCAGAGCATATCCATAACGGCCGCCCTCCGCATTGACATCAGCGCCATGGTCTAGCAGCCATTTCGCGATCTCCAAATGTCCATTGGATGTCGCTGCCTGCAGAGCATATCCATAATAGCCGCCATCCGCATTGACATCAGCGCCATGGTCTAGCAGCCATTTCACCATCTCCAAATGTCCATTGTATGCCGCTGCCTGCAGAGCATATCCATAACGGCCGCCCTCCGCATTGACATCAGCGCCATGGTCTAGCAGCCATTTCACGATCTCCATTTGGCCTATCACGCATGCCGCTTGTAACGGTGTACCATATATGCCACCTCGAGAATTTACGCTCCCAGGTTGCTTAATCCCCAGATATTCCACCAGCTGCGGGAAGCCACAGAGGGCCGCATAGTATATTGGGTGTACCGAAGTGCCATTTCTCCCCCACCTCCAGAGCTTGTCCGGGTCATGTATTCCAATCCAAGCTAGGAAATGCGTCTTGTCTGGGTCAAACAAGGTTTCCATTCCTTCTCGTATATCCAGGGAGACATCTTGGAATCCTGCGTGTTCGACCCAGTATCTTGCCGCGTATCCAGACAACGGGAAGTTCTTGATAGTATTAGTGTCTGTGGTCTTGTCGAATTCGAGCAGCGTGCTCAGGCATGTCTGTGCAAGCACTCTATGCGATTCTTTAGGGAGAACGTGGTAGCGCCTTTCCGTCGATCCCGCCAGCCGGTCTGAGGTCAGGAATTCCCGCACAGAGAAGTGCGCAAACTGTACAACACGACTCTCTTCTCCTTCCTCTTCGTCATCGACGTGATTGACAATGACAACCAAGCTGGAGCATGTGGACAGTACAGCTCCGTTAGAGTCCGTGTTTCGCCAAGTTACGTCATACTTTGGAATATTGCCAGCGTCGAAATCGAATTCAAGCATTGTCGCAACCTCCTTGACTCGGAGTGGACGAACAGCGAATGCAAGGCATTGGAATAGACGATGAGCAAATTTCCAGTCACTATCGTCGATCCTTCGTAGCGTGGCCTCATATGTTTCATCCAGTGTTTTTGGGAGTGATTCGAGCATCAAAGAGAAGTTCCTTGGTTGACAACGACGTAGTGTCTCCAGTTGGCAGAAAACCCATCTAAACCTACACCACGACATGAGTAATGATCGCGAAATAAATATTCGTTTTAGTTTGAAGCTTACATTCCGTTTGCCTTTTCCGAGAGCGTTTTGATCACAAGTTCCTTTCTCTCCGCCTTCCACGCCCTCATTTTGGAGTCCGTGTTGACGGTCGAGTGAATATATTCGAAGATGTCCCGCGTTTGCCCACCTTCCGCATGAAGGAATACAGCACAATGGACCAGCTCTGTAAAAGCTGACTGAATATCTGGTTCGGGGCGGCTAGTGACGCAGATCCTTAAATTTGTGAGGCGGAGGTCAACAAGTTCTTTGATAAGGTCCAATACTTCTTCGCGTTTAGACGGCATTCCAGTGAGGGGACACTCGTCTAGGGCATCAATGATAATGTACATCGCGTCCTGAACGGGTGTTACGAGCATGGCCTTTAAAGTTTCTGCAAGAACCTTCTCGTCGGGCTGCTTCCGGCCATTATCATGTTTCGAGTACAATTCGGAGACGATGGCACGGTAGGCATCTGACTGGGGATATAACTGTATCAAGAGAGAGGACAGTAGACCACGGATATTTTGCTTTTCCTTGTCTCGAAAATCGCAATAAAAGTACGCCAAGTAGGCAGATCCAGCAGAACGCAGACGCTGGATATCCTCAACGATGGTGGAACTGACCATTCAGATGAGCGCTGGCGATACCCTATAATGCTAGGCAAACGTACCAAAGGATGCTCTTGCCAGATCCCGCTTTCAAGAAACGATCGTCAGCAACAAGAAGCACCCAGATAACGCAGTCAACCTACCATTCCCATTCAACCACAAAAGCGAACCCTCCGATTTCCATTCCTTGAATCTTTCGCCTTCAACGAACCACTTGGCAGTTCCCTCATGGTAAAGTTTGCGCGCAATGTTGTGATTTGTGGATGGGTCAGGAGGTGACAGCCACATCTGAATATTCTTGTCCATCTGGTCATCTGCAAAGAATGTCTCAGCTGCCTTGTCTATAATATTACTACGAAAGGGATGACGAACACATCATCTTGTTCACATTACTAAATGTGTGCGCCGCAACGATTAGAGACTCTTCCTGGGTCAATTTGTCCAACTTCTGAAGGGCGTCCTGGACCTCATTATCACCCATCAGCATCCGTCCGTACGCCACTGCCAAATGTTTAATCATCATTGGAGCATAGAAACGGTAGTTCACTCACTGAGTCGTCCTTGTTGAATCTGTTTCGTCGCCAAAGCGAAGATTGTGAGCAGTTCCGCCATCGTCTTGACCAAAATCTCACGCATGGACTCGGTAACGGAGTCTCAGGGGAAGTGTAAATCTTGAGGCGGATGAGAAATCGTTGCATGGATTCAAAGAGGTTGAGTAGAGAATCATAATTATCACTGATCTTCTTTGATGCCTTGGAATGAAGGTGAGATAACCGGTTGGAGGGAAGGAAGGGGGATACGGACAGAGAGAAGGACATCAATCGCAGAAAATATGGCCTGTGCGGGTGGAAACACCTGAAAAAGAACATGTTGTAAGCTGGTCATAGCGAATGGGCCACACCAATTAGAACTCACCGATCCAATGCCACTTACGAGTGGTGCGCAGTTTGTGAGGGCGAGGAGTATATTCACGGTTGGTTTAAGTTTCCTTAGAAGCCGCATCTTGCTTTTGCCGTTCCGGAACATGTTAAACACAGACATTCCTCCTTGAAGTACGTCAATCACGGCGTCCGCAGTGTCACATCCTTTCAGCTTATTGAGAAGATTGTGTTCAGACAGATTTATGCCTGTCTTTGTACGATACTCCTCCAGAGCATCATCTAGGATGAGCTTGAAATGAGAAGAGGAGGCAGTTGTACGACTGTGTGTATGAGGAGCTGAAGACATGAAGCTAGACTGGGTTATGGGGAAGAGTAAGAGGATCGCTGGGAAAGGTGGCGGATGGTTATCGATGGTTTAATGTATAGATAGCCGCCTAAAAACGATGATAGACGCTGGGATGTAGAGGTGAGAAGAGACAACATAGATACTGCATCTTGGAGGACGAGTGAACTGAATGTTGGAGATGCGGCACCAGAATGGGCCATGACTGACCATCTGGTCGATTTTTATTTTTATTTTTTAAAGAGTGAGAGAAATATAACTACTCAATTGTCGAAGGAACGTGTTGTGTGTGCAATTGTTGATGCACTTTAGATTATCTTATCACAATCAATAGATCGAGTCCACCGGCTGTCCGGTCCTCAACTATCCGGTCGCTACTGGCCTGTCTCAGCAGAAACAACGCTGCACTTGACAAGCGACCTTCCCCAGTCAAGTGGAAGTCCCTCTCCCGCCTTCGCACCTTCAGTAATTGATTGACAAGAAGAATGGCTTCGATCCCGGGCAGCTGCCACCCTGACTGCCGGGACAATCAAGTTTACTCCCTCTCCATCCACCCCACTTTCGACGCCCCTCAGGGCACAACCACCCCCTCTGGTCCGCCGTGACTAAACCCCGCCTGGTTCCCTTCAGGCAGCTCACCACATCCACCACCATGCGCCTAGCCATGGGCCATGCCTTCATCACCGAATACACTGAGGGATTCCACCCTACCAAACCCCTCCTCACTCGTCTTTGTACCTGTGACGACACCACCCCTGCCACTTTCCCCCACATTCTTCTCCACTTCCCCCTTTACTCCACCAGGTGACACTCATTGCAGTTTCTCCCTGACTGGGCCCTGGAACAAGACCCTGTACCTTGGCACCTCCTTTTCACCCGCATGCCCTTCATTGAGGACTTGCTCACTTTCATTCAGGACATGCGGGCCTTCACAAGGCCGTTTTCGTCGGAGCGACCTCGCGAGCCGGATTAAGTCTGAGTCGGTGAAGTTGGGTAGTATGGATAAGTTCACCTTTACACTTTGATCCCGCCTGTCTCTCCACTTTACATTCTTTCCTCTTCACTTTCCTGCTTTATGCACACTCTTTTCCAACACCTTTCCCTCTACCAAGGGGTTTCACTCTACTTCCACAACTCGTTCAAACAGTAGCTATTATGTACCTGTAGTAGCCGCGCGATTTGGGCACGGCCTTGAAGCGCGAATAAATCAATTAAAAAATAAAAACCCCCAAAGGACATGCTTAAGCACACGAAACTCGGCTCTCACGGCCCATCCTGGGCCATAGGGAGTGGTGGACTGCACTGAGTTGACACTCACATACTCATACACACACCCAAAAGCTATTTCAACCTCACTCCCATCTCTTCTACACCCTTCACTTCAAAACGTGGCCTCTGCGCGGCCGTTATGCGGCGCCCTTGTTAACCAGGAGGTCTGTCTATTACCACCGCGAGGATGGGCCACATGCTACTCTCTGTTCCCGATCGTGCCTCCACCACAACCGCTGATTTTTGGGCTTAGCCAAGGTAGATTCATTTACCCTTATCGCCAAGCTTCTTATACCCAGGAAACTCAACCCCCACAGACTCTTTAATATATCAAGCTCAGTACTCAAGTGAGAAAACCCATTTCTATCAACATGGCCTCTTCCCAAACGCATGAGAACACCAGGAGTCACTCTGAGAACTTTCAACTCAGCCACTTTGCCATTGGTGAGTATCGTCCTATCAAAGTTGTATGCATCGGTGCTGGATTTTATGGCATCCTCGCAGCCATTCGGTCCGAAACATTCTTCTTTTGTTCTCTATAGTTTCTCACCAACTTCCATTGTTCTATAGCTTTTGCATGGAAGGTGCCAAACATCGAGTTGACAGTCTATGAAAAGGAGAGAGGGATCGGCGGTACTTGGTTCGTCAACAGATACCCTCTGAGAGTCATCTTCCCCTCCATCTTCAGTCTTCAGTTCAGTCCTCAATGAACAGGGACTCACATTGTGATATACCCTCCCACAGACAGTGGAAGACACTTCCCTGTCGTCGCTCGCTCTCAAGTCGGATATCTCGATTCGCGCATCTATCCAGTACCAATATAGCTTCGAGACCAATGTGCGTCGCTTACTCAGAAGAAGTGGGCTAAGAAAACACCCATCCACCTTTAGATTTACCAAACTGACGTGCTCTTGAGGGTGGTAGGTAGACTGGTCCGGATTCTACGCCTCTGAGCTCGAAATCCTCGGTTACCTCAATCGAGTGGTCGAAAAGTACAAGCTCATGTGCTACATAAAACTGCAACATGAGCTCACGCAGGCCTCGTGGGATGAGGCGACGGGCAAATGGCACCTCAGGATCCGGCGTGATGGAGACGGTGACGCGGAGATTGAGGACATGACGTACCTTCTTTTCTTGGGTGTTGGTATCCTCCATTCCAGGTCTTGGTGATTTCCGTGGACGCGTACTGCACAGTGCGCAGTGGGACGTCACAGAGGAGGGTGGGTGGGAAGAAGGTGTAAAGGACTGGGGGATAAGGTCGTCGGTATCATTGGAAATGTGCGTGACTGGTAGCGTGCTAAGTCCTCCCCCCCCCCCCCCCCCCCAACGCACTCTTTCGTATCGTCTGACTGGGGTCTTGTCCTTTTAAGGGTTCTTCCTGAAATCCGACTTGTCATCGCGCTTCAGTCCTTATTCAAGTCGATCGTAAACTACACCCTCTCAAAGACGTGGATCGGAGAGTCATTCTCCCTTCGCACCATACTCGAACTCGCCGGTTGTGATCCAGGGAGCGACAACTGTATGCATCACAGGATGTTTCACGCATATAGATGGAGATTCACAGTCACACTGACTTCTCTAACCTCCAAAGATTTATATTCAGAGAAAGACTGCGAGGCGTTTAGGGACGAGAAATACTATAAAGAGTTCAGGCACAAGATTAAAGCAGATCTTAATGTGTGTTCTCTATTCTATCTTGGGTGACGACCACCCCTCTGAAAGCGGAATTTCTCTCGCTCTAATCAGTTGCTCAGACTACTATCCGAGGCTCAGACTTGCAGAAGTTAGGTGGAGAACTATTCAAGGGAGAAATGAAGAGACGACTCGCTGCACGTCCGGAGCTCATTGAGAAAAGTGAATACTGTCTCTTCAGCGCTCAAGTGGATTGACCGTGTACCGTGCCCGTGCTCGCTCTCAGTCGTTCCACAATTCACCGTCTGCTGTCGTCGTCTTACACCCGGTCCTGGCCACTTGGAAGCTCTATGCACGGAAAATGTGAGGGGCGGGGCGACCAATGGGCACTTGCCAGATATAATTTATCTGTACTGTCTGTTATTTTCCACAGACGACACTCCAGTCGACACCAATCGCACGGTTCACACCTACAGAGCATCGAGCTTGAAGACGGAAGTGCTGAACACATCGACGTGCTCGTCTGCGCGACGAGATTCGATGTCTCGTATCGTTTCCCATTCACCGTCCTCGGAAGGGACGGTCTAGCGCTCAACGCACATTGGGCCGCAACTGGAGGCGCGGAAGCTTACCTCTCTATTGCGATGGATGATTTCCCGAATTTGTTCGTTGGAGGTGGACCCAACTTGGGTGTGAATTCGGGTTCTGTTACTTGCTATATTTGAATGTCAGGTTGAGTATGTGGTCAGTGCGAGTTTGAAGTTGCAGTGTGAGGGGTTGAAGAGTTTTGAGGTTAAATGAGTCGCGGTGGATGATTGGAGGGCTTATATGGAGGTGAGCGAGTGTTGCTTCCAACAACTCGGAACTTATTTCTCTCTCTCGGTTTGGTGACTATCGGCTTTATATTTCATTACTTCGTATAGGCATTCTTCCCGAAGGTAACATTACTGCAGCTCGCATGGGCTTTTTTTTGGTGGGGGGGAGCTGATATGAACCACGCGAAGCGTTTGTTTTTGTCTGTTTTTTTTTCCGTTTTGGCAGACAGTCTATACGGATCGTTGTCGTTCGTTGGTACAAGAATGCTGAAGGTCGTGTAATCGCCCTATGGTCAGGTAAGCAATTCATCGACTCTCAGTGGTTGTTCTCGAACTTTCAAGGTTCGTGCCTTCATGCCGCACGCACGCTCCCGTGCGCGAACGCCTCTGCAGTGGAACATGTAAGACATGGATCACCGATGGCCAATAATGTGTCCGTGTATAGATAGTACACCAATACAAGCATCGAAAAGGGGTGCACGTCGGCGATGGCAAGGCGAGGGGTCTCTGCTAACGCCCGCGGGGGTCCCGCGCCGTTTCGAGGGCTTGGCGCTGGCAGGTGCTTGACGGAAAACCCAGACTCGCGATCGTGAAGACTGCCAAGTTCACCGAGTACGCGAGCGAGAGCGGCACAACCTGCAGAGAGCACGACTCTGTGTACAGGAAGCTCAGTTGAGCCTTGCATATGAAGCACGAGGTCTGCACCATGGGTTAATCTACTTATTGCAAATATCCCCTGGCCCAAGACACCAGATCTCCGCCGCGCGGTCCGATCCTGAGCAAGAATACCCCAGAGGCATAGAAATCTCCTGCACATCTCCCTAGCGACGTTCGAACATGTCCTCCTACACTGCCCCTTGTATGCCCAAGCGTGGGTGATATGGATGCTAACCCCCAGGGACCTTGACGGCCTTACCTGGCCTCAGGTCTTCAATCACTGCGGACACGTGGACCACCTGCTGGAGTTCCTCCAGGACACACGGGCCTTCGCGGGCCCGATTGCCTCACGCTGCCCCCGCGAGCCGGATTAAGTGGGTGGACCTTGGTAACTTGTAAATTTTTCACTTATCATGTTTGCTGCATGGCCTCTGGTTTCTGTATGGCCTCTCTGCCTTAGAACTTTACATAGTGTTTTCCCTCTGGGTTTAGCACCATCGATTCCCTCCTTTGTCCGTAGTAACAGTAGCTACATTGTATCCGGATGTGGCCGCGCGATTGGGCACCGTCCCGCAAGCGCGAATAAAATCGATTACAAAAAAAAAAAGAAATTGCTTGTCCATCACGTGCGAGCGCTTCTCTCTCGAAACCTGGTCCTCTTCGTCACCCACCATAAAGCAAGGCAGCACCTTAGTCGCCTGACTCACCAAATTTCCTAGCTTTGGCTCGATGCGCATACACCCATTCTCCGTGCGCGTAAATGAGATGTACGGCCGCAAACGTGCTATGTCCTCCGCGAAATTGTTCCCCACGAGCACAATTTCTGGCGGCCGATAAGGCTGGCGTAGAGCAGCCAAGCCGCCCGTGTCATTGGCACGCACCGCGACGGCACGTTGCAATCCTGTCACGCGCACAAAAGGCGATGCTTTGGCACCACCGCTCCGCGAGTGCACAAAAACGTGCCCTGACTCGGTGCATATAATAAGTGACCCATCGCTACCAAGGGCCGCATCCTATAATCACCTCCTCAACCTCGAGGAGAGAGAGCCGATAGTGCGGCGTACGTGTACGGCGCTCCATTGCTTTCGAAGTGCCCAAACACGCTGCGGTTGTACGGGAATGGGACGCTCGCCTGGAGCGGGGGGCGTCGGAACGTTGAAAGTGAATATCTCGCCAGCAGATGAGACTGTGGAAAACATGCTCTCGTTGCAAAACACTTGCGCGGTGGTTATAGTTCGGGAAGCCTGGGGTGGTCGATAGGCCAGAAAGTCGAGTGGAAGGCGTGTCGGGGATGGAAACGTGACACGAGACTGGGCGTCGTTGCAAAGAAGTATCACATCCTGTGTTGCCAGAAGACAGACCATCGCAGTGTCCTGGGCAAAGGGAGTTAGGTTAATACACCCGAGCTGCGGTTTACACGCACATTCAGAGCAACAGAAATAACAGGTTTCGTAACCTTCGTGACTACCCTTGGGATAGGTTGTACTGGACTTGCATTCTTGTCGTACCCAAGCTGACCATTGTTCTTCCCCCATGTGAACAATACATTGTCGGTCCAGCATGCGCTCGCGCTCTTACATGCGGCAACACCCCGTACGTGCTCGCGCTAGTGATGTGCCTGGCCCGGCTCAGAGAAGCTAAAAGCCAAAGCCGCCGGCTCAGGCCGCGGCTTTCAACAGCACATACAAGTGCAATAGCAATCATCAAAATCAGTAGAAATCTGATCACAAAGTGGTTGATTTGGGTCACGTGATCATGTTTATTGCGGCATTTCAAACTTTTTCTTCGATATAGCTTTGCAATACGTAACACACTAAGTCATATTTGGATTAGCTGAACTATAACTACTAGTTATATGTCATAAAATTTTCTCTACCAAAAGCCGCGGCTTGGGCCAAGCCGGGCCAGGGCCAAGCCGTCTGTGGCGGCTTTGGCTCGGCCCAGACTTTAGGAAAGCCGGAGCCGCCTCAGGCCAAGCCAAAGCCGCGGCTTTTGGGCCAAGCCGGGCCGGAACATCACTAGCTCGCGCCTCAGGGGACCACTGATAACCCGTGGTGAGCTCTGCACATGAGGCGCAGGTACATCGTATCCCAGCTGAGAGAAGCGCCCAAGGCCCCAGGATAAAACGACGCCGTCTGATGTAAGAGCGAGGGTGTGGTCCTGGCCGACCGCGATGGCGGTAATCTTAACATCGGACGCTAGCTGGATTATTGGTGAGAGTGAGGGTTGTGTATGTTGACCACCGCCAGGGCCAAGCCTACGCGTAAAATTGACATCAGCTAAAGAAGTCATGTGGCATATTGAAAGTAACGTACCGTCCCGTGCTAGCAAAGCCACATGCGCGGATGTTGACGCGAGACTCATCGGTAACTACCACTGTTAAAAATAAATGGTCTGAAGAAAACTTCTTGCCAGCGATCGCAAATCTCGGTGCGCTATGGAGTGGGCGGTGCCTTCACGGGAGGGATAGTTTGATTAGAAAAAATATTCTTGACATACCGGTATGCAGTCGCGACATTTGAACATCTCGAACCAGGGCGTGCTGCAGCTTGAGCGCAATTGTTTCGCTTTTGCGTGAGTCCACGTCACGTTCATCCGCGTCATGTCCATCCACGTTACGAGGTCTAAGGACAACCTGTTCAGGATGAATACGGTCGTCGGTATTACCATGACCAAGGGAGGCATTCCTGTACTGAGCCTGCATAAGGAAAATGCGGAATATACGAGTACAGGCGCTGGCTCACCTATTCGCGCCCCATGTGTACAGTTCAAGACCAGCTGGGATTTTATATTTATTTGGCATCGTATCCTCGACAGTAGTATTGTAGAGGTCAAAGGCTCGATATCCCTCTACATCCTTTAGTGCAGTGTCGGTATCGCTCTTCTGCAGTAAAAGAATTCTAAGCTCAACATTATATCACAGGACATGATGTAGTGTGCCAAGATACGTGCCCAGCAGAAAGATTCCCATTATACAGTGCGCGGTGCAACGCTGTCCAATGACTCTCCACGTCCTGCAAGTTCACGCTAATCCCAGGGTGGGCGAGAAGCATCTGCACATATTCGGTGTGATGGATTGCAATCCATTGACAAGCAGGAGGAGCGCGAAAGCACACCACACTCGGGCTAGAATGACTAATTTTTGGAGCGCCCCTCAGGGGCGATGAACTTCTTATTCATCCTGTTGAAATAAATCTTTCATATGATTTTACAGACTATGGCCTCTTGTCTTGATTATTCTATGTTGCTGATTCAAGCACGACCAAAGTTTAGCCCCTGTATTACAAAGATCTTATGTTCATATTGAAATAAGCTGTAGTGTAAAATGTATAATAAAGCTCGAAAATCGAGCAAGAAATAAGTAACGAATAATAATTGTTTTCTTCGCGCGCATCTACAAAGCCTATCTCACGCTCATAACTATACCACGGTGGCCGCCGCATCCAAAGCAGCGCAAGCGAGATGCAAAACGGTGCGACCTAGCCAGTCTCGCGCATTGACGTCAGTTGAGGAAGCGGTGGCAAGCTGCCGCTGAAAGGCAACTTGGTCTCGATAGTAAAAGTAGGCATGGAGCGAGGTCATGCAGGGGTACGAGGTGACGGCGAAGCCTTCAAGGAGCAGAACTCCGTTGAGGCTGGGCGGTCTTAGTATCGCCGCGTTTGCAAGGCTTGCACAGAGACAAAACTTGAGCCTCGTTGGGCGATTACAAGGCTGGACGCGAGACTATGTTGAGGGCGATCGTAAGGGTTAAGAAGAGACAAGTGAAGTCGCTGTGGTGTTTTGAAGTAAGCTGAGGGGAAGGAAAAGACTAGCGCAGTGGTGATGGTGAGGTGATGACTCGATGGTAAGTCTCGGGCGTGAGTGCAAGGTCAAAAATGGCTGTGGAAACGCAGCCTGATAAATCTGGTCAAAACAACTGCATTGTAAGATATAAAAATACTGTTCTTAAATACTGTAAAGACTGCTGTGCTGTGATCATAAGGAATGTACTTAATCATAATAAATGAGTGTAAATATCATCTTGCACTGCCAACACCGGTCACCTCTGATCCGGTCCGGCCAACTCTGATCCGTTACCGGCTCAACAATGGCAACTGACTCAGACCTCCTGGGAAAGGTAAGGTCAGGCAATCTATACTACTAGACTCTCTAGTGCTAACTGTACTGTAGTCCAATCTCCTACTGACCACTTTATCTCTTATCTCCTGACTCCTTCCCTGTATGTGATATTACTTGTGACTAAATCCTAAGATATTGTTCAGACCAAATGTTGAGCCAAAATACCAGAATAGATTGAGCAGAGACGCTGGGTGCACTGGGTGACTATGATGAGATCAGATAGTGATATGATCCTAATACATCCAAAATCAGGCATCTGATTGTTAATGAGATTAGTTTAATAGCTTATATAGTACATCTAGGAACAAGCAAATGTATATATAGCTGCTATAGAGGGTCAAAAAACAGTCCTGATGTTTATCTGCTACATGGCTGTCATGGGTCAAAGACATCAGCCATTATATAAGCAAGTTATGATCAAACACTCGGACTAGTTTGCTTCTTGTATTGACAAATCACTGTGTCTGTCCTTAACCTATTCCTTCCGCTTTACTTACATTATCCGCTTTGCATGTATATAAAGACTGCAGAGAAGGGTCATTTCACTTTAGTCTCATTTCCCTTCTCTGCAGTCCCTTGTGCATCCAAGCACATAAGGCCCTTCATATCCATCTATGTTGTCACTTATTGCCAGAAACCCAACCCTCACATACTCTTTAATATATAAAGCTCAGCACCCAAGCGAGCAAACCCATTTCTATCAACATGGCCTCTTCCCAAATGTGTGAGAACACCAGGAATCACTCTGAGAACTTTCAACTCAGCCACTTTGCCATTGGTGAGTATTGTCCTATCAAAGTTGTATGCATCGGTGCTGGATTTTATGGCATCCTCGCAGCCATTCAGTCCGAAACATTCTTCTTTTGTTCTCTATAGTTTCTCACCAACTTCCATTATTCTATAGCTTTGCACGGAAGGTGCCAAACATCGAGTTGACAGTCTATGAAAAGGAGAGGCGGATCGGCGGTACTTGGTTCGTCAACAGATACCCTCTGAGAGTCATCTTCCCATCTATCTTCAGCCTTCAGTTCAGTCCTCAATGAACAGGGACTCGCATTGTGGTATACCCTCCCACAGTATATAGCTTCGAGAACAATGTGCGTCGCTTTCTCAGATTAGTGGGCCAAGAAACACCCATCCACCTTTAGAATTCACCAAACTGACGCGCTCTTGAGGGTGGTACATAGACTGGTCTGGATTCTACGCCTCTGGGCCCGAGATCCTCGGTTACCTCAATCAAGTGGTCGAAAAGTACAAGCTCATGTGCCACATAAAACTGCAACATGAGCTCATGCAGACCTCGTAGGATGAGGCGACGGGAAAATGACACCTCAGGATCCAGCATGATGGAGATGGTGACGCGGAGATCGAGAACACAACATACCTGCATTTCATGGGTGTTGGTATCCTTCATTCCAGGTCTTGGTGATTTCCGTGGACGCGTACTGACTGTGCGCAGTGGGATGTCACTGAGGAGGGTGGGTGGGAAGAAGGTGTGAAGGACTGGGGGGATAAGGCCGTCGGTATCATTGGAAATGTGCGTGACTGGTAGCGTGCTAAGTCCTCCCCCCCCCCCCCCCAACGCACTCTTTCGTATCGTCTGACTGGGATCTTGTCCTTTTAAGGGTTCTTCCCGAATCCAACTTGTCATCGCGCTTCAGTCCTTAGTCAAGTCGATCGTAAACTACACCCTCTCAAAGACGTGGATCGGAGAGTCATTCTCCCTTCGCACCATACTCGAACTCGCCGGTTGTGATCCAGGGAGCGACAACTGTATGCATCACATGATCTTTCACGCACATAGATAGAGATTCACAGCCACACTGACTTCTCGTACCTCTAAAGATTTATATTCAGAGAAAGACCATGAGGCGTTTAGGGACGAGAAATACTATAAAGAGTTCAGGCACAAGATTAAAGCAGATCTTAATGTGTGTTCTCTATTCTATCTTGGGTGACGATCACCCCTCTGAAAGTCGAATTTCTCTCGCTCTAGTCAGTTGCTCAGACTACTATCCGAGGCTCGGACCTGCAGAAATTGGTTGGTTGGAGAACTATTCAAGGGAGAAATGAAGAGACGACTCGCTGTACGTCCGGAGCTCATTGAGAAAAGTGATTACTGTCTCTTCAGCGCTCAAGTGGATTGACCGTGTACCGTGCCGTGCTCGCTCTCAGTCGTTCCACAATTCGCCGTCTGCTGTCGTCTTCTTACACCCGGTCCTGGCTACTTGGAAGCTCTATGCACGAAAAATGTGAGTAGGGCTGCGCGCCGTCCGTTTGACGGTGACGGCCGTCTATTTGACGGTGAAGGATGGGTACGGCTGACCTGTACACCTTCCGTTTTTGGTACTCACCAGATCGCTGACAGTATGGTATGGGTACGGTACAGCCGTTTTACAGTATATGGTAGTAGATGGTATTACTAGAGAAAATAAAGTTGACCAGGGTAGCATGAGCAAGAAGCTTAGAGTGATAAAGCAATGAATAGGTGTATTCTTATGGCTATTCTACACCTTTTTATGTAGTTTATGAGTACAATACCCAACAATCTACTTTACCAGCCATAATCTGAAACTCATAGAGGGACTTCAAGCATTGCATTTGCTTCTGTGTAGTGTTGTGACAGCCCTGGCTCAGCCTGAAGCCATGGCTTAGGCCCGGCTTTTGGCGGCTTAGGCTTTTCAAAACTCAAGCCTGGGCCGTAGCGACGGCTTCTGGCTGGCTTAGGCCTGGCTCAGGCCCAAGCTGCGGCTTTACAGCATCAAATCAAGTTTTAAGCTGCATTTTTTGAAGGACTTGTAGTTTACATTATATCAACCCCTAGCCACTGCTTTGGCCTTCTGCCATATTATGTCTCCCATTTAATTCCTGTAACATAAGTTGTCTTATTTTAGCTTGTATCAATAACAGTGTTTGTAACAGGTGTTTCTATCCCGCGCTTGCTATGTAGATAAGATAAGATGTTGAGATCATGGTGAAACTAAGAGTGAAAATCCAGCAAGAATAGACCTATATTGAACAATTGCTAAGAGCCTACACCCCCAAGAAGACAAGATGGGATCTGCAGTGTGCTACAGGGCATCTTTAAATAGGTTCTAGTACTATTCTACAAAATACCAAAGCCGATCGAGTGTGTGATGTAAATCTAATTATTTATCAGTGGCTTACTCGTCTAAGTACCCTGACACATCTTATTTACTAATGTGCGATTGTTTCTGCCAGTCTGGCATTATCTAAAATACATATTAGACTACTTTAGACTACTCTATAATCAGATTATCAATTAATATTACTCAAACAATGGCCACATGTATCTATAATGTCCTTTGCTGCATAAAAAATGCACATCCAGGACAGCGTTGAATTTGTTGAACCAGAATACTGGTACAGAGATAGTCTGACATAATTGTGATCGCGTTTAGATAAAACAATTGATGAGATAAAAACGTGTTCTCACATTAATTAAGATACTGAGTATATACATCTCAGATCGATCATGTGATGAAATCACTTTCATTAACAAGCAAGATAACGCGCGTGTTCATTTACTTTAATTTGGTAGCTGATATAGTACATCTAAATTGTATATAAAGTCACCAAATCTGCTATAGATAAAGCAGTTGCTATTGTGTCTCTAAGTTAACAAAGTATCTAAAATAAAAGGCTGCGCCATGCCTGTTTGCTTTGGAATTCCCTCCACTTCTAAAACCCTCTTGCACCTATAATCTTATCATCTTTGTACATATCCTCATCATCAGCAAATAATTGATCCCATGTAAAACCTTCCGCTACATTGTCAGCACCTCCAGCCAACTCTAAGTCCATTTCTTCAAGGTTCTCCTCCTCCTCTGTTGCCACTACAACATCTTGGAAGATCAGGTCATTATGGAACAGACATTTTAAACATTGTAAAGCTTCAACAATGTCTCCCTTGAGCCAATTGTGTTGCTTGCTTAGGGTAATGCCAGCAGAAGAGAATGCACGCTCACTTGATACTGAAGATGCCATGATGGCAAGATAGTCACAGGCAAGGGAAGCTGTGATCGGATAACAAGGTGCATTGAGCTAAATGAAAAGCAGTGTCTCTGTAACCATGAGACCATCACGACAGCGAATATGCACACCCCACCACTCCACAACTGTCATACCAGGTGGGATTATATCATTAGTATCAATATAGCATTTGAAATCAATCATCCATGGTGGTGATAATGCATGAACAACAACATCATCTGATTCATCCGAATCAGTGTCATGCAGAAGGCTGTGAGTTTTCTGTCACTTGGCAACATGGGTAGTGGAAGATTTGGAAGACAGGGTGTTGGCAGCTTGAAGTTGTTCATAATGCTCCTTGAACTTTGCTGATGTGAGCAAGAATAGTAAATTCTGAAGTAACATACCACATTCTGTGCCAATGTTAAGACTTCCTGTTGGAGCTCTGCATTCCAGTGTTTTTCAAAGTGAGCCATCTTTTTCTCAGGATGTAGCACTAGTGGCCATCAGGGATGACAAAAAGACACAGAGACTTTGAACGTACGCAAGGCTAGGATATGAGCATCAGAATCTGCAGTCTTTTGGTAGTATTCATTGAGCTTCATGGTGGCAGCATCAAGTGCAGACTTAAATGAATTGTATTTGAGTTTATCAGCTCAGCTAGACCATGCAGCATGCAGCATTTCAATTGCAGGAACAGCGTTGGAGAGAGTGGGAATATGAGCAGATGAGAATGCTTGCTGTGCTTTGTCAGCATGCTGCACACAGGTCAATAATTACACATCATGGAAGTGCAGGAGAAACGCATGCTGAGGAGGCCACAGAATACACTAATGCGGTGCCACTCATCCTTGGAGAGCATGAGAGCATCAGTTTTTTTTTGTGCTTCAAGATTACCATCTGTGCAAACACCAAGTTCATAGACAAATTCATCGACAAACTATCTGAAGATAAGCAGCAGTCAATGTGCTGTAAAAATATTGTACTTGCCTTCCGCTTTGATTTGGCACGATTTAACATCACATATGTGGATCCCCATCACACCTTCATGTCGAGTAACAGCTGCATGGGCTGCTTCACCCCTTTCTGAATCTGGATGGACTTGAAAAGTTCTTTACGTTGTGAGGAGGAACACTCCTGGAAGGTAGATCAGTACATATGGCTAGCACACAAAATTATACTGACCTTGACAGAAATTGCATGTATGAGCCCTAATTCATCTCGTTCCCAAGCACTGACATCTGGTGTGTGTTCATCGATGTTGTGAGGGTTGTAATACTTGGCTTCACTTCGTGTCGAGATGAGAGCTTGGGTAGCAAGGTTGATGATATGAGCAAGGCACCTGCAGATAGTGATTGTCAAGGGGTTTCATACCCGCGCGGGTAAGTGCCGTGGGTTTTGCCGGGTACGGGTACGGGTATACGGCTCCCAACCCGTGGAAACCCGTACCTGCGCGGCGGGTTTGGCAGGTATAGGTGCCGATTATGCATTGATAAGATCAGTAGAATTTCCGAGATAAAACACATCTGCAGTCACAAAAATACAAGATCTTGTCTGATGTATGCTACAGGGTGGCGTTAAATATGTTCTGGTATTATCCTACAAAATATCAAAGCAGATTAACAGTGCGATGTAAAATAAAATCCTTATCAGTGATCCACTTTCTTGAAAACCATGATACATCTGTTTTATTAACGCGCGACCAATTCTGCCGGTCTGGCACTATCTAAAATACACTCTAGACTAATATAGACTATTCTATAATCTAATTATCAAATTACTTTATTGAAACAAGGCCCGCGTGTGTCTACAAGCTGCATGGGGCAGCGACTACATTGCATCGCATGGTGGTCTGACCTCCTTCCTATTAAGGAAGGTTGACTTAAACGCGCAGAAATGTGCATCCAGGGACTAGGACAGTTGTGCTTGTATGAAATGAAACCAGAATAATAAATAATAATGTAAATAAAGGATCCATTTAATCTTCTGAACATAAACCAACAATTTTTGAGGAATCTTGAGTAGCCATAAATGAACGTGTTGTGTCCAAGTGCTTATCTCCTTGACCGGGATGGCCCAGGCCATTTACCCGAAATGCGCAGAAATGCAAAGAACAGTCACGCTCGTATAAAATTGAAACCAGAATAATAAAATAAAAATGGAATAATAAATTATCTTAATCTTATGAACATAAAATAGGAATCTTTGAGGGATCTTGAGTAGCCATAAATGAACGCGTTGTGTCCAAGTGCATATCTCCTTGACCGGGATCTCCCAGGCCGGATCTCCGAAATGCGCGATGCAAGAAAAGAACTTGCACGCGTTTCATTTTATGGGTAACCCAGGTATCAAAACAATTATCCAGGTGTTACCCCTACCAATTTCTATGTGTTCATCAATTTTTTTTGCATTCTGTGTAATTATCTGACAGGCTTTTCATCAATGTTCTATAACATCCTATCTAATCATTGCTGTATACTGGATTTTAGTTGTGCTTGTATAAAATTGAAAGCAGAATAATAAAATAAAAATGGAATAATTAATTATCTTAATCTTCTAAACATAAAACAAGAGTCATTGAGGGATCTTAAGCAGCCACAAATGAACGCGTTGTGTATCTTCTTGGTCCGGGAAGGCCCGGGCCGGTTATCCGAAATGCGTGATGCAAGTAAAGAACTTGCATGTGTTTTCACGGGTGACCCGCGGGTAACCTGTGGGTTACCTGTACCCGTAGTGACGGGTACGGGTACGGGTACGGGTACCAACGAGGATACCCCAGGGTTACCCCTGCCAATCACTACCTGCAGAGTTAAAAGAATGTTGATAAGGTACTGCGAACAACTATGGAAATATCAACTCACCGAATATGTCACTTTTTGACATCAAATGTCTGCCCTGTTTTACTTTCATAACAACGAGCAAATTCAGCAATCATTGTGCCATTGTTTGATGCATTGTCACAGGTTATATGACCAATCTACAGATGGTAAGTAAATAAATGAAATTTGATTGGAATTACTTGCCTTGAAAACAATTCCAAGGCAGTTGCAGATCTTGTAAAGAGCTTGGCCTAATCGTTGGCCATTGTGTGCCGTATTCATCTGTGTAAATCTGAGAAGAGCATGTTCCAACGTCCATTTACCTGGTGAATGCTCCTCAATCCAATGACCAGTCACAGCAAAATACCCACTATATTTGAGGCTTGCCATGCATCACAAGTTAGACTGATTTGTCCAGAAATGTATTGGCTCTGGGAAAGTGGATTAGAACATGAAGCTGCAAATGAAAAGGTACAAATGTTGAGACAATCTTTCAGCTTAGTCATTTGCATCTTGAAGAGGGTAATTATTTTGTCATGCATTTGCTTTCTGTTGGGGATCTTGATGCTGCGGGTTGCTCGAGAGGCAAGATGTATCATATGTTGGAAGGAGGGATGTTCAAAAGCAGAAATAGACTGTCGGTGACAATGAGAACTGACATTGGAATAAATAACAAGATGTACCTGATCAGTTTCAATCAGCCACTGTATTGCAGCTTCCTTGATGTAACGCTCAGCGGGGCGTTGCTGTGCGACATGCACCGGTCGGCGCGAGTCCACTGTTACTGGTCCGGCACTAGTCAGCCACATCCGCGGCACCCGACACTGTGGGTCCGGGATCTACAACAAGCCTGGCTCAACAGGGCCAGGCTCTTAGCTTCGGGGTGGATAGGAAGTTGTGCTATAACCAAGCACAGAGAAAGACGGGAAGAGTCAGCCAAAGGGAGCTAATCCCCTTAGGCTGTTGAGTGGAATCAGGCTCAGCTGCAGTGCCAGAAGCACGTCAAACAGACTGAAGCTCAAGGGAGTGAAAAAGAGGGGTCAAAGGGAAGGGCACACACCCATTGCCAGAGGCAATGGGGGTCCCTGTAGGAATCTCAAAGGCGCAAAAGGAGGGAAAAGGCTCTGATGTATTCTGGGGTCTAAGATCTCTAGGCTGAAGGCCCAAGAGGTCAAATCTAGGGTTGTACAAACTGTCTACAGGGTCTTATATACTGTATGGGGATCTGGTTTGTAGCTAATCAGGAACAGGGTCAGAGTCCTTATCATCCAATAGCAGATAAGATGTCAAATATAGTCCATGATAAGGATAAGCCTTATCAGAAGCATAATCATGTGGGACAGCCCCACAGGAGTCATATCAGTGTGGGAGGATTCCCACCAGGGTCAGGGGTAAATGGGGAGATAACAGGTCCCACAGGAGTCAGGGTGGATGTGGGAATACTCCCACAGGAATCAGAGAAGCGAATGATAAGCCAGATGGGCCATGTGATCAGAAAGGGGTAAATGATCAGATGAAGATGCTGTGATCAGGGTCAGGGATCACATGGTCCAAAGTCACATGGTCAGGGATCACATGGTCAAGGATCACATGGCCAGGAGTCACATGACTGGCAGAGGGTCAAGTACAAGCCAAAGTCGTCTAGTTGTCTGGACTGGTCAGATTGGCAGGGACAATGTCAGGGGTTCCTATGGGTGTCAAGCACAGGGACAGGGTCAGGAGCAGTGGCCAAGGCATAAGCCAAGGCAGCAAGGAAGGGTGGTGTACATCCAACAGTGTAGCAGCATAACTACCAGCAGGTTAGGTGTAAATGGCAGCAAGGGAGGTCAGTCCTATGAACAATGTCACAGGAATCAGGGTAGGGTCCTGGGCCCACAGGCCACAGGCATCAAGGAAGGTCCCAAGGCAACAGGCCAAGGGCATCAAAGAGTGGTTCAGAGAAGGAGGAGATCAAGGATGGTGCAAAGAATAAGGCATGGTGTGCAGGGTCAGGAAAAAGAGTAGGGTCATAACACTTGAATACATCATCTGTGTAGGGAAGTGGCTTGCTGTCAGGATCCACAGGATGGAAGTGTTTGTCCACTTGAGTTTGTTCCATTTCTTTCTCAAGAACCTCTTTGCGTCTTGCATTTGCATCCTCAGGGAGCATTGATAGGAAACCTGTAGACTTGCACCACTGTCAATATGTACCCTGGTGATGGAGGGATTCAATCAACAACAAATTATGAGAAAAACAGTACCTCGCACCTTGTGCTTTGCAGCCATGTGATGTCGAAGAGTTGTATGTTGGTTAACAAGAAGTTGATCCATTTTGTTGCAGCCATCTCCAGATCTGTGAGAATCTCAAATCTCAGATAAACAGATATATATATGATGTTGGTCACTCACATGCACAACTTGCACCGATGCTGACCATGTTTATCACCTTTCATGTGCACCACAGGCTCAAAAAACTGATTGAGATCTGCTGTCAGGCTCTTCTTATTCTTGTCACTTGGTGTATCAGAATCAATGTCCATGACATTGACATCTTTGTACATTCCATTCCCATCTGTTTGAGGAATGTTACTTGTATCTGCGATAGGTATTATTACTACTATAGCTTATCTGATGAATTAATCACATACCTGATGGCTTTTGTATGCGCTTTTGTTTCTGCTTGATTTTCTTTGCTGCTGTAGGTGCATGATCTGAATCCTGATCTGAATTGTCACTATCTGGATCAGTAGGCAGGATGGTGCTAGCTTTGGATGTGGTTGTAGGGGTTATTAGTGGCAGTGATAGTGCTTCTGATTGATCTTCATCTTGCTGTTCAGGAGGGTGATCAACAGTAACATTGCCAGCCTGAGCACTTAGAAGAGTGATCCGTGTGGCCTCTGCTGCACGTTTCACCTGGGCATGTGCAATGCTCACACGATGAGAAGCTAGTGCAGGTTGTGCAGCATTAGAATCAGCAGTTAGACGGCTGGAGGGAATAGTGTCGAACAGGCATGAGGCACAGCATACTGACTGTAAGGTTAGCAAGTTAGGCTAGAGGGACAAGTTATACTTCAGAGGTGAAGAAAACTCTATTATACTATACTACACACCTAGAGGGACAAGTTATCTACATGAGACGGTTAGTCAAAGGTAAAGTAGTAAGTAAGAGAGATAGGACTTACACTTCAGAGGTGAAGAAAACTCTGAAGTGTAAGAGACAAAACAGACACCCTTATATACAGCTCAAGGGATGGTCTGTGCACTGGGAATAAGTCCACAAGTGCCGGACAAAGTCCAAACAATAAACATGAGGGAGAAAGGCCATTGGCCACTACAGAAATCACATGTTACATGGTGTATCAGTCAGCTACTGTGGAATGTGAGAAAGAAAGTAATAATGATAGTGTAAAAAGTCCGAAACTCCGGTATCTAATCTAATCTACAAAGTAGCTAATCTAATCACCTGATGCCTGAAGCATCACCGAACATCTTCTGTGTTCAACAAATAGGAGGGCATCTATCTTGTGGTGCTCTTTCTGTTGACATGATGATAAAGATGATTGCTAGGTTGTTGGATCACTGGCTCTCATTGTATGCACCCTTATATACTTGTGGAGAGACCTAGCTGAAGGAGTGTTTATAATATAACAGAGGTGAAGCCATGTGAGGTGAAACAAAAGTGGAATAAACAAAAGGGAATAAAGGGAGAAACAGGGTAGCCAGGTATAAGGAAATGAATAGGTAAGCGGCCCGGAACGCATACAATCCAAATACCGACTGTTAATATGCTAAGTAAAATTGCTCATACCATGGATTAATTGCACTTGTACTGGTGTCAGAGTCTGTCCGAAACTAAAGTCAGGCAAATGTTAGAAATTTAATTGACAGTATAGTAATGGAAGAGTGAGAGCAAATGGGTCCCACCAAAAGTGGTGATGACTGGAGGATTTGTGTCCAATGCCTGAGCCATCGGAAGGAAACAGGCATCATGATGGCATGGGAATATATTTTAGATACTACAATACTACAATCTATCTCACCTTGTTAACTTAGATGCTTGCAATAACACAATAGCAACTGCTTTATCTATAGCAGATTTGGTGGCTTTATATACAATTTAGATGTACTATATCAGCTACCAAATTAAAGTAAATGAACGCGCATGTTATCTTGCTTGTTAATGAAAGTGATTTCATCACATGATCGATCTGAGATGTATATACTCAGTATCTTAATTAATGTGAGACATGTTTTTATCTCATCAATTGTTTTATCTAAATGTGATCACAATTATGTCAGACTACTTCTGTACCGGTATTCTGGTTCAACAGTTCACAAAAATCCAGATAGAAAGCATGACTCAGCCACCAAAAGCCATGGCCTAAGCCGTGGCTTCAGGCTTTCCAAACCTGAAGCCTGAGCTGTGGGCCGCTGGAAGCCGTTTTCATGGCCTATGTTGGCCCAGCTTTTTCCGGCTCAGAAACGGCCGGCTTACGGCTTCAAGCCAAGCCATGCACAACACTACTTCTGTGAGTATGATTGGTGTAAACAGGGCATACTGGAACATGAACTCCCTCAATAAATGTAATTGTAGGTACATTATCACAAAAGAGACATCAGAGAAACAATACCAAAACATGCCCCAAAAAGGGGCATCCCAAAAACTATATTTGGGCTTGCACAAGGCAACTCTTAAAGCCAAGTGTGGTAAATGTGAGCATACCTCCAACTGGACTCTGGCAGACCAAAATTCAATTACAATAAGGCAAAAATCAAATATATAGACTAATAGACAGCTCAACGACCCAGTGCAGTATCAGCTTGTGTGCATGCAAGATGCAACTGCTTCTTGTCAGGCAATGGAGGGAGATCATGCCCCATCCACTAATCTAATCTACTCCATAATCCATAATATGCTGTTGAGATGGGCCGGTTGCAACTGGGACTGGAGACCAGACAGCCAGGCTCCTGGGTGGACTCGATCTTATGATTATGATAAGATAATCTAAAGTGCGTCAGATAATTGATTCAGAGACATTGCATGCACAACACATTCCTTCTGTCTTGTCACATTTAAATAACTATATTTATTCTACTTATTGTCATGCTCCTCTGAGCAGTATAAAAGGTCACTATTCTGTACATGTTCACTTCAGTTTTGACCACATAAACTGAAGTGAGTATTAGTTAGTTTATCTTATCTCTTATCTTTACCATATTTAGCTAACACTTATCTACTATCTAAATAGGTAAAGATACTATAGTGGGGGAGTTTGGTGGCTTAATGACAAGATTAAAGCCCTGCCGTCCATGCCATCTAATGCCGTCTATGGCCGTTTTTTGATGGGTTCGGACAGCGTTTTCTGTACCCATAACTGTCTGTCTTGATGATTGACTTGAGCTGGTACAGTACAGGTACGGCACCGTACTACGGCACTGTCATACCATAAGCTACGGGTATGGCGTGCAGCCCTAAATGTGAGGGGTGGGAGCAACCAATGGGCACTTGCTAGATATAATTTACTGCACTGTCTGTTATTTTCCACAGACGACACTCCAGACAACACTCCAGACAACACTCCAGATGACACCAATCACATGCATCACACCTACAGGGCATTGAGCTTGAAGACGGAAGTACTGAACACATTGATGTGCTCATCTGCACAATGGGATTCGATGTCTCATATTGTTTCCCATTCACTGTCCTGGGAAGGGATGGTCTAGTGCTCAATGCACATTGGGCTGCCACTGGAGGCATGGAAGCTTACCTCTCTATTGCGGTGGATGATTTCCCGAATTTGTTTGTTGGAGGTGGACCCAACTTAGCTGTGAATTCGGGTTCTGTTACTTGCTATATTTGAATGTCAGGTTGAGTATGTGGTCAGTGCGAGTTTGAAGTTGCAGTGTGAGAGGTTGAAGAGTATTGAGGTTAAATAGTGATTGGCAGGGGTAACCCTGGGGTATCCTCATTGGTACCTGTACCTGTACCCATACCCGTCACTATGGGTATGGGTAACCCGTGAAAATGCATGCAAGTTCTTTACTTGCATCGCGCATTTCAGACATCCAGCCCAGGAGATCCTGGTCAAGGAGATATGCACTTGGACACAATGCGTTCATTTATGGCTACTCAAGATCCCTCAAAGATTCCTATTTTATGTTCATAAGATTAAGATAATTTATTATTCCATTTTTATTTTATTATTCTGGTTTCAATTTTATATGAGTGTGACTGTTCTTTGCATTTCTGCGCATTTCAGGTAAATGGCCTGGGCCATCCCAGTCAAGGAGATAAGCACTTGGACACAATGCGTTCATTTATGGCTACTCAAGATTCCTCAAAAATTGTTGGTTTATGTTCAGAAGATTAAATGGATCCTTTATTTACATTATTATTTTATTATTCTGGTTTCATTTCATACAAGTGCAACTGTCCTAGTCCCTGGATGCACATTTCTGCGCGTTTAAGTCAACCTTCCTTAATAGGAAGGAGGTCAGACCACCATGCGATGCAATGTAGTTGCTGCCCCATGCAGCTTGTAGACACACACAGGCCTTGTTTCAATAAAGTAATTTGATAATTAGATTATAGAATAGTCTATATTAGTCTAGAGAGTATTTTAGATAGTGCCAGACCGGCAGAATTGGTTGCGCATTAATAAAACAGATGTATCATGGTTTTCAAGAAAGTGGATCACTGATAAGGATTTTATTTTACATCGCACCATTAATCTGCTTTGATATTTTGTAGGATAATACTAGAACATATTTAACGCCACCCTGTAGCATACATCAGACTAGATCTTGTATTTTTGTGGCTGCAGATGTGTTTTATCTCGGAAATTCTACTGATCTTGTCAATGGATAATTGGTACCTATACCTGCCAAACCCGCTGTGCGGGTACAAGTTTCCATGGGTTGGGAGCTGTATACCCATACCTGTACCCGGCAAAACCCATGGCGCTTACCCACATGGGTATGAAACCCTTGACAATCACTAAGGTTAAATGAGTCGTGGTGGATGATTGGAGGGCTTATATGGAGGTGAGTGAGTGTTGTTTCCAACAACTTGGAACTTATTTCTCTCTCTCGGTTTGGTGACTATCGGCTTTATATTTCATTACTTCATATAGGCATTCTTCCTGAAGGTAACAGTACTGCAGCTAGTGATGTGCATGGCTCGGCTCAAAGCCATAAGCCAGCTGTTTCTGAGCCGGAAAAAGCCGGGCCAACATAGGCCGTGAAAATGGCTTCCAGTGGCCCACAGCTCAGGCTTAAGGTTTGGAAAGCCTGAAGCCACAGCCTAAGCTGCGGCTTTTGGTGGCTGAGTCATGCTTTCTATGAACCAGAATACCAGTACAGAGATAGTCCAACATAATTGTGATTGCATTTAGATTTTAGATAAAACAATTGATGAGATAAAAATGCATCTTACATTAATCAAGATACTGAGTATATACATCTCAGATCAATCATGTGATTAAATCACATTGCCAGATAATGTGTTTGTTTACTTTAATTTAGTAGCTGATATAGTACATCTAAATAGGAATTCTGAAGGAAATGGGCATGGTTGTTATGACCTTTGCCAAGTGACCCTCTTTTCTTTACCCTACCTAACATGAATCCCTCTCTGCTGCCTACCCTACACTTCCTGATCACATCCCCATCCTGGGATCCTTCATGTTACAACCAGGACCGAGTGACCCTCTTTTCTTCACTCTCCCTAACATGAACCCTTCTCTTCCACCTACCCTCCATTTCTTGATCACATCCCCATCATGGGACCTGTCACATGCCTTACTCCCTACCCCGTGACTGCCTTTGTACATATTGACTCATTGTTTACACTTGCTTATGCCTGCTCTTATCTCTTATCTCCTTATCTCTAAGACCAGACACTTACTTAATCCCCTATCAGAAGCCAGGCTTTATGCCCTCCGCTTTCATATATTTGGGCCCACTTGACTCCATACCCCTTATCTTTAGATGCCCACTCGATTACGTATATAAGCCTGTCGTAGCTACATTGTAGACCTCAGACTCGACTTATTGAATACATTGGTGCTTGTCTTTCAGACATCTCCTTTGAATCCTTGACTCATCCATCTCAGTGCTTTCAGCACTCTTCTGCTCAACAAGGTCTTAGGGAACAGCCCCTTTTGACTTTGACTCATCCCCATTAACTCCAAGAAGCCTTATTGGTTTCTTATCTGAACATCTGTACAATGCTGTCACACAAGTCATGTGGAATGTCCTGCACCGGACGTAACATCAAGTCGAGTCTCTCACAGTGGCTTCCAGTCGCAGTCAGACCCTCTTCAGAGAAGAACTTATCAAATGCAGAGACGAGAATAACCTTTCACAACAAGTACTTGGCTCTGCCACCTGGAAGGACTTTGAATCCAAGTTTGGATACTACATCTATCATGATGGAAGATACCAACTGGTAGAATATGATGATGAGAAAAGAGTTTGGTATCGAATCTGATACTCAGACAGCTGACACTCTTGGGTCACTACAGGACCTGCCCCACCTGAATTTGGACTAGGACTGTGGAGAGAAAATCCCCTGGCCATTGTCATGGACTCTGAACCAGAAGAGTACATAGAAGAACACAGTGAAGAAGCACTGGTATTAGCATCAACTACATCCCCAGTTGCACCTGCAGTTGTCATGATCAGAGCCCCTGCTTTGACAACTCCCCAGATCTCCATACAATCTACTGATACAGTCACCCCATTCTATCAAAACATGTCAACCATCGCTGCCCAACTCCCAGACCCAGCCCCTCCAGCTCCGCCAGTCATACCACCAAACATCCCCCCCCCTCCAGATGTCTGTCAGGGGTGCTACCTCAGACATTCACAGGGGATCAGTCACAGAGCAAGAAGTTTATGTTGGAGTTCACAACATTCAAAAACTTCAACCACGATGTCCCCCAGATAATCAACCCCTTCCAACACACAAACCTCTTCCTGTCTCTTATTTGAGGAGATGCAGTGGATGACTGGATGATGGAACAGCTGGAATGGCTCAACAAGCAAATCGAAAGTGGGCATCATACCACTAGTGAAGGCCTCTGGGAAACCATTGCCCAGCAGTTCAAGGATGCTTTTACAGACAGGCAAGCCAAACAGAAGGCTGCTCATGAGTTGAAATCTCTAAAAATGGAAAAAGGAGATTTGGATGCCTATGTGGCAAAATTCAGAAGCCTAGCCAACAGAGTGGGTTATGATACTGATGAGGAGGCAACACTGGACCTCTTCTCTCAGGGACTGCCCAACCCATTGGTCAAAAATGTCATCCAGTTCCATCATCCCTGTTGAACACAGAAGATGTTCGGTGATGCTTCAGGCATCAGGTGATTAGATTAGCTACTTTGTAGATTAGATTAGATACCGGAGTTTCGGACTATTTACATTATCATTATTACTTTCTTTCTCACATTCCGCAGTAGCTGACTGATGTACCATGTAACATGTGATTTCTGTAGTGGCCAATGGCCTTTCTCCCTCTATTTATTGTTTGGACTTTGTCCGGCACTTGTGGACTTATTCCCAGTGCACAGACCATCCCTTGAAGAGTATATAAGGGTGTCTGTTTCGTCTTCTACACTTCAGAGTTCTTCTAACATCTGAAGTGTAAGTTCCTCTTCACTATCTACCTTACTATTAGACTAACGTTCTTATGTAGAACTTTCTTTGTCTAGGTCAGTAGTATAGTTAATATAGAGTTCTTCTAACATCTGAAGTAACTTTCTTTGTCTAGCCTCACACGCTAACCACACAGTCAGTATGCTGCACACATGCCTGTTTTACAGGTTATGGGCCCTGAGCACGCCTTACTGATCTGTACTCTTTCTTTTGATCAGTCCAACCTATCTACAAGCTCACCAAGCTTCAAGACTTTGTTTTTCCCAATCAGTCTACCAGTGAGCTTCAACTTCATACCTCTCTTGCCCTTAACTGTCCACAAGGTGGTGCGCTTTATGTGCCCACCTTGATCTGTCTGGCTAGTCCCTCAGGGGATTCTTACAAGAGGTGACGAGGGACCCTAAGCGGGTGAAACACCTCAAGTTCCTCATGTGCGCTCTAAGTAAATAGTATTCATAGATGTAGCTGGGTTTTCGTCCCATAGTTAGTCTTAGTAGGCCGCTTGCCCAGAAGGCTTGGGGCTATAGGTTCAGTCAATGCTTGGCTCGATCCGTAAGCCAGGTTTAGCGACCTGCAGGTAGAGTTTAGGGTCTAGAACAAGGCATGGGTAGTCACTCCCATGACGCTTGGGCTCGATACAAGTAGGCTTGAACTACTATAGTATATACACAGTAGCTAGAGGGTTTTGTCTCTGGGCAGAAGTACCTGCTGCTTTCATTGGGGGTTCGCCCCAACCAGAGGAAACCTAATAGTCTACTATAGTCATGGCCCCAATCATCTAGGGCTTAATCATGGACTCCACCACCAGCACTAGAGGAAGGGCTCTATACCCTTTGTCTCTAAGTGGAACTTGCAGTTGGCTCCTCCATGACATGACTCCCCATCTATTTACACAACGTCCCCCTGATGTGGGCTTAGGACTTGTTGTAGATGGCGCTAGACAGTCTACTATACTACTTAGAAGTCGCACATCAGAGGCAGGACTTTTTTAAGTTCTGAAGCATAGCACCACAGAATGGACAGGCCCTCTTCAATGAGACCTGGACAACTGGTTCTAACTGCTCCTTGGAACCAGGATCAACCTTTTTAAATCATCTCAAATGTCTTCCATTGTCTTCCCCCCCACCTTCAAGTTCGATAAGCTTGATGGCTCGAACTGGCAGCAGTGGTCGGTGTCTTTCACCACCCTGTTGAGGATCAATGGGATGAAGAGGCACATCACACATGATGCCCCTGAATTCCTTAATACTCCCAAGCCAGAAGATGGAGAGAAGGATGAGGATTATGCCAAACGCTTCGCACTTTGGTCGGAGCCTATGTACCTGGAGTGGAACAGAGTGGAGGAGGTCCTCATGGGAGTTCTGGTGATGGTAACATCGCCAGAAACATACTCCCAAATTGCCTCTGACAGAACTTATCCCTCTGTCAATGCCAAATATGAGCGTTTGGAATCGCTCTATGGCTCAGTAGGTAGCATGGCCACCTACAACTTGTGGTGTTCTGTGTCTTCCTTCTGTTTGGAGGAAGGCAAAGCATACAGACCCCAGTTGCAGCGTTTGTTGGATGTGAGGAGTACTCTCAAGGAAAATGGGATGGAGATCTCAGATCTCCAGTTGAGCTTCATATTGCTCCAATCCCTACCTCCATCCTACAATGCCATTGCTGGCTCCATCCTGGCGTCAGGTCCTCCTGACTGCCTTTCCCCTCAGGACCTTGTACAAAGGTTCCTAAATGAGGAAAGCCGACTAGCCGGCCCCGCAGGAAGTGGTGTTGGGGCTGCCCTTAACAAGGCAGCCCATGTCAATAAAAATAAAAATAAAAAACAAGTAACTTTCACGCCACAACCTGCAGGTGCATCATCGTCCAATGATGTCACCTGCTTCTATTGCCAGAAGCCAGGCCACAAGGCTAATGAATGTCGGCAAAGGAAACAGGACAGAGCCAATGCTGATGCAGGCAAAAAGGGCAACAAGAGGAAGGGCAAGGCCCCAGTACACATAATAACTCCACACAAGTAGCTACCGTAGTTAATGGTAGTGGCAGAATACAGGAGGTGCATGAGACACCTCGCATTTCACTTTATGTTTTGACCGAGTGTTACGAACCCCGTCTCTTCCCATCTTTTTCTTCCTACCCGACGACAACCCCTCTTTGCCGCCTACCCTACATTACCAGATCACGTCTCCATCGTGGGATCCGTCACGTGCCTTACTTCCCTCCCGTGATTAACTTTGTCTCTGTTTGTCTCGCTTTGTCTATGATTGACCCCTTTTCCCTTATCTCTTATCCCTTATCGTATGACCGGACACTTACTTAGTTCCCTATCAGAAGCTAGGCTCTACGCCCTTCGCTTTCGTATATTTGGGCCCACATGACTCCGTTCTCTTATCTCGTAGACGCCCATTCGATTACGTATATAAAGTCCACTGTAACTACAATGTAGACCTCAGACTCGACTTATTGAATACATCGGTGTTCGTCTTCTGGACTTCCCCTTGAAACCTCTGACTCGACCGTCTCAGTG
Organism: Multifurca ochricompacta; assembly: GCA_022496185.1. Classification (NCBI taxonomy): domain Eukaryota; kingdom Fungi; phylum Basidiomycota; class Agaricomycetes; order Russulales; family Russulaceae; genus Multifurca; species Multifurca ochricompacta. The sequence continues at coordinate 87,283 of WTXG01000105.1, forward strand.
CTTTCGGCACTTTCCGCTTAACATTGCCACTCGGGAACAGCCCCGTTGGCTTTGACTCACCTACTTGCGCTCCAAGAGGCCTTATTGGTCCCTTATCTAAACATACGAACGAAGCTGTCGCACAAGTCGTGCAGAACGTCTCACACCGGACGTAACATCAAGTCGAGTCTCTCACAGTGGCTTCCAGCCGCAGTCAGACCCTCTTCCGAGAAGAACTCATCGAGCGCAGAGACGAGAATAATCTTTCACAGCAAGTACTTGGCTCTGCCGCCTGGAAAGATTTCGAGTCCGAGTTTGGATACTACGTCTATCACGACGGAAGATACCAACCGGTAGAATACGACGAAGAGAAGAGAGTTTGGTATTGTATCTGATACTCGGACAGCCGAAACTCTTGGGTTACAACCAGACCTGCCCCACCTGAATTTGGATTAGGCCCGTGGAGAGAAAATCCCCCGGCCATTGTCACGGACTCCGAACCAGAGGAGTACGTAGAAGAACATAGCGAAGAAGCACTGGTATTAGCATCGTCTACAGCCCCAGTTGCACCCAAAGTTGTCACGTTCAGAGCCCCTGCTTTGACAACTCCCCAGATTTCTATACAATCCACCAACACTGTCACCCCGTTTTACCAGAACATGTCCACCATTGCCACCCAACTTCCAGACCCCGCCCCGCCAGCCCCAGTGGCGGCACCACCAAATATTCCTCCCCCGTCCGGACGACTATCAGGAGTGCTTCCCCAAACGTTCACTGGGGACCGCTCACAAAGCAAAAAATTCATGTTGGAGTTCACAACCTTTAAAAACTTCAACCATGACGTCCCGCAGATTGTCAATCCTTTCAACGAGCCAATCTGTTCCTTTCCCTGATTCGGGGGGACGCGGTTGACGACTGGACCATGGAACAGCTGGAATGGCTGAATGAACAAGTCGAAAGTGGGCGTCGTACCACTAGTGAAGGTCTTTGGGAGACCATCGCTGAGCGGTTTAAGGATGCCTTCATGGATGGGCAGGCCAAGCAGAAGGCAGCCCGAGAGCTAAAGTCCCTCAGAATGGAGAAGGAGAACTTGACGCGTATGTCGCCAAGTTCAGAAGTCTAGCCAACAGAGCCGGCTATGACACAGACGAAGAGGCAACGTTAGACCTCTTCTCACAAGGATTACCCAACCCCCTTGTCAAAAATATCATTCAGTTTCATCACCCCCACAACTGGGACACTTGGGTTGATGCTGCTCGGAGGCAGCAACAAGACTACCTTGACTTCCAGACAAGGTTTGGAGTTGACACCAAAAAAGGAAAGACCCGAGACCAGTGGAAGACAGCGTTCGGAGTGAAGCCCGCACCACACGGCCAGAGGGATCCAAACGCTATGGATACCTCTGCAGATCGGGCCCGAGCTCAGGCAGCACTTACGGAAGACGAGCGGCAGACACTAATGAAGGAAGGACGCTGCTTCCGTTGCAGAGCATTGGGACATATGTCCCGGGACTGCCCCAAGAAGGGAGCGCGAGTTGCTGTCGCCACGGTGGCACCAGAACACCCCGTTCAGAACAACCCCCCCGCCGTGGACAAGCGATCAAAAGAAGAAAAGGCTCAGGATATATGGGCCAACATGATGAAGGAGAGTGAGGAAGTGCGCGCCATACTAGTAGAAAAGGCGTTTGCAAAGAAGGATTTTTGTTAGGCTCAAACCCGTCGGCCTGGGCACGAGCACTCCATGTTACCTCTGTGTATGCTAGTCGATTCAAATCATTGAAAATACCAGTCCATTTTGAAACTACACAGAGGACGGCCGATCAAGATATTTTAGTGGACTCCGGAGCCACAGACAATTTTATTCACCCACGACTAATCAAAACAATGGGCCTGGGATGGCTGGCACTTTCCCAGGAAAAGAACATTTGGAACATTGACGGAACAGCCAATCGCGCTGGGAAGATCACTCATTACACGGATCTGAAGGTCCAGGTTGGAGAAACCATGAAGAACATTCGTTTCCTGATTACGGACCTGGGAGACGAAGATCTTATTTTAGGATATCCGTGGCTTGCCGCGTTTGAGCCCAAGATCAACTGGGCTGACGCGACAATGGATAAAGAATCATATCCCACTATCATCACGTCGATAGGATATGACTATGCAGTCAGACACCCAATGATAAAAGCCACTAAAGCGTCGGAACTAGCCCAAAAGGCAATACAAGGGCAGGTGGAAAAGACATACAGCGATGTAGTGCCGAGTGCCTACCATCGGCATTGGAAGGTGTTCTCCGAAGAAGAATCCCAGCGTTTTCCACCTCCCAGACCATGGGACCACACCATAGACTTACTCCCTGATACGCCAACAGCAATAGATTGCAAAATCTATCCACTGTCCCAGTCTGAGCAGGTGGCATTAACGGAGTTCCTGGAAGAACATTTGGCAAAAGGATATATTCGCCCATCCAAGTCGCAGTACGCTTCACCCTTCTTCTTCATCAAAAAGAAGGATGGCAAGCTGCGACCAGTTCAGGATTATCGGCGGATTAACGCATACACCGTGAAAAACGCTTACCCCCTACCGCTCATCTCCGAACTTATTGACACCATGAGGGATAAGTCCCTCTTCTCAAAGATGGACGTGCGATGGGGTTATAACAACGTCAGGATCAAGGAAGGTGACCAGTGCAAAGCGGCGTTCAAAACAAATCAAGGGTTGTTCGAGCCTAATGTTATGTTCTTTGGCCTCACGAACTCGCCGGCAACGTTCCAGGCCATGATGAATCACATCTTCCGTGATCTCATTCTCACCGGAGAAGTAGTGGTCTATATGGACGACATTCTAGTAGCCACTGTAGAAATTTGGACCACCACCGACGCCGGGTACATCAGGTACTGGACATACTGCAGAACATGACCTCTACCTCAAACCTGCCAAATGCTCCTTTGAACAACGGAGCGTTGAGTATCTAGGGGTCATCTTGGAAGGAGGACGAGTGCGCATGGATCCCGTAAAAGTACAGGGAATCCGGGAGTGGCCCGTGCCGACCTGCATCAAGGATGTCCGATCATTCATCGGATTCTGTAACTTTTACCGACGATTCGTCAAGGGATTTTGGGCATAGCGCGACCACTGAACGACCTACTGAAAAAGGATGTACCATGGCATTGGGATGCCGCACAGCAGCAGGCATTTGAACAGATTAGAAACCTTGTCGGCTCAGAACCAGTACTTATCCAACCAGATCTGAGCCACCCCTTCGAACTAGAGGTGGACGCCTCGCATTTTGCGAACGGAGCAGTATTATATCAGAGAGATGCCACACAAGTGCTTCACCCAGTGGCGTACTATTCCGAGACCTTCTCCCCTGCTGAAAGGAACTACGACATCTGGGATAGGGAGCTTTTAGCCATAGTTAAGGCGTTGCGACACTGGCGACCCTATTTGGCAGGCACCCCTCATAAGACCATCATTCACACTGATCATTCCAACCTCTTATACTGGAAGGAACCCCACAAGATCAGCCGGCGTGTAGCACGAGAAGTCCTGGAGTTAGAAGAATATAACTTCACACTGAAACACATTGCTGGGAGTCAGAATGCCAGAGCAGACGCATTGTCGCGCAGACCAGACATGCATACGGGGGAAGACGACAATAACGACATTACTGTCCTCCCAGAAGAGGTATTTGCCAAGACGGCCGTTGTCAGTCTCCATGATATGGACCTTTGGGCACAAATTTCCCAAAATATGAACCAAGACCTGTGTCGTTCATGGGCTGACGCTCACAATTTAAAAGAAATCAGTGGTCTTTGGTGGAAAGATGGAGATCGACTCGTTGTCACCGGTGGTGACAACATTAAGAGGGGGTGATCCATTTTCATCACGACCTTCCCTCCGCTGGCCATCCAGGCATTGCCAACACTTATGCCTTGGCCAAGAGAGACTATTGGTGGCCCAATATGAAAAAAGACATTGAGAGCTACGTACGAGGATGCGCATCATGTCAAGCCAACAAGGTGAACACGCACCCAAAAGTCCCACCAATGCTTCCCATCACTCCCAGTACATCGACTCCTTTCCAGACCATCGCCATGGACTTCATTGTCAAGCTGCCCAAATCACAAGGCTTCGACACTATCCTTACAATCACAGACCATGATTGTTCCAAAGCGGCCCTCTTCATTCCCTGCAACGAAACTATCACAGCGGAAGGAGTAGCGAAACTATACCTGAACCACGTATACCGACATTACGGACTCCCTAAAAGATCATCTCTGACCGAGATACCCGTTTTACATCGGCATTCGTGAGAGCCTTATGCAAAACGCTGGACATCATGCAGAATATCTCGACGGCATACCATCCACAGACAGACGGACAGTCTGAGCGGATGAACCAATGGTTGGAACAGTATCTCCGGTTTTGGTGCAACGGCAGGCAAGACGACTGGGCAGAATGGCTGTCGACTGCAGAATTCGCTCACAATTCATGGCCCAATGGGATGACAAAAGCCACCCCTTTCTCCCTTATCATGGGCTGGACTCCACGCACCACATGGACAGAGAAGCCCATCAATGTCCCGTCAGTAACCGAACGAATCGGCCAATGGGAAGAGCTGCGGAAATCAGCCAATGAGAATCTGGTAAAGGCGCAACAGCTTCTGGCAGCACAGCCAAGCACGTTCACACCTTATCAGACCAATGACTGGGTGTGGCTCGAGGGTAGGAATATTCACACGTCACACCCCTCGGCCAAATTAGCGCCCCGACGCCACGGACCCTTCCAAATCACAAGGAAGCTGTCAGACGTCTCTTACGAACTGCAGTTGCCGCCGAAATGGAAGATCCACCCAGTCTTCCATGCCAAGCTTCTGACCCCTTACAAGGAAACCTCCATTCATGGAGAGAATTTCCCGAGACCCCCGCCTGACCTTATCGACGGCGAAGAAGAATGGGAAGTGGAGCGCGTTCTAGACTCCAAGCGACAAGGCCGAGGGCGCAAATTGTATTACCTGATCAAGTGGAAAGGTTTCCCAGACTCTGACAACTCGTGGGAACCAGCCGGGGATATCTCTGCCCCGGACCTGATTGCGGAGTTCCATTTACGACATCCCCAAGCGCCCAAGAACAGTTAAAAAAGGGGGAACCAACTCCAGACTTTTCCCCAGAACAACGCCTCACCAGCAACGTCCTAACTACACTTTAACATGTCTTCCTCCTTCATCGCTGCCTCCGCCGCTATCGACGCCTTCACTGCCACCACTGTGGCCGTGGAAGCCTTCCCTTCTGCTCACCCCTCCACGCGCCCCTCTTCCCCTATCGACTATGAAGCCGCAGAGGCCCGAATCAAAAACCAATCCCCGAACCCAAATGACGACTTCACCCATCGCGAAGACCCCCACCCCAATGACCTGCTCAATGGAGAGATCGATGACGAAGCCCCAGAATTCCCATTCATCCCCAACAACCCCAACTCCTCGATGTACTTCCCCTTGGAGATCACAATGGCTGACGGATCTACAGCCATCGCCAAATACATCTACTATACCAATGGCGGAATGGATGTGGCGGGATGTATGAAGAAGGATGGGCCAGTTTACGGAGCTCCTGTCTATCTGGAGGAGAGGTATACAGGTCGACTCCACCACACGTTGACTGACGAGCAGTTGGGACACCTCGCCGCAGAAGACTGTCGCGCCTTCGCGATCGATGAGGTGATGAACGACATGAGACTGCCGCGCTTGAAGGCGGAAGTCATGAGGCTGAGGAAGAGTATCACCTTGAGGAGGACGCTAAATCAACAGTATAAGGAGCACGCAAAGATGATGGCAAGGCTGACAAATGGGATGTTCCAGTTGGAATCGGAGATTGTGGATATCAGGAAGAGGTTGGAAGCAGGGGATGCGTACCAGACAATTGCTGAAAGGTACGCAGACACTTATGCACGACCCCTCCCCCCTCGAACCTTGGGTGCGGCCCCAACGTTACTGCCGACTCGGCTGGAGATGCCACGCTTGCATGAAAACCCGCGCGGGGAAACCTGCTGGCGATGTGATAGCAAGTATCACATAAGCTGGAACTGTCCCCTCAACCGCAAATGGTGTCGACACTGTCGAAGCAATCTCCACTGGAGCAGACACTGCATCTTCCGACGTGTAGGAGTGGCACCAACCATCACCAACCCATCAGGCTGGTGCGGCAAGTGCCTTCGCCATAACGCTGGGCATAAAGAAATCGACTGCCCCGTCTATGACTTATGCCGTGCATGTGGCCAGCGTGGTCCATATGGGTTTCTTCGCACCCACGCGTGTCCGCAAGAGTTGGAGTCGTATAGCATGGATGACCGTAATGTAGCTGACGATTACCTGGAGCTGGTACAGGATGATGACGGTACGAGTCGTTTCTAGCCGGGACTGCTAGAACCAGAAGAGGGGGTGATGTTACGAACCCCGTCTCTTCCCGTCTTTTTCTTCCTACCCGACGACAACCCCTCTTTGCCGCCTACCCTACATTACCAGATCACGTCTCCATCGTGGGATCCGTCACGTGCCTTACTTCCCTCCCGTGATTAACTTTGTCTCTGTTTGTCTCGCTTTGTCTATGATTGACCCCTTTTCCCTTATCTCTTATCCCTTATCGTACGACCGGACACTTACTTAGTTCCCTATCAGAAGCTAGGCTCTACGCCCTTCGCTTTCGTATATTTGGGCCCACATGACTCCGTTCTCTTATCTCGTAGACGCCCATTCGATTACGTATATAAAGTCCACTGTAACTACAATGTAGACCTCAGACTCGACTTATTGAATACATCGGTGTTCGTCTTCTGGACTTCCCCTTGAAACCTCTGACTCGACCGTCTCAGTGCTTTCGGCACTTTCCGCTTAACATTGCCACTCGGGAACAGCCCCGTTGGCTTTGACTCACCTACTTGCGCTCCAAGAGGCCTTATTGGTCCCTTATCTAAACATACGAACGAAGCTGTCGCACAAGTCGTGCAGAACGTCTCACACCGGACGTAACACCGAGCATACGCAAGAAGTTGATGATGGCAGCAACCCTTGGATGATGGACAGCGGAGCCACCACTCATTTCACACCATACCTAGACGATTTCTCTGAGTATTACCCTCACAAGGGGCACTCAGTGACAATAGGTGATGGATCCGTAGTCCAAGTCGAAGGAACAGGCAAAGTCATACTCAAAACTCGAAATAATTATGAGTTAGAGTTAAATAATGTCTTTTACATGCCTGGCAGTGAAAGAATACTGTCGACAAGCTGCATCACAGACAAAGGCAGTTCAGTGGAGTTCTCTCCATCTGAGGTCAAAATAAAGTACAATAATGCAATTATAGCAGAAGGTATCAAGGCTATGGGACTCTATTGGGTCTTTGGGAAAACTATGCAGAATCTAAATACTGCTTCCCACAAATCTGCATCAACTAGCCTTGAAACCTGGCATTTGCGCATGGGTCATATGTCAAAAGAGGCCCTCAAAAGATATGCTCCTAAGGCTGTTAAAGGCCTTAGTATAGATAATAGCCAAGTGGAAGACAAGCCGTGTTATGGCTGTGAAATGGGAAAATCACACCGTCTTCCATTCCCTCCCTCTCAAAAGAGAGCTTCAGCACCCTTGGAAGTCATTCATAGTGACCTAGTCGGTCCTTTGCAATGTACCTCAATTCAAGGGAACCTATACTTCGCCACTTTCATAGACGACTTTAGCAGGACAGCTCTAGTTGTTGCTATGAAAGCTAAAAGTGAATTTACATCGGTCTTCAGTAACATTAAGGCATTCTTGGAAAATAAAACAGACAAGAAAATAAAGACCTTACACACTGACCGAGGTGGCGAATATGTCAATAGGGAGCTGAAGTCAATACTTGAGCAGGCTGGCATAGAGCATAAATTGACAATGCCATACTCCCCACAACAAAACAGAAGGGCTGAAAGGTTCAACAGAACCATTATGGAAAAGGCTACCAGTATGCTGCATCATGCTGGCCTTTCCCTTGGTTTCTGGGAATGTGCAGTGCGAACAGCCTGTCACATATACAATAGAACGCCCATCCGCTCTAATAAGTGGAGGACACCGCTTGAACTTCTGGATGGGGACATCCCAGATGTTTCTTACTTTAAAACTTTTGGCTGCTTAGCCTACTACACTGTCCCAGAGGATAAAAGACGCAAACTGGATCATAAAGCCAGGGAGACAGTCTTTGTCGGGTATGCACCCCACTCTAAAGGATATCTTCTTTGGGATATGCGTACTTGATCCTTTGTATTGTCAAGAGATGTGACATTTGATGAAGGATCCTTCCCATCCAACCTTGCCAAGGACAGCAAGGGAAAACAAAAGGAAAAAGTTACGCCTTTTGTATTAGAAGTTGAGAGGCCTGTCCAGCCTCAACCAGCAACAGCCACAGTTCCTCAGGCTCCTGAAGACAAGGAAGCCATGGTTGAGGAACAGGAGGTAGTGGAACCTCCTCAATTAAATCCTGAGCCTACCACACCCGAAAGAGAAGACACACATGATGTCACTATCTATCAGACGCCTCCATCCCAAGTCATGGAACCATCAGAACTCCCCGACAGAACCCGTGCGAAGAGACAATCTAAGAAAAGGATTGTTGGCAAAATTTCCCAGCCAGTATTTACTAGGGAAAGTCCACGCTCTCAACAACGTGACAGGGCTGTGCAGGAAGATTTAGATCTTGATACTGCCCGTCCTAAACATTCACGTCGCATGAATCCTCGATTTTATAATGAGGATAATGCTGAGTTCGTGCAGGGTTCTTCCAGACTTGGACATATGGAATTACTGAATGCCACAGGAGTCTCTTATAGAGATCCCCTGACTTTTCAGGAGGCAATGCAGTCTGACTATGCCAATGAATGGCTTGAGGCATGTAAATATGAGATTGATGCCTTAGATAAACTTAATGTGTGGCACCTTGAGGATCTTCCAAAAGGAAGAAAGGCAGTTAAATCAAAATGGGTTTTTAAGCTGAAACCAGATGGACGGTTTCGTGCTAGGCTCGTGGCAAAAGGGTTCACTCAAGTAGAAGGAGTGGACTTTGACGAAACATTCTCTCCAGTTGCCAGATTTGAATCACTTAGATTACTACTAGCATTAGCTACGCTAGAAGATTGGGAAATCCACCAGATGGATGTCAAATCGGCATTCCTACATGGCGATCTGGATGAAGAAATATATATGGAGCAACCAGTTGGTTTCGTCATTGCTGGTCAAGAGTCCAAAGTTTGTAGGCTACAAAAAGCATTATATGGCCTCAAACAAGCCTCCCGGGCATGGAATCTTCAATTCCATACAGTTCTTGGTGAACTGGGCTTTACTCGGACGTACTCTGATGCAGGAGTATACGTGTTTCATCAAACGGAGGGGGATGATTCACTTTATGTCATTCTCTATGTAGATGACATTACTATACTTGGATCTTCCAATGATAAGATAACGTGGCTGAAGTCATCACTATCTAGTAGATATGAGATGACTGACTTGGGAGAAATCCAGTCATACCTTGGAGTTAACATCACCAGGGATCGTCCTAATAAGACACTGGAGATTGACCAAGCAGCCTACGTTTTATCTATTATTGAGAAGTTTGGGATGAGGGATTCCAACCGAGTATATACTCCTCTTCCCTCTGGCGCTGATGTACATCTGGTCAAATTTGATGGCCAGGCATCTACTTCTGAAATAAAGAAGTACCAACAGTTGATGGGGTCTCTGCTATGGGTGCAGATTGGAAGCAGACCCGATATCAGTTTTGCTGTGGCGCACCTTAGTCAATACGCTTCCAACCCCTCTCAAGATCATATGCAACTTGCAAAATATGTCCTAAAGTATCTTAATAGTACAAAGGACTGCAAGTTGCGGTATTCTGGAGGGAATGGGGAGAGTGGCCTTCATGGCTTTGCAGATTCCTCATGGGGAGATCAGGAGGACTGCCACTCAACCTCAGGCTACGTGTTTTTCTTGGCAAATGGTGCCATATCCTGGTGTTCCAGAAAGCAGAAAACAGTAGCACAGTCCACCACAGAAGCCGAGTATATGAGCCTCTCTGAGGCTGCAAATCAGGCAGCGTGGTATAGGACTTTTATGGAGGAATTAGGGTATGAGGTATCCTCCCCTATACTACTCCATTGTGACAATAAGGGTGCCATGGATTTGGCATTAAACCCAGTCACAGGAAGGCGGTCAAAGCATATACCTATCAAGTTCCATGCCATTAGGGGGTACATTGAATCGCACATAATTGAATTAGTGCGTACCCCCACAGGTGAGATGCTGGCAGATGGCTTTACCAAGTCTCTACCAAGAGCATTGTTTGAAACCATGGTCAATGGACTTGGACTGATGATGAAATGAGAGAGCTGGAATCTGGAGACTTTGCATACCAGTTTCACTTTCCCACCATGCCATATGAGCACGTTCTCGACTTTGAGAGTGACGCAAGTGGTGTGTACGAAGTAGATATGTCAAGCATTCAGCTTGCATAAGCGAATCTACAACTCGTATGCAAAACTCACAAGCCGCGCTCGAGAGTTAGAGAAGTTGGATCTCTGGCTGGTGATATGCTCATTCAATTGTGATGGCAGTGTGCTCATCCAACTCATTTCCCATCTATGACCAGATGCCTTCAGCATGGAGGGATGTTGAACACAGAAGATGTTCGGTGATGCTTCAGGCATCAGGTGATTAGATTAGCTACTTTGTAGATTAGATTAGATACCGGAGTTTCGGACTATTTACATTATCATTATTACTTTCTTTCTCACATTCCACAGTAGCTGACTGATGTACCATGTAACATGTGATTTCTGTAGTGGCCAATGGCCTTTCTCCCTCTATTTGTTGTTTGGACTTTGTCCGGCACTTGTGGACTTATTCCCAGTGCACAGACCATCCCTTGAAGAGTATATAAGGGTGTCTGTTTCGTCTTCTACACTTCAGAGTTCTTCTAACATCTGAAGTGTAAGTTCCTCTTCACTATCTACCTTACTATTAGACTAACATTCTTATGTAGAACTTTCTTTGTCTAGGTCAGTAGTATAGTTAATATAGAGTTCTTCTAACATCTGAAGTAACTTTCTTTGTCTAGCCTCACACGCTAACCACACAGTCAGTATGCTGCGCACATGCCTGTTTTACACTCCCCCCCGCCATTCAAATCAGGTCATCGCAACAAGGCATCTGCGTGTGCATTGCGACTCCCTGCAATATGTTTCAATATGAAGTTGTACTCTTCCAGCTCTAGGACTTCACGGGCGACCCTTCGACTGATCTTGTGGGGCTCTTTCCAATAAAGAAGATTGGAATGGTTGGTGTGAATGATGGTCTTGTGAGGGGTCCCTGCCAGATATGGCCGCCAATGTTGTAGTGCTTTTACAATGGCAAGCAGTTCTCTGTCCCAAATGTCGTAATTTCGTTCCACAGGTGAAAATGTTTCAGAGTAGAAGGCGACTGGGTGAAGTAACCCCGTCACGTCTCATTGATTTAATACGGCACTGTTGGCGAAGTGAGATGCATCTACTTCAAGTTCAAAGGGTTTTCCTAAGTCTGGCTGGAGGAGGACAGGCTCTGAGCCTACGATATCTCAAATTTGTTCAAAGGCTTGCTGTTGTTCTCGTCCCCAGTGCCACAGTATATCCTTCTTCAGTAGTCCGTTCAGGGGTTGGGTGATCCCCAAAAATCCCCGTACAAATCGTCGGTAGAAATTGCAGAACCCAATGAAGGATCACACATCCTTGACACATGTGGGTACAGGCCACTCCCGGATTCCTTGTACTTTTACTGGGTCCATTTGCACATGTCCTCCTTCCAGGATGACTCCCAAGTATTCAATGCTCCGTTGTTCAAACGAGCATTTGGCTGGTTTGAGGTACAGGTCATGTTCACGTAAAATGTCCAATACTTGGTGGACCCACTCTCAGTGATGGATCAGATCGTTTGTGGTGGCTACCAGGATGTCATCCATGTATACTACCACCTCACCCGTAAGAATGAGGTCGCGGAAGATGTGATTCATCATAGATTGAAAGGTAGCAGGCGAGTTGGTAAGGCCAAAAAACATGACATTTGGTTCAAAGAGCCCTTGATTGGTCTTAAAAGCCGCTTTACATTGGTCTCCTTCCTTAATCCTAACATTGTTATACCCCCATCAGACGTCCATTTTGGAAAACAGGGATTTATCCCGCATGGTGTCAATGAGTTCTGAGATGAGTGGAAGAGGGTAGGCGTTCTTTATTGTGTGGGCATTTATCCATTGGTAATCCTGAACAGGTCGAAGTTTGCCATCTTTCTTCTTGATGAAGAAGAAAGGTGATGCATATGGTGATTTCAACAGGCGGATGTAGCCCTTTGCAAGATGTTCTTCCAGGAATGCCGTGAGTGCTGTCTGTTCTGCCTGTGACAATGGGTAGATTTTGCAGTTGATTGCTGATGGGGTGTCAGGTGCAAATTTGATGGCGTGATCCCATGGTTGCATAGGCAGGAAGTGTTGTGATTCTTCTTCTGAGAATACCTTCCAGTGTCGGTGGTATGCTTCTGGTACTACTTCCTCAAAGGTCCTTTCTGAATGCCCTTCCACCGCCTTCTGGGCAAGTTCTGATGCCTTTGTAGCATAACAGTAGCCCGGGTCTTCTTCTTTCGACTCTTTGTCTTCTGTAACCCCATGTCTAGCCAACTGTCAGGCTGCATAGTCATACCCTAGTGAGGTGATAAGAATGGGGTAGGACTCCTTGTCCATGGTCACGTCGCTCCAGTTAATTTTTGGCTCGAAAGCTGCTAGCCATGGATATCCCAGGATCAAGTCTTCTTCTCCTAGGTTGGTAACAAGGAAGCAAATGTTTTTTGTCTTTTCTCCTACTTGAACCTGGAGATCCGTATAATGTCTAATTTTTCCAGCTCGGTTGGCCGTTCCGTCAATGTTCCAGATATTCTTTTCCTGGGGGAGTTCCTGCATCCCCAAGCCCATGGTCCTTGCCATTCGTGGGCTGATAAAATTGTCGGTAGCTCCTGAGTCTATCAGGATATCTCGATCAGCCATCTTCTGTGTAGTTTCAAAGTGTACTGGTATTTTCAAAGATTTGAAGCAACTAGTGTACACAGAGGTTACATGTAATGCTCGTGCCCAGGCTGATGGGGTAGAGCCAATTAAAAATCCTTCTTAGCGAATGCCTTTTCGACTAAGAGGGCCCGCACTTCTTCGCTTTCCTTCATCATGTTGCTCCATATCTCCTGTGCTTTTCTTCTTTTGTCAGCGTCTTTTTGTCGACGGTTGGTGGGTTGTTCCGGACAGGTGTGACCGTAGCTTCAGCCACCCATACCCCCTTCTTTGGGCATTCTCTCGACATATGCCCCTGCGCCTTGCAGCGAAAGCATCTTCCTTCTTTCATCAATGTCTGTCTTTCTTCTTCGGTGAGTGCTGCACGTGCTCTGGTCCTGTCAGCTGAAGTGTCCATGGCATTTGGGTCCCTCTGGGTGGTATGCGCAGGCTTAATCCTGAAGGCAGCCTTCCATTGATCGCGGGTCTTTCCCTTCTTGGTATCAACCCAAAGCGTGTCTGGAAGTCGAGGTAATCTTGCTGCTGTCGTCGAGCAGCGTCAACCCATGTATCCCAATCATTGGGGTGGTGGAATTGGATAATATTTTTGACCAGTGGGTTGGGTAGTCCCTGGGAAAAGAGGTCCAATGTCGCCTCCTCATCTGTGTCGTATCCAGCTCAATTAGCCAGACTTCTAAACTTCGCCACATAGGTGTCCAAGTCTCCTTTGTCCATTTTTAGAGACTTGAGTTCTCAGGCAGCTTTCTGCTTTGCTTGCCCATCCGTAAATGCATCCTTGAACCGCTGGGCAATAGTTTCCCAGAGACCCTCACTGGTGGTGCGTCGCCCACTCTCAATCTGTTCGTTCAGCCATTCCAGCTGCTCCATAGTCCAGTCATCCACTGCTTCTCCTCAAATTAATGACAGGAAGAGGTTGGCACATTGGAAGGGGTTGATAATTTGGGGCACATCATGGTTGAAGTTTTTAAATGTCATGAACTCCAACATAAACTTCTTGCTTTGTGATCGATCCCCGGTGAATGTCTGGGGTAGTACACCCAACAGTCGTCCCGAGGGGGGGGAATGTTTGGTGGTAACATGACTGGCGGTGGTGGTGGGGCGGAGGTGCTGGGTCTGGGAGCTGGGCGGCAATAGTGGACATCTTTTGTCGGGTTGGTGTAGTTGTACTGGTGGACTGTATGGATATCTGGGGAGTTGTCAAAGCAGGGGCTCTGATTGTGACAACTGCTGGTGCAACTGGGGTTGTAGTCGACGCTAATACCAGTGCTTCTTCGCTATGTTCTTCTACATACTCTTCTGGTTCAGAGTCCGTGACAATGGCTGGGGGATTTTCTCTCCACGGCCCTAATCCGAATTCAGGTGGGCGGGTCCTGTGGTGACCCAAGAGTGTTGGCTGTCTGAATATTGGATACGATACCAAACTCTCTTTTCGTCGTCATACTCTACCAGTTGGTATCTTCTGTCGTGATAGACGTAGTATCCAAACTCGGACTCAAAATCTTTCCAGGTGGCAGAGCCAAGTACTTGTTGTGAAAGATTATGCTCGTCTCTGCATTCAATGAGTTCTTCTCGAAATAGGGTCTGACTGCGGCTGGAAGCCATGATGAGAGACTTGACTTGATGTTACGCCCAGTGCGGGATGTTCCACATGACTTGTGTGACAGCATTTCTTGTGGGTTCAGATAAGAAGTCAATAGGACTTCTTGGAGTTCAAGGGAAATGAGTCAAAGTCTAAGGGGCTGTTCCCTAAGACGATGTTAAGCAGAAAAGTGCCAAAAGCACTGAGATAGAACAGGTCAAAGATCAAAGGGGATATCCAGAAGATAGGCACCAATGTATTGAACAAGTCAAGTCTGAGGTCTACAAGGTAGATACAGCAGACTTATATACGTAACTTGGTGGGCGTCTACAAGATAAGGGTACGGAGTCAAGTGGGCCCAAATATACGAAAGCAGAGGGCATAAAGCCTGGCTTCTGATAGGGTATTAAGTAAGTGTCCGGTCGTAAAGATAAAGCGATAACAAGATAAGGAGATAAAAGGCCAAACATAGGTAAGCAGTGGGTCAACAAGTACAAAGCAAGTCACGGGGATGGGAGGAGGGCACGTGACGGGTCCCAGGATGGAGATGTGATCAGGAAATGTAGCATAGGCAGTAAAGAAGGGTTGTTGTTGGGGAGGGTGAAGAAAACAGGGTTGGACGGCAGAGACTGTAACAGGCAGGCCCTGTAGTGACCCAAGAGTGTCAGCTGTCCAAGTATCAGATACGATACCAAACTCTTTTCTTGTCATCATATTCTACCATGTTACGACCAGGGCCCAGCAGCCCTATTTTCTTTACCCTCCCCAACGGGGACCCCACTTGCCCACCAACACTACACTTTCTCATCACGTCTCCCTCCTGGGACCCCTCACATGCATTGCTCCCATCCCTGTGACTGTTGTTTGGACTTGTGTACATACTGTTTACTTATGATTGTCCTTCTTATCTTCTTATCTCTATGACCGGACACTTACTTAATACCCTATCAGAAGCTAGGCTTTACGCCCTCCACTTTCATATATTCAGGCCCACCTGACTCTGTTATTGCTATCTCATAGATGCCCATTCGATTACATATATAAGTCCGCTGTAACTACCATGTAGACCTCAGACTCGACTTATTGAATACATTGGTGCTTGTCTTCTGGACTTCCCTTTGAATCTCTGACTTGTCTGTCTTGGTATTTCTGATACCTTTTGTAACAGGTGAAGCTCCGTGTACACTTAGAAACAAAAAGGGCAAAGGGTGGTGACCTAAGTCGTTGGGCATACCGCGGAGGCAAACATCATGCGTTAAGTAATGATGGGGAACCTTGCTGCCCACAGTGGTTTACTCAACCATGACAGCGGCATTCTGAAACCCAAAGAAACTGCAGCCCCAAGTGCTGCTTTCTTATTGTGCCTATCCCTTAGCACCTCAGGGTGTGCCTAACCCTAGCACATACAGGGGACCTTATCCAACCACTGACAACACTGTAGGTAAGGATATTCTACGACCATCCTACAGCTGGTGATTGACTTGGTGGTCTTCTGTTCATGGGGAGTCTCTCTATATAACCCGAAGAAACTGCAGCCCCAAGAGGACAAGATCCAAAGGATTGAGTCACACAGGGAGGCAGTATACCATTAGCACTATGTATCGAACTTGTGTAGACAGTTACTCACCTGCAGCCCCAAGAGGACAAGATGGGGGCTACAGGCTGTTACAGAGGGTCTTATATACATTTCTCAGTGTAGCGAGGTAAGTGACGAGTGTAAGCAAGAATCAGCAAGTATCAGTCAGCTGTATTGCTGACTGAGCCTTATCTTTGTGATTCGTAAGCTGCTTTACTCTGCTGACTGATCATGCTCCACAGTGTGATGTCATAATGACGTCACTGTGGAGTAGATAACTGATATGTAGTCTAGCCCTTAGGTCTGGAACACGTCTATCTACTGATACATGTGATTCTGTGCTAAAATTGGCCATGGCCCAACCTGGGCCCTTATCTAGAGCTCCACTTACCTAGAACCTTCTAGGCTGGACTCCTCTTATCTTGATAGCAGCTCCACTAGGTCTAGAACCGTCTAGACTGTGGAGCTTCTGCTTATTGTGGTAAACACAATAGAGAATTGACTTGTTATTGTTGAGTGGCTCTTGTGCTGACTAAGCAGCATGTGACTATTACATGTGACTCGGTCACATGATCCATGTCATGACTACATTCCCATGGTCATGTGTTGAGACTGCTGGGTAATCTTCCCACAGTCATGTGATCTGAAAGGGAGAAAAATAAAGGAAAATTAAAATAGAGCCGTGACACCTTTCCATTTAACATTGTCTTAGGGAACAGCCCCTCTGACTTTGACTCATCCCACTTCACTCCAAGAAGCCCCATTGGTTTCTTACCCATATACAAACAAAACGCTGTCACACAAGTTGTGTGGAACATCCCACACTGGGCGTAACATCAAGTCGAGTCTCTCATCGTGGCTTCCAGCTGCAGTCAGACCCTGTTTAAAGAAGAACTTATTGAACGAAGAGACGAGAATAACCTTTCACAACAAGTACTTGGCTCTGCAGCCTGGAAAGATTTTGAAACTGAGTTTGGATACTATGTCTATCACGACAGAAGATACCAACTGGTAGAATATGACGACAAAAGAAGGGTTTGGTATTGTATCCGATACTCGGATAGCCGAAATTCCTGGGTAACAACCCAACCAGCACCACCAGAATTCGGACTAGGCCCGTGGAGAGAAAACCCACCTGCCATTGTTACTGACTCTGAGAATGAAGAATACATAGACGAAAGCAGTGAAGATGCACCAGTATTAGCAGCAGCTACCACCCTGGTTGCACCAGAAGTTGTCACGATCAGAGCCCCTGCATTGACAACTCCTACAATATCCTCCCAGTTAGTGTTTAAAAGTCCGGTCCATTGGACCGAAAAAAGACCGCAAACCAGACCAGACCGGACTGATGGCAACCGGACCACCAGTTGCAGTTGCCCCAATTTTTCACACATGCAGTCTGCAGTCCATCAACAATGATAGACTGCCTAAAAACCGGACTAGACCGGTATGGACCGGTCTGGACCGGTCTTTTTGGTGCCTTAAAGATAAGATAAGATAGAGCATTCTAATATAGATAACTACCATTGAAAACTGCACAGAATGCAGATAGTGATGGATGCATAAGGCTTAAGGCAATCAGATACACTCAGAATTGTGCATAGAGCAAGTATATTACTATTACTACTATCCTACAAAGTTTCAGATCAGATCATGCATCTGATCTGAAGTGAGACAAGAATCAGTTACAGTGACTCAAAAATGTGATTCAATGTTTGGCACTCTCTGGTTATTTGTAAATTAATAACAAAGCTAGGCCAAACAAAGCCACGTGTTTGGTGTAGGCCTGGCAGATGTACATAATAGCTTTATACCAAAAAAGGAATGATGTAATTATGAGTGGTATTCATGGAGATATAGGCAATTTAATCTGATGCATCATTGAATCACCTTTTTGAGTCACTGCAACTGATTCTTGTCTCACTTCAGATCAGATGCAAGATCTGATCTGAAACTTTGTAGGATAGTAGTAATAGTAATATACTTGCTCTATGCACAATTCTGAGTGTCTCTGATTGCCTTAAGCCTTATGCATCCATCACTATCTGCATTCTGTGCAGTGTTTAATGGTAGTTATCTATATTAGAATGCTCTGTCTTTATCTAATCTAATCTTTCCTTGTAATAACCAGTCCATGATATATGACCAATATTCCTACAGTTTAGTTTATGTGGTTAACTTTAGCTTATCTCTTGTCTTGAAAGTGTCTGGGAACTGACCTCTGACCAGTTCGGACTGGTTCAGACTGGTTGTGAACTGGTTGCATGAAAACCAGTTGCAACCAGTTGTTGGACCAAAACCGGACTGGTATGGACCAGTCCTAAGCGGTCCAGTCTGCAGTTGCAGTATATTTGAGTTACTGTAGACCAGTTGCCAGTCCAGTCCACATGAAATATATTGAAAAAACCGGACTGGACCGGACTTTTAAACACTACTCCCAGTCCACAACCACCGTCACCCAACAAAGAATGTTGACCATCGCAGCTCAGATTCCCGCACCAGCTCCTCCTCCTCCTCCTCCTCCTGCCACCCCCATCGTCGCCATCCCAGGGAACCCCCCTTCTTCAGGACGACTCTCAGGAGTACTCCCACAGACGTTCACCGGAGATCACTCACAGAGCAGGAAGTTTATGCTAGAGTTCACAACCTTTCAAAACTTCAATCACAATGTTCCCCAAATCATAAATTCCTTCCAGCGTACCAATCTCTTTCTCTCATTAATCCAAGGAGAAGCAGTGGATGACTGGACTATGGAACAGCTCAAGTGGCTGAATGATCAAATAGAGAGCGGGAGTCCCACAACAAACAAAGGACTCTGGGACGTAGTCGCCCAGAGGTTTAAAGATGCCTACACAGATGGGCAGGCGAAGCAGAAAGCTGCCCAAGAATTAAAGGGTTTGCGAATGGAGAAAGGGGATTTAGACGGTTATGTCGCCAAGTTCCGAAGCACAGCCAACAGAGCTGGGTACGATGTGGATGAGGAAGCCATGCTGGACCTCTTCTCTCAAGGGCTTCCAAACCCACTCGTTAAAAATATTATCCAGTTTCACCACCCACAGAACTGGACCCAGTGGATCAATGCTGCACGACAACAGCAGCAGGATTTCCTCGACTTCCAGACTCACTTTGGAATAGAGACGAAGAAAGGAAAAACGCGGGACCAGTGGAAGGCAGTGTTCGGAATCAAGCCTGCTGTCCCACAGGACCCAAATGCTATGGACACCTCTGCCGATCGAACCAGGGCCAGAGCCACACTCATGGAAGATGAACGGCAGATGTTGATGAAGGAGGGAAGATGCTTCTGATGCAAAGCTCAAGGACACATGTCACGTGACTGTCCCAAGAAAGGAGCATGGGTTGCCAAGGCCACCACCACCCCTGCCCCAATCTCTAATAACCCGCCAACAGTAGATAAATGAACAAAAGAAGAGAAGGCCCACGACATATGGGCTAATATGATGAAAGAAAGTGAAGAAGTGCGCACTATCCTAGTTGAAAAGCATTCACAAAAAAGGATTTTTGATTGGCTCAACCCCATCGGCCTGGGCTTGAGCATTACATGTAACCTCTGTGTATACTAGTCGCTTCAAATCTTTGAAAATACCAGTGCATTTCGAGACTACACAGAAAACAGCTGATTGGACATCCTGATCGATTCAGGAGCCACTGACAACTTTATCAGCCCACGAATGGCAAGGACCATGGGCTTGGGGATGCTGGAACTCCCCCAGGAAAAGAATATCTGGAACATTGATGGAACAGCTAACCGAGCTGGAAAAATCACACATTATACCGATCTCAATGTCCAAGTAGGAGAGAAGACAAAGGCGATCCGCTTCCTTGTCACCAACCTAGGAGATGAGGACCTCATCCTGGGATATCCATGGTTGGGGCTTTTGAACCACGGATTAATTGGAGTGATGCGACTATGGATAAGGAGTTTTATCCCGTTGTCATAACATCATTAGGCTATGACTATGCCATCCGACATGTGGTACTACAGGTGGAGGACAGTGAAGAAGACGAACCTGGTCACAGCTACATTACCAAAGCTTCAGAACTAGTGCAAAAGGCAGTGGAAGGACATGTGGAAAAGACCTTTGAGGAAATAGTGCCAGAAGCATACCACCAGCACTGGAAGGTGTTCTCTGAAGAGGAGTCGCAACGCTTCCCACCAGTGTGACCCTGGGATCATGCCATGACCTTGTACCTGAAGCACCAGCAGCAGTTGATTGCAAAATCTACCCACTATCCCAGACAGAACAAACAGCGCTGACCGCATTCCTTGAGGAACACCTGCAAAGGGGTATATTCCCATCCAAGTCCCCATATGCATCACCTTTCTTCTTCATCAAGAAGAAAGATGGCAAGCTTCAACCTGTCCAGGATTACTGACGTATAAACACCTACACTGTAAAGAAGCCTACCCCCTTCCCCTTATCTCAGAACTTATTGACACCATGCGAGACAAATCCTTATTTTCAAAAATGGACGTTCACTGGGGCTACAACAACATCAGGATCAGAGAAGGGGACCAGTGCAAAGCAGCCTTCAAAACTAACCAGGGATTATTTGAACCAAATGTTATGTTCTTTGGTCTGATGAACTTGCCCACCACCTTTCAATCGATGATGAACCACATCTTCCAGGATCTCATCCTCACTGGCGAAGTGGTAGTGTATATGGACGACATATTGGTGGCAACCACCAAATCTAACACACCACCGCGAGCCAGTACACCAAGTGTTGGACATCCTAGCCAGCATGATTTGTATCTCAACTGACCAAATGTTCCTTCGAGCAACCTAGCATTGAATACTTGGAGTCATCCTGAAAGGAGGGCAGGTGCAAATGGATCCCATAAAGTACAAGGGATCCGAGAATGGCCTATACCTGCAAATGTCAAAGATGTCAGTCCTTCATAGGATTCTGTAACTTCTATGACGCTTTGTACAGGGTTTTCAGGAATTGCCCACCCCTCAATGACCTGCTCAAGAAAGACATCCCATGGCATTGGGGAGAGGATCAACAACAGGCCTTTGAAAAGATCAGGGACATAATGGGTTCAGAGCCTGTCCTCCTGCAGCCAAATCTAGGAAAACCATTTGAGCTAGAAGTTGATGCGTCCCACTTTGCCAATGGAGCAGTATTGAATCAGAGAGACGCCATGGGACTTCTTCACCCAGTCGCCTTCTATTCAGAAATGTTCTCCCCTGCTGAACAAAATTATGACATCTGGGATTGAGAGCTGTTGGCTATCGTAAAAGCATTGCGTCACTGGTGACCTTACTTAGCCAGGACCCCACATAGGACCATCATTCACACCGACCACTCTAACCTCCTGTACTGGAAGGAACTGCATAAAATCAGTCAATGCGTGGCACGAGAAGTCTTAGAACTGGAAGAGTACAATTTTACTCTAAAGCATATCGCAGGAAGCCGCAATGCTCGAGCAGATGCCCTGTCGCGCCAGCTGGACATGCACAGTGGAGAGGAGGACAACGATAACATCATGGTCCTTCCTGAAGAAGTTTTCACATGACAGGCTGTCATCAGCCTCCATGACATGGATCTTTGGGCCCAGGTATCACAAAATATGAATCAACAACTATGTGAATCCTGGGCAGAGGCACATAATTTGAAAAAGATTGATGGCCTATGGTGGAAGGATGGAGATCGTCTTGTTGTCACCGGTGGTGACAACATTAAGAGGGGGGTGATCCATTTTCACCATGACCTCCCCTCTGCCGGCCACCCTGGCATTGCCAACACTTACGCTCTTGCCAAACGCGACTACTGGTGGCCAAACATGAAAAAGGACATAGAAGACTATGTGAAGGGGTGCGCAGACTGCCAGGCCAACAAAGTGAATATGCACCCACACCCACTGGCAATATTTCCCATCACTCCCACTATGTCTTTGCCATTCCAGACGATTGCCATGGATTTCATAGTCAAATTACCCAACTCCAGAGGCTTTGACTCCATTTTGACCATCACAGACCATGACTACTCCAAGGCAGTGCTCTTTATACCATGCAAAGAATCCATCACAGCGGAAGGAGTAGCCAAGCTCTATCTTGACCATGTTTACCAACATTACAGTCTCCCAGAAAAGATCATCTCCGACCAAGACCCACGCTTTACCTCGACATTCGCCCAAGCATTGTGCAAAGTCCTGGACATAAAGCAGAACATCTCAACAGCCTACCACCCCCAAACAGACAGACAGTCGGAGCGCATGAATCAGTGGTTGGAGCAATACCTCCAATTCTGGTGCAACGGGTGACAGGACGATTGGGCGGACTGGCTGGCAACAGCAGAGTTTGCGCATAACTCCTGGCCTAACGGCACAACGAAGACCCCCCCATTTTCCCTTATCATGGGCTGGGTACCACGTACTACATGGACCGATAAGCCTACAAACGTTCCCACGACCTCACAGCAAATTAGCCAATGGGATGAGATCCAGAAATCCGCCAATGAAAACTTGCTAAAGGCACAACAGACCTTATCAGAAAAACCCTCAAAGTTCACACCTTATCAAGCCAATGAACAGGTTTGGCTGGAAGGGAAGCACATCCACATGTCACACCCCACAGCTAAATTGGCACCCTGACGTCACGGACCCTTCAGAATCACGAGGAAGTTATCAGACATGTCATATGAACTCGAACTTCCTCCCACATGGAAGATTCACCCGGTCTTCCACGCCAAGCTTCTGACACTGTACAAGGAAACCTCCATTCATGGGGAGAACTTCCCAAGACCTCCACCAGAGTTAATTGATGGAGAAGCGGAATGGGAAGTGGAGCAGATTGTAAACTCTGCCTATTGGGGCAGAGGGCGCAAACTGCATTACCTGATCAAGTGGAAGGGTTTCCCAGACTCTGACAATTCGTGGGAACCAGCTGGGAACATCTTTGCCCCGGATCTGATCGTGGAGTTCCATTTACGACACCCCCAAGCGCCCAGGAATGATTAAAAGGGGAGAAGGCTCCTGACTCTTTTCCCCCAGAACAACGCTTCACCAGCAACGTCCTAACCACAATCAACATGTCTTCCTCTTTCATCACTGCCTCCGCTGCCATTGATGCCTTTGCTGCCACTACTGTGGTTGTAGAGGCCTTCCCTTCTGCTCACCCCTCTACTTGTCCATCTTCCCCCATTGACTATGAAGCTGCTGAAGAACGAGTCAAGAACCAGTCACCTAATCCCAATGACAACTTTACCCACTCTGAAGAACCCCACCCAAATGACCTCCTCGACATGGACCAAGATGACGATGTACCTGAGTTCCCCTTTTTCACCAATAACCTGAATTCCTCTATGTACTTTCCCCTCGAGATCACCATGGCCAACGGAGACAAGGTCATAGCTAAGTACATATTTTACACCAATGGAGGAATGGATGTCACGGGTTGCATGAAGAAGGATGGGCCTGTCTATGGGGCCCCAGTATACTTGGAAGAACAGTACACAGGTCGTCTTCACCACACGATGAGTGACGAACAACTGGGACATCTTGCGGCTGATGATCCCAAGCATTTGCGATCAACGAAGTACTGAACAACATGTGGCTCCCATGTCTCAAAGCCAAGGTAATGAGACTGTGGAAAACCCTTACACTTCACACCACACTTAACACCCAATACAAAGAATATGCCAAGCAGATGACAAGGCTCACGAGGGGGATGTTCCAGGTAGAGCAGGAGTTGACGGAGATTCGGAAAAGGCTGGAGATAGGGGATGCATACCAGACGATTGCTGAGAGGTATGCAGACACCTATGCATGGCCCCTTCCCCCACGATCACTGGAGTGGCACCACAACTGCTGCCAAACCGATTCAAGATGCCATGAATGCATGAGAACCCCTGAGGAGAGACTTGCTGGCGATGTGACAGCAAGTACCACATTAGCTGGAATTGCCCCCTCAATTGCAAGTGGTGCTGCCACTGCCGAAGTAACCTACACTGGAGTCGGTTCTGCATTTTCCGGCATCTGGGTGTTGCTCCCACCATTGTCAATCCATTGGGCTGGTGTGGAAAGTGTCTGTGACACAACGCGGGGCATCGAGAGCTCAACTGCCTGATTTACAACCTGTGTTGCCAGTGCAGATGACGCGGCCCATATGGTTTCTGTGCACACACCAATGCGTGGCAGATGAAACCTACACCATAGGGGATGCAACCTGGCAGATGATTATGTGGACTTGGTACAAGATGATGATGGTGCGTTTCTAGCTGGGTCAGCTCGAACCAGAAAGGAGGGTGATGTTACGACCAAGGCCCAGCAGCCCTATTTTCTTTACCCTCCCCAAAGGGACCCCACTGCCCACTGACGCTACACTTTCTCATCACGTCTCCCTCCTGGGACCCCTCACATGCATTGCTCCCATCCCCATGACTGTTGTTTGGACTTGTGTACAACTGTTTACTATGATTGTCCTTCTTATCTTCTTATCTCTATGACCAGACACTTACTTAATACCCTATCAGAAGCTAGGCTTTACGCCCTCCGCTTTCGTATATTCGGCCCACCTGACTCTGTTATCGCTATCTCGTAGACGCCCATTCGATTACGTATATAAGTCCACTGTAACTACCATGTAGACCTCAGACTGACTTATTGAATACATGGTGCTTGTCTTCTGGACTTCCCTTTGAATCTCTGACTGTCCGTCTCGGTATTTCTGATACCTTTCCATTTAACATTGTCTTAGGGAACAGCCCCTCTGACTTTGACTCGTCCCACTTCACTCCAAGAAGCCCCATTGGTTTCTTACCCATATACGAATGAAACACTGTCACACAAGTCATGTGGAACGTCCCACACCGGGCATAACATACTGGTTGGTATCTTCTGTTGTAATAGACATAGTATCCAAACTTGGACTCAAAATCTTTCCAGGCAGCAGAGCCAAGTACTTGTTGTGAAAGATTATTCTCTTCTCTTCGTTTGATGGGTTCTTCTTGAAAGAGGGTCTGACTGCAGCTGGAAGCCACGTTGAGAGACTCAACTTGATGTTACATCTGGTGTGGGACGTTCCACCCAACTTGTGTGACAGCATACTCTGCATAATCAGATAAGAGACCAATCAGGCCTCTTGGAGTGTGGGGAGGAGTCAAAGTCA
This sequence comes from Multifurca ochricompacta, assembly GCA_022496185.1. Classification (NCBI taxonomy): domain Eukaryota; kingdom Fungi; phylum Basidiomycota; class Agaricomycetes; order Russulales; family Russulaceae; genus Multifurca; species Multifurca ochricompacta. The sequence goes on from WTXG01000105.1 coordinate 112,648, forward strand.
AAGGGGCTGCACCCTAAGACAATGTTGAGCAGAAAGTGCTGAAAGCACCTTGGGACAGACAAAGGAAGTTCAACTGTGATGTCTGGAAGACAAGCACCAATGTATTCAATAAGTCAAGTCTGAGGTCTACAATGTAGTTACAGTGGACTTATATACATAATTGAATGGGCATCTATAAGATAAGAATCACAGAGTCAAGTGGGCCCAAATATACAAAAGCGGAGGGCATAAAGCCTGGCTTCTGATAGGGAATTAAGTAAGTGTCTGGTCGTAAGGATAAGGAGATAAGAAAGCAAGCATGTGTAAATATCAAGTCAACAGACACAAAGTGAGTCATGGGGATGGAAGGAGAGCACATGAAGTGTTACATCCAGTGCGGGATGTTCCACATGACTTGTGTGACAGCGTTGTACAGATGTTCAGATAAGAAACCAATAAGGCTTCTTGGAGTTAATGGGGATGAGTCAAAGTCAAAAGGGGCTGTTCCCTAAGACCTTGTTGAGTGGAAGAGTGCCGAAAGCACTGAGATGGATGAGTCAAGGATTCAAAGGAGATGTCCGAAAGACAAGCACCAATGTATTCAATAAGTTGAGTCTGAGGTCTACAATGTAGCTATGACAGGCTTATATACGTAATCGAGTGGGCATCTAAAGATAAGGGGTACGGAGTCAAGTGGGCCCAAATATATGAAAGCAGAGGGCGTAAAGCCTGGCTTCTGATATGTTACGTCCAGTGCGGGACGTTCCACACGACTTGTGTGACAGCGTGATACAGGGGTTCAGATAAGAAACCAATAAGGTCTCTTGGAGTGAAGTGTGACGAGTCAAAGTCAAAGAGGCTGTACTCTAAGATGATGGTGAGCAGAGAGTGCCAGAAGCACTGGAGACAGACAGACGTTTCAAGAGGACAAGTCCAGAAGACTAGCACTGATGTATTCAATAAGTCGAGTCTAAGGTCTACCGGGTAGCTATAGTGGACTTATATATGTAAGGCAGTGGGCGTCTACGAGATAAGGATATGGAGTCAAGTGGGCCCAAATATCTGAAAGCGGAGGGCGTAAAGCCTGGCTTCTACTGATAGGGGATTAAGTAAATGTCTGATCATATGATAAGGAGATAAGCGATAAGCAAGGAAGCAAGTAGGTAAACATGGACAAGCAAACGAGTCATGGGGATGGACGAAGGGCATGTGATGGATCCCACGATGGAGACGTGATCTGGTAGTGAAGTGTGGGCGGCAGGGAGGGGTTATCGTTGGGCAAGAAAAAGAATATGGGAAGCAATGGGGTTCGTAACATCACCCCCTCTTCTGGTTCTAGCAGTCCCGGCTAGAAACGACTCGTACCGTCATCATCTTGTACCAACTCTAGGTAGTTGTCAGCTACATTACAGTCATCCATGCTGTACGACTCCAACTCCTGCGGGCATGCGTGGGTACGGAGGAACCCATATGGGCCGCGCTGACCACATGCGCGGCACAAGTCGTAGACAGGGCAGTCGATCTCTTTATGCCCAGCGTTGTGACGGAGACACTTGCCGCACCATCCCAACAGGTTGGTGATCGTCGGGGCCACCCCTACTCGTCGGAAGATGCAGTATTGGCTCCAATGGAGATTGCTACGGCAGTGGCGACACCATTTGCGATTGAGCGGGCAGTTCCAACTGATGTGGTACCTGCTGTCGCAACGCCAGCAAGTCTCTCCGCGAGGGTTTTCATGTAGGCGTGGCATCTCGAGTCGACTCGGCAGCAGTGTCGGGGCCACGCCCAAGGTTCGAGGGGGGAGGGGTCGCGCATAAGTGTCGGCGTACCTTTCGGCGATCGTCTGATACGCATCTCCCTTTTCCAACCTCTTCCTAATCTCAACAATCTCCTGTTCCAACTGGAACATCCTATTCGTAAGCCTGGCCATCATCTTCGCGTGCTCTTTGTACTGCTGGTTCAACGTCCTTCGCAATGTGATGTTCTTCCTCACCTCATGACTTCTGCCTTCAGACGCGGGAGCCTCATATCGTTCATCACTTCATCAATCGCGAAGGTGCAGCAATCCTCCGCGGCAAGGTGGCCCAACTGTTCATTGGTCAGCGTGTGATGAAGTCGACCTGTGTACCTTTCGTCCAGATACACGGGAGCCCCGTAGACCGGCCCATCCTTCTTCATACATCCCGCCACATCCATTCCTCCATTGGTATAGTAAATGTACTTCGCGATGGCTGTGGTTCCGTCGGCCATGGTGATCTCTAAGGGGAAATACATTGAGGAATTGGGGTTGTTGGGAATGAAAGGGAACTCGGGGGCTTCGTCGTCAATCTCTCCGTTGAGTAGGTCGTTGGGATGGGGGTCTTCACTGTGAGTGAAATCGTCGTTTGGGTTCAGGGATTGGTTCTTGATACGGGCCTCTGCAGCTTCATAATCGATAGGGGAAGAGGGATGAGTGGACGGGTGAGCAGACGGGAAGTTTTCGACAATAGTCATGGGAGAAGCGAAAGTGTCGATGGCAGCAGAGGCAGCGATGAAAGACATGATGGACTGTTCTGTGGTAGTAATTCGCTGGGGGAGCATATACTGGGGAATCCAAGAGAGTCTGGGACTGTTCTTTTAATTGTTTTTGGGCGCTTTTGGGTGCCGGGTATGGAACTCCGTGATAAGGACCGGGGCAGAGATATCTCCGGCTGGTTCCCACGAGTTGTCAGAGGGTGGGAATCCCTTCCACTTGACTAGGTAGTACAGTTTACGCCCTCGGCCTTGTCGCTTGGAATCTAGAATGCATTCCACTTCCCATTCTTCTTCTCCATCGATAAGGTCAGGTGGGGGTCTCGAGAAGTTTTCTCCATGCAGGGATGTTTCCTTATATGGTGTGAGCAGTCTGGCATGGAAGACCGGATGAATGCGCCATGAAGGGGGGAGTTCAAGTTCATATGACACATCTGACAGCTTCCTTGTTATTTTGAAAGGTCCGTGACGTCGGGGCGCCAACTTGGCTGTTGGATGTGACGTGTGAATGTTCTTCCCTTCCAACCATACCAAGTCATTGGTCTGATAAGGTGTAAACCTTGTCGGCTTCTCTGTCAGGGTCTTTTGCACCTTCAACAGGTTCTCATTGGCCGATTTCCTGACCTCTTCCCATTGGCTGATACGCCGCGTGGCTGAAGGGACGTTTACCGATTTCCCTGTCCATGTGGCTCGAGGTGTCCATCCCATGATAAGTGAGAATGGGGAATGTTTTGTAGTGCCGTTGGGCCAGGAGTTGTGTGCAAATTCTGCTGTTGCAAGCCAGTCCGCCCAATCGTCCTGACGTCCGTTACACCAAAAGCGAAGATACTGCTTGAGCCACTGATTCGTTCTTTCTGATTGTCCATCTGTCTGTGGGTGGTACGCCGTAGAGATGTTTTGGGCAATATTCAGCGTCTTGCAGAGTGCTCTGGCGAATGCGGATGTGAAGCGTGGGTCATGGTCTGAGATAATCTTTTCGGGGAGACCATAGTGTCTGTAGACATGATCCAGGTAGAGTTTGGCCACTCCTTCTGCTGTAATGGACTCATTGCAGGGTATGAACAGCGCCGCCTTTGAGCAATCATGGTCAGTGATGGTCAGGATTGAGTCGAAACCTCTGGAAGTAGGGAGTTTAACGATGAAGTCCATGGCGATGGTCTGGAATGGTTGTGAAGCCGTCGGCGTAATTGGGAATGGTGCTGGTGGGTGTGGGTGCGTATTCACTTTGTTAGCCTGGCATTCGGCGCATCCCTTCACATATTCCTCCACGTCCTTCTTCATATTCGGCCACCAGTAATCTTGTTTGGCAAGCGCGTAGGTGTTAGCAATGCCTGGGTGTCCTGCGGAGGGGAGGTCGTGGTGAAAATGGATCACCCCCCTCTTAATGTTGTCGCCACCGGTGACAACGAGTCGATCCCCGTCCTTCCACCAGAGGCCGTCGATCTTCTTCAGGTTATGTGCCTCCGCCCATGTTTCGCATAACTGTTGATTCATGTTTTGTGAAACCTGGGCCCATAGATCCATGTCGTGAAGACTGACAATGGCTGTCTTCACAAAAACTTCCTCTGGGAGTACTGTCACATCATTGTTGTCTTCCGCACCATTATTCAGATCCGGTCGCCTTGATAGGGCATCTGCACGAGCGTTACAACTTCCAGCAATGTGCTTCAGTTCAAAGTTGTATTCTTCGAGCTCTAGGACTTCACGAGCAACCCGTCGGCTTATTTTGTGAGGTTCCTTCCAATAGAGTAGGTTGGAGTGATCAGTGTGAATGATGGTCTTGTAGGAAGTCCCTGCTAAGTACGGTTGCCAGTGTCGTAACGCTTTTACTATGGCCAGTAGTTCTCTATCCCAAATGTCATAATTTCATTCCACTGGCGAGAATGTTTCTGAATAAAAGGCTACTGGGTGGAGAAGTCCCGTTGCGTCTCGTTGATTCAGTACGGCGCCATTCGCGAAGTGAGATGCGTCAACTTCAAGTTCGAAGGGTTTCTGCAGATCTGGTTGTAAAAGGACCAGCTCTGAACTGATGATGTCGCGAATTTGTTCAAAAGCCGTTTGATGCTCCTCCGTCCAGTGCCAAGGGACGTCTTTCTTCAGTAATCCGTTCAGTGGTTGGGCGATCCCTGAGAACCCCTGAACGAAGCATTGATAGAAGTTACAGAAACCGATAAAAGACCGCACGTCCTTGACACACGTAGGTACTGGCCATTCCCGGACTCCTTGCACCTTTACAGGGTCCATCCGTACCTGCCCTCCCTCTAGGATAACTCCTAGGTACTCTACACTTGGCTGTTCGAATGAGCATTTGGCGGGTTTAAGGTACAGATCGTGTTCGCGAAGGATGCCCAACACCTGATGCACTCGTTCTCGATGGTGGGTCAGGTCATTCGTGGTGGCAACCAATATGTCGTCCATGTAAACCACTACTTCGCCAGTGAGAATGAGGTCGCAGAAGATGTGGTTCATCATCGATTGGAAGGTAGCAGGTGAGTTGGTAAGGCCAAAAAACATAACATTTGGTTCGAACAGCCCCTGATTGGTTTTGAAGGCCGCTTTGCATTGATCCCCATCTTTGATTCGAATGTTATTGTATCCCCAGCGGACGTCCATTTTGGAGAACAAGGACTTATCCCTCATGGTGTCGATGAGTTCTGAAATAAGTGGCAAAGGGTAGGCGTTTTTCACAGTATAGGTGTTTATCCGTCGGTAATCTTGAACAGGTCGAAGTTTGCCATCTTTCTTCTTGATAAAGAAGAACGGCGATGCGTATGGTGATTTTGATGGTCTAATGTATCCTTTTGCAAGATGTTCTTCCAGGAACACTGTAAGCGCGGTTTGTTCTGCCTGTGACAACAGGTAGATTTTGCAGTTGATTGCCGATGGGGTATCAGGTATGAAGTCAATGGCGTGATCCCATGGTCGCGTGGGGGGGAAATGTTGCGATTCCTCCTCTGAGAACACTTTCCAGTGTCTATGGTATTCCGCTGGTACCACCTCTTCAAATGTCTTTTCCGTACGCCCTTCTACTGCCTTCTGCGCAAGCTCTGATGCTTTGGTAACGAAACAGCAGCTTGGGTCCTCCTCTTTTGTTACTGCTGCTGTAGAGTGTCGGGCTGCATAGTCGTACCCCATGGATGTGATGAGCACAGGGTAGGAGTCCTTGCTCATTGTCGCATCGCCCCAATTGATCTTGGGTTCGAATGCAGTGAGCCAGGGATATCCCAGAACTAAGTCTTCTCCGCCTAAGTTGGTGATGAGGAAACGTATTGTTTTTGTCCTCTCCCCCACTTGGACGTTCAGGTCGGTGTAATGCGTAATTTTTCCTGCCCGATTGGCAGTCCCGTCAATATTCCAGATATTTTTTCTTGGGGGAGTGCCAGCATTCCCAATCCCATGGTTTTCATCATTCGTGGGCTGATGAAATTATCGGTAGCTCCTGAGTCAATCAGGATGTCGCGACCGGCCGTTCTCTGTGTAGTCTCGAAATGCACTGGTACTTTCAACGATTTGAAGCGACTAGTATACACAGAGGTTACATGTAATGCTCGTGCCCAGGCCGATGGGTTTGAGCCGATCAAAAATCCTTCTTTGCGAATGCCTTTTCCACTAGGATGGCTCGCACTTCTCGCTTTCCTTCATCATGCTCGCCCATATTTCTGCGCTTTTCTTCCTTCGTCTTTTTGTTAACGGTGGTGGATTGTTATGGATTGGTGCAACCATTGCTTCCGCCGCTCGTACCCCCTTTTTCGGGCATTCCTGGACATGTGCCCTTGCGCCTTGCAGGAAAGCACCTTCCTTCTTTCATCACGTTTGCCTTTCATCCTCCGTGAGCGCAACCCGGGCTCTGGTTCTGTCAGCAGAGGTATCCATGGCATTTGGATCCCTCTGACTGGTATGTGCGGTTTGACTCCGAAGGCGGCCTTCCATTGGTCGTGGGTCTTTCCCTTCTTTGTGTCGACCCGAAACGCGTCTGGAAATCAGGTAATCTTGCTGCTGTCGGCGAGCAGCATCGACCCATGTATCCCAATCATTGGGATGGTGAAACTGGATGATGTTCTTTACCAGTGGATTGGGCAACCCCTGGGAGAAGAGGTCCAGTGTGGCCTCTTCATGGTGTCATAGCCGGCTCTGTTGGCCAGACTTCTGAACTTCGCTACATAAGCGTCGAGTTCTCCCTTTTCCATCCTAAGGGACTTAAGTCTCGAGCGGCCTTCTGTTTGGCCTGCCCATCCGTGAATGCGTCTTTAAATCTTTGGGCAATGGTTTCCCAAAGGCCCTCGCTAGTGGTACGACGGCCACTTTCGATTTGTTCGTTTAGCCACTCCAGCTGTTCCATGGTCCAATCGTCTACAGCCTCCCCTCGGATCAGAGAGAGGAAGAGGTTTGCACGTTGGAAAGGGTTAATGATCTGGGGGACGTCATGGTTGAAGTTCTTAAAGGTCGTGAACTCCAGCATAAATTTCTTGCTTTGCGACCGATCCCCAGTGAACGTTTGGGGCAGTACTCCCGACAACCGCCCCGATGGTGGGGGAATGTTGGGTGGTAGCATGGCTGGCGGAGGTGGGGGGGGAGGTGCTGGGTCTGGGAGCTGGGCGGCGATAGTGGACATGTTTTGGTAAATGGGGTGACGGTGTCGGTGGACTGTATTGAAATCTGGGGAGTTGTCAAAGCAGGGGCTCTGGACGTGACAACTGCTGGTGCAACTGGGGTTGTAGTCGATGCTAATACCAGTGCTTCTTCACTATGTTCTTCTACGTACTCTTCTGGCTCAGAGTCCGTAACGATGGCCGGGGGATTCTCTCTCCACGGTCCTAAACCAAATTCAGGAGGGCGGGTCCTGTAGTAACCCAAGAGTGTCGGCTGTCCGAATATCGGATACGATACCAAACTCTTTTCTCGTCGTCGTATTCTACCGGTTGGTATCTTCCGTCGTGATAGACGTAGTATCCAAACTCGGACTCAAAATCTTTCCAGGTGGCAGAGCCAAGTACTTGTTGTGAAAGGTCAGGCTCGTCCCTTCGTTCGATGGGTTCTTCTTTGAACAGGATCTGACTGTGGCTGGAAGCCACGATGAGAGACTCGACTTGATGTTATGTCCAGTGCAGGACGTTCCACACGACTTGTGTGACAGTGTGATACAGGGGTTCGGATAAGAAACCAATAAGGTCTCTTGGAGTAAAGTGTGATGAGTCAAAGTCAAAGAGGCTGTACTCTAAGACGATGGTGAGCGGAAAGTGCCAGAAGCACTTGAGACAGACAGACGTTCCAAGAGGACAAGTCCAGAAGACTAGCACTGATGTATTCAATAAGTCGAGTCTAAGGTCTACCGGGTAGCTATAGTGGACTTATATATGTAAGGCAGTGGGCGTCTACAAGATAAGGATATGGAGTCAAGTGGGCCCAAATATCTGAAAGCGGAGGGCGTAAAGCCTGGCTTCTACTGATAGGGTATTAAGTAAATGTCCGGTCGTATGATAAGGAGATAAGCGATAAGCAAGGAAGCAGTAGGTAAACATGACAAGCAAACGAGTCATGGGGATGGACGAAGGGCATGTGACAGATCCCACGATGGAGACATGATCTGGTAGTGAAGTGTGGGCGGCAGGGAGGGTTATCGTTGGGCAAGAAAAAGAAATATGGGAAGCGATGGGGTTCGTACATGACTGGTAATTTCTTTCATATATTATATTAAATTCCTCTAATTATATTCATTCTAGATATCAAAAAACATCACATGTGTAGATTACCATGTAAACTGCTTAGTAATAATGTCAGTAATATTTGAACTATCTGGGAACTGCTTTGTGAACCACTTTGTGAACTGCTTTTGCAAAGCCAAAAAATGCAATAAACAATGACTAGATTAACTAGCCCTAGATTTGAAAATTAGCCTTCGATTTGAAAAGTAGTTTTGGATTTGAAAGGTAGCTCTAAGCATCGGGCAAGTCCACAGAGCTAATGGAGAATCTGGATCACTAGATTGGCTAGATTGGCTAGCACTAGTCAATCTAGCAAAATGTCATTTTCCTGATGTATTAACAACTGCATCTAAGTCTCTAAGTAAAACAAAAGGTGAGATAGCTAGCAGTAATGTAGTATCTAGTGTAGGCTGCACCATACCTGTTCTATAGGGTATTCAAGAATGTCTAAAGGAGTTTGGGAGATTTGGGAGAGTCACAGAGGTGTGGAATGAAATTGCACCAGAGGTGTGTGAGAAGTTGATTGAAAGTATGGCTAGAAGACTTGAAGCAGTAATTAAGGCTGATAGAAAGTATTAGAATTCCTAGTTTTTGATTTTTTAACAGGTCTAGATTAAGTTGTTAATATTTCCATAGATACTGATACAAATTATGTAATTGTTTTTCCAATGGATAGCCCTGATGGTCTAGGTTTAGTCATCAACTTACACTTTGGTCTTATATGTTCTGGTTCCTGAGTTAATCAGCAAACAATGAGAAAGTGCAAAACATTGAATCAATTTTGGAAGAAAATAACAATAAAAAGCAATATTGTTAACAGTAATTATGGACATTGAGTCAAATGTGCCTTGTAGGGTCATCTCAAGGGACTCTGTCATGTTCACTTCATTTTATCTGCCCTTTTATCACAGAGCTGGGGGAGTTGATGGGTAAAATGACAGAGGCAGAGATGCTTGCATGCTCCGTCTGGGCAATTTGTATTGTCACTAACTTCTGACTTTGGTCGCTGGTCACAGAGCACTGCCTCTAGCGCTCATCTCTCAATCAGCGTCCCTCACTCTCACTCTCATTCTCGCGAATTTATTTTATTGGAATTCCAGTGATCTGTAACTACAGTACAGCTGAAGCAGAGAGGCATGCCAGCCTGGCCCGAGGCAAGGTGATTCCGATTCCGGTTTCGGGGCGGAGCGTGAGAAATGCCTTTTGGTGCGTTTTTATACTTCCACCCAAGCAAACTGAAACAACAACAGATATCGTTAACGCGAGGAGCACAGCCCCGCTATCTGTGACCAACTGCCTCTACTTCATCGTCCTCAAAGAGGCTTGGGGCTAGAGTTGTCAACATTGACAAAAATGGATGGCTTTGGGATTGTTTACCTTTTCGAGAATGCACAACAGTTCTGGTCAGGTGCGTTGTGGGAACGCCTTCCGCCCTGCAGACTTTGCTGATGACTCCTGTCAGAGCTCGAAGATATTCTCAAAGTTCCAGGGAATGCCTCACTATCCCTTCTCGATGCTACTCTTAAGCGCTCAATAGCTTTTTGTGCCTCGTATCACGGTGTGTCCCTGCGCCTGCTTTCCCCTATCAGGCTCACTCCTGGCATACGCAGAGCAATATTTGCAGAGTCCCTTACAGCTAGAGCATGCGTGCGAATTCATCCTCGAATCAGAGCTCTTCACTTTTCATTCGGAGCGCATGTGCGAAATTCTCTCTGATGAAGCGGTAGAAGTGAACCAAGCCCCTTAGTCTGCATGCCCAGACTAACTAATGCCAAGTCCACCAGAACACAGATCCGCATATTCAATTCATGCTGTACAGCATCCTACTTTACTATGGTCGATGTAACCCGAACTTCCTTCGCTCACTCAAGCGCTGGCAGCCCTTGGTTCCGCTGCTCATTGACCATATCCTCGTTGATGCTGATTCCGATATTGAGGAGACTTTTTCCGCCTCAGTGTCCATCTCAGGTCCGAGCACCGGTTGGAAGGGGCTAGCCATTCCCATCGAGGCAAGACTACGCTCGCTATCTGTACGACTCCTTTACGAGGTCTGCCGATCGTCCAAGTTATCCATTGGAGACCTCAGTTTGTCTCTGTGCTGTGCCTTCTCTTTATATTCTCATGATTGCTTTACAGAGGTATTTGACGATAACTTTTTGGACAAGTTATTCGACCTTGTCGAGCAAACCCGTAGTATGCAAGATGAGACGTTTAACTATTCCGTCATCAAGCTCATTGTACGCACACCCCTCCTTCCCGCGTTTCTTACCGTCTTTGACGACGATTCTAGATTGCGCTTAATGAGCAATTCATGGTCGCAGAGTTCACTGCCAAACCACAGAATGATATTACGAATGGCACGAGTTCTCAATCCCAAAATCGTGTGCTGCACGTGCTCATACGTCGGCACGGTACGAGCCAAACTTTCGGCGAAAATCTTATCTTTATGTTGAATCGAGCCGGTGAGGGCTGCATGTTTGCCATCCGGATTTATCTGAGATACAGCATTAGGTCGTACTCCTGAGGACCTTGTCATGCAGTTACTGGTCTTGAAGATCTTATATATACTTTTCAACACCAAGGGGTTGTCAGAATATTTCTTACACGAACGATCTTTGCGTTCTTGTTGACGTATTTCTTCGGGAAATCATTGATCTTGACGAAGAGGCAGAATCGTTGGTTATTGTTCTCTGACTGAGTGGCAAACTCTAATTTTATTATTCATAGCTCCGGCACACATTCCTCCGTGTACTTCATCCGCTTCTCACCAAAACACAATTACGCTCTCTCCCTTATAAGCGCCCCCAAATTGTTCGTGCGCTTGAATCACTCATTGCTCATCAAGAAATTCGTGAAGTTAACCCCACAACGAAACGACTAGTTGAGCGATGTCTCAGCGGCGAGTGGTGCGTGCAACACCGCACGCTTAACACCCTTAGTCGGGTTCCTGGCGACCCTGGATTGCAGCGCACCGGGAGCCCAAGTAGTGACCGTGTGGCTACTCAGTCACTCACACCCAAGCTTCCAAGCGCCCCTGCACCGCCGACCCCTGGCCCCTCCGTCTTGCGCCGCCGCTCGATCAAAGGAAGTCGGAGCGCGGAGAATCTTCGTGGGTCGGCCACTATAAGCGTAAAGCCTGCGTCACGAGACTGGAAGTTCTCTGCAAGCCTGCTAATGACAGCGCTCTGAACCTGGCGGGTGTGCAGCAGTCTACCGCGGCAGCCGCTCACCACTATGCCTACCAAAACCGTGATCGTACAAGTCCGGAGCTATCTGGGATAGGCGCTCCGCTGACCAAAATGTGCATCCGCACTCCCCAGGCCCGCACGGTCAACCCCCAATCCGTCACAACTCGCTCGGGACAATGGTCTATGACCCAGCATCACTATTGTCACCTTCCAGTGGTGCTGCTGCACTGCCCCCATCGTCACCCTTTCACCTGTATCTGTACGGTCTTCCGACGTGCGTGTTCCCCCCAGCCCCGCCCGTATTGGGGCGGGTAACTTGTCTACGGCGGGCGGTACGAAGAAGGTCCAGCGCCGCCCGCCACCCGCGCCACCCAAGCGTAGGAAGCCACCAGCAGTGCCCGTGCGCGTCATTGGCACGTCAAACAGCGGCGCCCAGATTACCGCGATTGCTTCATCGACTTCGGCACCAACATTAGGCAAGATTGAAAAGACCTAATATCTACGCCGGTCTCTGTATTTTCAAGGTTGGTACGATGGGGCATCGATGCAAAACATTTTAGGCTGCTGGCCACCCACCTATGTTGTGAAGATGTCTCCGCTATGTTCTGGCTGACGCCACGCTTCAACTTCACATTTTTTCATAGTCTCATCGTGAGCAGGTTTTCTCTTTCTTTTTTGGTTCCAATGAGTGAATGTACGATATATGTATGTGTAAGCCACGTACTGCCAACCCCCAATACTCAATTTTCGGCTTCTTCCATGATATCAGGGTAAACAGGCAAATCTTGCACAGGTTTAGTAGGGGGTCACTGGTAGCCATGAAAGTGGCGAACAAGACTCTTCGTATGCTCATTGGTACCCCCCCCCCTATTTCTTGATTTGAAAGCACAGAGCACAGAATAATCAACACGGGGCCAATAATAGCTAGCCTAGGAAAACAGTAAGGCATGCTGAAAGCGAAACCGACCAGTAAAATTGAATTGAACTGGTACAGGAAGATCGACGAAATCAGGGTCAACCTACTAATGGTGTGACGACCTCACCCTACTGTGTCCTCCAGGCTCAACTCCTCTTCTTGGCGTCATCTCGCGCTCTGCAATGGCATTGTGTCTATATCTGCAGGAGAAACGATAAGACGAGGTCAATGATGCGCATCCAGCATGATGAACTGCTCTCCCACTTCGTCTCACCGACAGGCGTGTGATACAAGTAGTTTATCTGTTAGTTGAACTCTCATAAACACGTTCTTTCCACTGGAGTACTCCGTTATCTTTCGAGTCCCAAAGACCGGAGTGAGGGACTCATCATCAGACCGTCAACAATGTCAGGTGGTTTTCTGACTCCATGCTTCTACTAATCAAATGCACCTAGGCGCGCTGAACTCAAATGGAAGCCTAGTGACTTGCTCTTAATAACTGATCAGCCAACACTGTGGGCATGCCCCAGAATGATTACAAACTCTACAGTAGAATTGCTCAGTGTCCCGAAAGAAGGATTAAGGAATCTTGAGATGATTGCCCACGCTGATGACTCGAGCCTAGGGAACACGGGGCGGGATGCAGAATCAGAATTTTCTTAGATCCCAGCGCTATGGGTGGAAAAAAACAATGACAATAAGAACGTGCTGGTATTTTCACCCACATTGACATCGTTGAAGTGAGGAAGTGCTACGTGCCATGCAGGAGTCTAGATTCCAAGCCCTGGATGGTGAAGAAAAAATCTGATTTCCCTCTTATCTCCTTGAAGTGCCCAGGCCTGCCCCTAGCCCAACAAGATAGAAAGGCTGAGAAACGTGGGTCTCCAGCTTGATTTGAAACACGACCTCATATTGCCTTCCGATGGCGCAATGGAACAACGTACAGACGATAGTTGTTACATGTGATGATCAAAAGTGGGTTTCGCTAATTGAATTGAATTGTGAGAAGCGACGAGGAGAGAGAGATCCACAACGCCTCAATTACCACGTGCTTCTGGAAGATCATAGGCCGTAAGTTCATCAAAGTATCTCCGAAGCGGCACATTAAGTTCGCTTATCTTTTTATTGCTCTTCGTCGCCTTTGGAATGGTGCAAGTCTTCGTCTTTTTGTGTTTTCACCCCTTTTTTTTGTTAGATTTCGAGCCTCCTCCCTACCTGCCTGGGGCACAAAACCATCAATTACAAGCTGCTATGTTCGAGTTTGAAAAGAGCATGTCATTCCCACCAGCCACCCCGGCTCTTGCAGGAAGTAAAATGGGATCGATAAATATTGGTGGCTCGGGCATGCGTCGACGGTGCGTCTCTCGAGTTTCGCGCTCTGGACTGGGGGCTTTTCTGATGGCCAACCGTGGGACTCCCGCCGCGAGGTCAACGTGCTAGAAAATTTCTGACTGAGTGATTGGTGAGGTATCATACGCTTTTCTTCTATCCCGAGTTTTCTGTCTTTCCATGATCCATTCGGTTTTATTTTTGGGAACCCAAACGTTTCAGGGATTTTTTCCTAAGATGGTGAGAATCAGGCAAGCTGCCGAGGGCAGCATCCTCTCAACCAAAAGAAGCAAATAAGTGCTTGGTGCATTCTATTGGTCTCAAAGCCTGCAACTACAAAGAAGAAATAGACTACCAACTTCGCTGCTAACTTCACAAAGCCGAGCATGTACGTAAATGAAAGCACTAATCGTGGACGATTATGGACGGTCCAATGCCGAAATTACTATTTTCCTAAAAACATACAGCGGCAAACCATATAGAATGTCTTGCGAAATTTCAATATTCCAGAAATCCAGAAGTCTTGAGAACAAGTCCGTGGGAGCTCAACCGCTGCTGGGAGTTGGGACACCCATCCTTGATATCAAGCTTCGTGTCACTTGGTCGATGGATCATTAAGCTTACGTTTGAAACGAGGAAAATGAGGAGGCTTGTAGTGCCGCGTCAGTGATACGGATACAGGTACAATTATCGAGTGATGTAGCCGCACAGGCTTTGTGGACAAGGACAAGAGGCACAATGCCCATACGAGGATAGCATGCAAGTCCATCATCCAATGCCAGGAACGGCCTGGGCCTGGAATGGCAAGCGCAACATACTCCATAAAGGGAATCCTGCTTGCCGGCTAATGAAGTTCTTCACTCCGGTGTATGCGAAGCCGGAATTGTTAAAGAAGTGGACCTGAAAGCAACCTCTGAAATACTCTGTATCAATGTTGACGGGTAGACGCACTGCAAAGGATGTCTGCACGTCTGCCGTTATACACTGTGATTTGAATCAGCCTGCAAGGCAAGTTCTCAAACGTGCGCTGTGAAGAGGCAGTCATACCAAAGCTCACTTTTTCTCGAAGAACGTCCAAGAGGCGCTTGCCGAGACCTCTGCGTTGAAAGGTCGGCTGTACACCGATGAGAAGGATGTGCCATGCCTGGACTCGCACTTGCTGCCCGGCGGTACGAGCCTTGTAAAGTTCATTGTATTTTGGAACGAACTAAAAATGGCACTGAAAGGCAGAACCGGGGGGCAAGGCGGGTAAAAAGCTAACGTGATGAGCCATCCATTCTTTCATGTCATCTGGTAAATCACGGATATAATCATCGGACAACCTCTCCAATTCGTCAGTATAGATTGGTGTACCATCGGCGCAACCCTTACCCGATGTGAAAGTCTGCTCCAGGTCTAATCCAGAAGGTAACTGCATTTATTTGGTCATTGAAACCGGCGACCCACACTTCCCCATCTCTGAGGCAAATGTTTCAAGCATATCTTGTACAATTCCCTCTCACTGGTTTTCGAAGCACCAGTCAGGCACAAAATCGCTTTGTCTGGAACGAACACGTGAGCACAACAGAGAACGGGCGGTGACATTGTGGAAGCATAGCAAAAGTACCTTCAAGCAAGGCCGTCTCAAGGATTTCAACGACCCTTGTCCTTTCCTGGGCTGTAGAGAATATATCGGTATTTCGGATACAGTCCAGTAGCATTCCTCACTGTTCGGGGACGTCAAGCGGCGGGCGATGGGAATCGGCGCGGACATAATGGAGGAG
>WTXG01000106.1:0-126393 GCA_022496185.1 Multifurca ochricompacta
CCCCATACAATGGGGGCAGTTGCGCTGTCTGGGCAGCATATTACTTCCCAGTGTACCATAAGCCGAAGTATGATTGTATATGGCAGCTCTGACGTGGGGGCAATGTACCTGCTGCCCTTTACTGAGCAGCACCTAAAACAGGGTTCACTGGGTGAAAGTCCCGTGTCACCCACTAGGGGAGACCTTAGTGTGGTGTCCATTAGACTGCCCTGCAGATCTCTCCCAGTATGCTTGATTCTTCAAGTTGGAAAAGAGAGGTGGGTTCCGCAAATGGATTAACGAGATTCCCACTGTCCCTATCTACTATCTAGCGAAACCACAGCCAAGGGAACAGGCTTGGCAGAATCAGTGGGGAAAGAAGACCCTGTTGGCTTGACTCTAGTTTGACATTGTGAAAAGACATAGAGGGTGTAGCATAAGTGGGAGCCTCGGCGCTGTTGAAATACCACTACCTTTATCATCTTTTTACTTATTCGATTAGGTGGAGCTGGGATGAAAGTCCCACCTTTTGGCCTTCAAGGTCCTTGCGGGCCGATCCAGGTTGAAGACATTGTCAGGTGGGGAGTTTGGCTGGGGCAGCACATCTGTTAAAAGCAGTGTTTGACTTCTGGTCAGGTTTGCACTTGTGTTTGGATTCTTCTCTGTGTTTTGGTTTGCATCAGGGGGCCTCATTGTGACTTTAGGTTTGGGGCTGGATTTGCAGGACCCACTATTCTGATCGGATAGGTATTCTTTTACAATTCGTCAGGTTTGGTCTCTATGGCTCTGTGCTAAGGGATTTGGCTGGTCCTGATGAGGCTAACTCGACAACACAAGGCATGCAGAACTGAGACTTGTGGTCAAATGTTATTGGTCCTTATTGAATGGGTTAGTTGGTATTTGGTACTACACTCAACAAACTGGTTTTGATCCTTAAGTGGTGTAAATGATAGTGGACTTGTGTTCAGAACAGGTCATTTTGCTGGTTGTTGGTATACTAGGAAAGCTGGCTCTTACTGGCACATTAATAGGGGTAAACTGCTCTTCTGGGAGGGCTACAAGGGGTGATATCCCTTGTTAGGGTCTGGAATCAAGACTGGTTAGTTTCCTTAGCCCCCTCCTGGTCATGTGAAATAGTCCCACAAGACCAAGTGCAACAGGCCTTTGTCAGATGAGGTTGGTGTCTGGTTGGAATAAAGGCCTTACAGCCTTGCATAGCTCACATTATGGGTGGATGTTCTTATCACTTTGCTGCACATGCTGGCATATGTACCATACGTATAGAAAGGGGACAATGGAATCGAGTTTACCAACTCAGTTCAACGATGCAGAGATTTAGAGAAGGGATCTATTATACTGTAGATTGTCCCTTGACGGTACACAAAGGGGACGCCTCCTCGTGGTGGCTACTGGAAACAGTGTCTCTGACACTGGCTAAATGTCCCTGGGTTGGAGTCTATAGGACTTAGAAGTGAGTGCTATAGGCAATAGCCCAAACTATTGGATTTGACAGAACCTTCAAGAATTGACGGATTCTTTTTGAATTACCTTTGACTTGTTGGATTCGGATCTTTTTTGAAGAACTTATTGAATTATCGCTGTCCCTTAGAGAGTATCCACTACATTGACTTTTCTTATATGTACGGAACTGGAACCCTGGACATACAGGCTCTTCTCTTTGTACTTAGGTGCCCTGTTAAGCTGCTTTGGACTTTACCCTACTTATGGCTAAACGAACATATAGCGTAAATTGGGAAGTAGTTAGAGTCACAACAGAGTTGCTTTTACACCGCAGGGCCCCTGGTCCAAAGCTCACTTGTTGTTTTTACAGTCGCCCACACTTTGTGCCTAACAGCACACCAAATCTTTTTACAACACACTTATACACACTCTTGATCACACACTACTCGTCATCTACACTGTCACCTCACATGGCAGAATCTTCCAAGGCCCGTACTCTGCGCTCGCAGAACAAGAAATCGAAACCTAAACAAACGGTTGAGGCAGACCCTCCTCCGCCACCAGTGGACCAGGCACCTTCACCGGCTCTTTCACTCACACTGTGGCAGATGATGACATAGATATGTCTGATCTGTCACAAGTCCCGCCGATGTTGGATCCGAACTCATCATCTCCCCGATTGGGACATGAAGGTGCCCAAAGTGATATGTGTCTTAACCAGCCCAAAGGCGCAATTAGCAGTGACGACTTGTTGTTCTGCTTTGCCTGCTGTCTGGCTGAGAACTACAGCATGAAATCAGATAAAATGGATGTAATTGTTCAATGAAAGCTGGTGGCGTCCCCCAACAATGAATGGGAGCTAGACAAGCTCATTACTCAAATGTTTGAAGGTGTTACAATCCCTGCCGAGCAACCCTGTTTTCTTCACCCTTCCCAACGACGACCCCTCCTTACCACCCACCCTACACTTCATGATCACATCCCCATCCTGGGATCCATCACATGCTCTCCTCCCGTCCCCGTGACCTCTGTTGTACTTGTTGACCTATTGTTTACCTATGCTTGACCCTTATCTTGTTATCTCTTATCCCTTTATCTTTACGACCGGACACTTACTTAATACCCTATCAGAAGCCAGGCTTTACGCCCTCTGCTTTCGTATATTTGGGCCCACCTGACTCCGTTATCCTTATCTCATTGACGCCCATTTACTTACGTATATAAGTCCACTGTAGCTACCTTGTAGACCTCAGACTTGACTTATTGAATACATCAGTGCCTGTCTTCCGGACATCCCCTTGGAACTCTTGACTTGTTTGTCTCAGTGCTTCTGGCACTTCCCGCTCAAGATCGTCTCAAGGCGCAGCCCTTCTGACTTTGACTCATCCCACCTGAACTCCAAGGAGCCTTATTGGTTCCTTACCTGAACTCGCAGACCGAGCTGTCACACAAGTCGTGTGGAATGTCCCGCATCAGACGTAACATCAAGTCGAGTCTCTCAACGTGGCTTCCAGCCACAGTCAGACCCTCTTCCGCGAAGAACTCATCGAACGCAGAGACGAGCATAATCTTTCACAACAAGTACTTGGCTCTGCCACCTGGAAAGACTTTGAATCCAAGTTTGGATATTACGTCTATCACGACGGAAGATACCAACCGGTAGAATACGACGACGAAAAGAGAGTTTGGTACCGTATCCAATACTCGGACAGCCGACACTCTTGGGTCACTACAGGACCCGCCCCACCTGAATTTGGATTAGGACCGTGGAGGGAGAACCCCCCGGCCATTGTTACGGACTCTGAGCCAGAAGAGTACGTAGAAGAACCTAGTGAAGAAGCACTGGTATTAGTGTTGACTATTGCCCCAGTTGCACCCAGAGTTGCCACATCTGGAGCCCCCACTTTGACAACTCCCCAGATTTCCATACAGTCTACCGACACCGTCACCCCATTCTATCAAGGAATGTCTACTATCGCCACCCAACTCCCAGACCCAGCTCCCCCTCCTCCACCACCAGCTATGCTGCCGCCGAATATCCCCCCACCATCGGGACGCCTGTCAGGTGTATTGCCACAGACATTCACAGGAGACCGATCACAGAGCAAGAAGTTTATGTTGGAGTTTACGACTTTCAAAAACTTCAACCACGATGTCCCCCAGATCATCAACCCTTTCCAACGAGCCAACCTCTTCTTATCATTAATTTGAGGAGAGGCTGTGGATGACTGGACTATGGAACAGCTGGAATGGCTGAACGAGCAGATTGAAAGTGGACGCCGTACCACTAGCAAGGGCCTTTGGGAAACCATTGCCCAAAGATTTAAAGACGCGTTCACCGATGGGCAGGCCAAGCAGAAGGCCACTTGAGAGCTAAAAGCCCTGAGAATGGAGAAGGGAGAACTGGACGCCTATGTAGCAAAGTTCAGAAGCCTGGCCAACAGAGCCGGTTACGACACAGATGAAGAAGCGACACTGGATCTCTTCTCCCAAGGGTTGCCCAACCCACTGGTAAAAAACATCATCCAGTTCCACCACCCCAGTGATTGGGATACTTGGGTCGACGCTGCACGACGACAGCAGCAGGATTACCTCGACTTCCAGACATGCTTTGGAGTCGACACGAAGAAGGGGAAGACCTGCGACCAATGGAAGGCCGCCTTTGGGGTCAAGCCCGTGCACTCCAGTCAGAGGGACCCGAATGCCATGGATACCTCAGCCGACAGAACTAGAGCACGAGTTGCACTCACCGAGGATGAAAGGCAGACATTGATGAAGGAAGGAAGGTGCTTTCGATGTAAAGCACAAGGGCATATGTCAAGGGAGTGCCTGAAGAAGGGGGTGCGAGCGGCTGAGGCAACAACTGCGCCCATACGCAATAACCTGCCGACTGTCAAAAAGAAAACGCCGACAAAAGAAGAAAAGGCGCAAGAGATATGGGCAAACATGATGAAAGAAAGTGAGGAAGTGCAGGCCATTTTGGTCGAAAAGGCATTCGCAAAAAAGGATTTTTGATTGGCTCAAACCCATTGGCCTGGGCACGAGCATTACATGTAACCTCTGTGTACACTAGTCGCTTCAAATCATTGAAAATACCAGTACATTTCGAAACTACACAGAGGATGGCCGACCGTGACATCCTGATTGACTCAGGTGCCACCGATAACTTTATCAGTCCATGAATGGTGTGGACCATGGGGCTGGGAATGCTGGCACTTCCCCAAGAAAAGAACATTTGGAATATTGATGGGACTGCCAATCGAGCAGGCAGGATTACACATTATACTGATCTCAACGTTCAAGTGGGAGAGGTAACAAAAGTTATTTGTTTCCTAGTCACCAACCTAGGCAACGAAGATGTGGTTCTGGGATACCCCTGGCTTGCGGCATTTGAACCAAAAATCAACTGGAGGGATGCGACCATGGACAAGGAGTTCTACCCCATCCTCATCACGTCAATAGGGTATGACTATGCCGTTCGACATTCAGTAGCACGCAGAGTGGAAGAGGAGATCAAAGACCCTGGTTACTGTTTCACTAGGGCATAGCACGAGTCTGGGTAACTCGTGAGTTTTTTGAGTAGAGCCATGGGAAAACTCACGGGTATTGATACTTGCGGATCTGGGTGATCCGTGGGAAAATACTCATGCGGATCCGGGTATTGATTTTGGCACCCCGGGTACCCGCACGGGTACTCGCAGAATACTCGTGGGAATATTATTATATAAAATTATTTTTTTACTAGGCTTGTCAACCTAGAACAGAAATGGCTGAAACATGGATTGAACCTAAGACCTCTGGGAACAAGCTCGGTCCAGTGCTCTAACCACTAAGCCACCCAGCCTCACTAGTAAAGATACACAATATATTATATATAGGGTTATGCAGAATTGATTTTATCACTTGTATCTAATTAATTGTGAATGCATTTTGATCTTATCACTTGTATTATCTTAGATGTATATCTTTAGTATCTAATTAATTGTGAACGCATTTTTGATCTTATCACTTAGATGTACATCCCAAGTATCTAATTCAATCGTGAACGCATTTTTGATCTTATCACTTGTATTAGATGTATATCCTAAGTATCTAATTAACTGTGAACGCGTTTTTGATCTTATCACTTAGATGTACATCCCAAGTATCTAATTAATTGTGAACACATTTTTGATCTTATCACTTAGATGTACATCCCAAGTATCTAATTAGTTGTGAACGCATTTTTGATCTTATCACTCAGATGTACATTCCAAGTATCTAATTAGTTGTGAACGCATTTTTGATCTTATCACTTAGATGTACATCCCAAGTATCTAATTAATTGTGAACGCATTTTTGATCTTATCACTTAGATGTACATCCCAAGTATCTAATTAGTTGTGAATGCATTTTTGATCTTATCACTCAGATGTACATTCCAAGTATCTAATTAATTGTGAACGCATTTTTGATCTTATCACTTAGATGTACATCCCAAGTATCTAATTAACTGTGAACGCATTTTTGATCTTATCACTTAGATGTACATCCTAAGTATCTAATTAATTGTGAACGCGTTTTTGATCTTATCACTTAGATGTACATCCCAAGTATCTAATTAGTTGTGAACGCATTTTTGATCTTATCACTTAGATGTACATCCCAAGTATCTAATTAACTGTGAACACATTTTGATCTTATCACTTAGATGTATATCCTAAGTATCTAATTAATTGTGAACGCGTTTTTGATCTTATCAATTAGGCGTGATCCCGGCATCTCTGTACCGATGCGTGCCGACGCATGCATTCCTAAGCCTACCTTCCTAGATAGGAAGGCAATGCACGGTCCGATCGGCGCGCCCCACACTTCGCGTTTTTTTGCATTTTTTTGCATTTTTTTGCATTTCTATAGATATTGTAACTGATTCTTGTTTTATTTTGGATCGGATGCATAATCTGACTTGAAATTTCGTGGGATTGTAGTAATATATATATTCTTTCTGTGTATGCAAGATGAAGATCTCTGGCTGCCTCAAACCTTTCAAGTAAACCTACGAGTATACCCATGAGTACTCAGATCTGTGCGAGTATAGGACTCGTGGCTCCAGGTGATCTGTGGGAACATACTCGTGCGGATCTGAGTATGGGATTATCTAATCTAAATACCCGCAAGTTCGGATCCAGGTAACTCACGAGTGCACTCGTGCTAGGCCCTATGTTTCACTACCAAGGCATCGGAGCTTGCGCAGAAGGCGGTGGAAGGACATGCTGAAAAGACCTTTGAAGAGGTGGTGCCTGAAGAATATCGCCAACATTGGAAGGTGTTCTCAGAGGAAGAATCCCAACGCTTCCCACCCGCGCGACCATGGGACCATGCTATCGACTTTGCACCCAATACCCCGTCGGCAATTGACTGCAAAATTTACCCATTGTCACAGGCGGAACAAACGGCACTCACAGCATTTCTCAAGGAACATCTTGCAAAAGGGTACATCCATCCATCAAAGTCACCATATGCTTCACCATTCTTCTTTATCAAGAAGAAAGATGGAAAACTCCAGCCCGTCCAGGATTATCAACGAATCAACGCCTACACCGTAAAGAACGCCTACCCACTACCACTTATATCAGAACTCATTGATACCATGTGAGACAAATCCCTATTCTCTAAGATGGATGTCCACTGGGGATACAACAACATCCGAATCAAGGAAGGAGACCAGTGTAAAGCGGCATTCAAAACCAACCAAGGGCTCTTTGAACCAAATGTCATGTTCTTCGGTCTCACCAATTCGCCCGCCACGTTCCAGTCCATGATGAATCACATCTTCCGTGATCTCATTCTTACCAGCGAGGTTGTAGTGTATATGGACGATATACTGGTAGCCACTGCAAACGATCTTGCCCACCATCGCGAACAGGTACACCAAGTGTTGAACATCCTGCATGAGCATGACCTATACCTTAAACCAGCTAAATGTTCATTCGAACAACCAAGCGTGGAATACTTGGGAGTCATCCTGGAAGGGGGGCATGTGCGAATGGACCCGGTAAAGATCCAAGGGGTCCAGGAATGGCCCATACCCATGTGTGTCAAAGATGTGCGGTCCTTTGTTGGGTTTTGCAACTTCTACCGATGCTTTGTTCGAGGATTCTCAGGGATCGCCCAACCACTAAACGGACTACTGAAGAAAGATGTCCCATGGCATTGGGCGGAGGAACAACAGCGCGCTTTTGAACAAATCCGCGATATCATTAGCTCAGAACCGGTTCTACTACAGCCAGATCTAGAAAAACCTTTTGAACTAGAAGTTGACGTGTCTCGTTTTGCCAATGGAGCGGTACTGAATCAATGAGATGCGGCTGGGATGCTTCACCCAGTGGCCTTCTACTCAGAGACGTTCTCATCGGCAGAGTGAAATTACGACATTTGGGACAGAGAGTTACTGGCCATTGTGAAGGCCCTATGACATTGGCGACCATACCTAGCGGGAACCCCTCATAAGACTATTATCCATACTGACCACTCCAACCTGCTCTATTGGAAGGAGCCCCACAAGATCAGTCGACGAGTCGCTCGCGAAGTCCTGGAGCTGGAAGAGTACAATTTCATACTGAAACATGTCACGGGAAGTCACAATGCACGTGCCGATGCTCTATCATGACGATCAGATTTAGACAATGGCGGGGAGGACAACAATGATATCACAGTACTCCCTGAAGAGGTCTTTGCGAAAGCGGCTGTCATCAGTCTTCACGATATGGACTTGTGGGCTCAAGTGTCGCAAAACATGAACCCGCAGTTATGCGAATCATGGGCAGATGCACACAACCTGAAGAAAATTGATAGCCTCTGGTGGAAGGACGGGGATCGTCTTGTTGTCACCAGTGGCAACAACATTAAGAGGGGGGTGATCCATTTTCACCATGACCTCCCCTCGGCAGGACACCCAGGAATTGCTAACACATATGCCTTGGCCAAGAGAGATTACTGGTGGCCAAGTATGAAGAAGGACATGGAGAGCTACGTGAAAGGATGTGCGGAATGCCAAGCCAATAAAGTCAACACACACCCGCATCCACCAGCTCTATTCCCAATCACGCCCATGAACTTGATGCCGTTTCAGACTGTCACAATGGACTTCATCGTGAAACTGCCCACATCAAGGGGCTTTGACTCAATCCTGACCGTTACAGACCACGACTGCTCCAAAGCAGCACTGTTCATACCCTGTAATGAGTCCATCACAGCGGAAGGAGTAGCCAGACTTTACCTGGACCACGTTTACAGACATTACGGCCTCCCCCAGAAGATCATCTCCGACCGCGATCCACGCTTCACCTCCGCCTTCGCTAAGGCGCTCTGTAAAATACTGGACGTAACCCAAAACATCTCAACAGCCTACCACCCACAGACTGATGGGCAATCGGAAAGGACAAACCAGTGGTTGGAACAATACCTTCAGTTCTGGTGTAATGGGCGACAAGATGATTGGGCTGACTGGCTAGCAACAGCGGAATTCACACATAATTCGTGGCCCAATGGCACCACTAAAGCCTCTCCATTCTCACTTATCATGGGATGGACGCCGTGAACCACCTGGACCAACAAACCCACAAACGTCCCATCAGCTGCGCAGCGTATCAGCCAATGGGAAGAGATCAGGCAATCGGCCAATGAGAACTGCTGAAGGCACAAAAGACCCTGTCGGAGAAACCCTCGAAGTTCACACCTTATCAGACCAATGACTTGGTATGGCTCGAAGGGAAGAATATCCGTACATCACATCCAACAGCCAAGTTAGCACCCCGATGACATGGACCCTTCAAAATAACACGGAAGCTGTCAGATGCGTCATACGAGCTTGAACTTCCATCCATGTGGAGGATCCACCCAGTCTTCCACGCCAGACTTCTGACACTGTATAAGGAAACACCCCTGCATGGGGAAAACTTCCCAAGGCCCCTTCCAGAACTGATTGATGGAGAAGCGGAATGGGAAGTGGGTCAGATTCTAGATTCCATGCGTAAAGGCCGAGGGCGCAAACTGCATTACCTTGTCAAGTGGAAGGGATTCCCAGACTCTGACAACTCGTGGGAGCCAGCCGGGAATATCTTTGCCCCGGTCCTTATCTCGGAGTTCCATGCCCGACACCCAGAAGCGCCCAAGGACATTTAAAAGAGCAGTCCTAGACCCCAACTAAATTCCCCAGTACATGCTCCCTCAGCAACGTCCTACCTCCGAACAATCCATTATGTCTTTCATTGCTGCCAACGCTGCTGTCAACGCCTTCACCGCCACCACAGTGGTCGTTGAGAACTTTCCCTCTGCTCATCCCTCCACACATCCCTCCTCACCCATCGACTATGAGGCCACAGAAGCCCGAGTCAAAAGACAATCCCCGAATCCCAATAATGACTTTGACCACAGCAAAGAGCTGCACCCAAACGACCTCTTGGGTATGGAATTAGATGACGAGGTCCCAGAGTTTCCATTCATTGCTAACAACCCCAACTCCTCCATGTATTTCCCCTGGAGATTACAATGGCCGATGGGACAACCGCCATCGCCAAGTATATCTTTTACACGAATGGGGGAATGGATGTGGCGGGGTGCATGAAGAAGGGTGGCCCCGTTTATGGGGCTCCTGTTTATTTGGAGGAAAGGTATACTGGGCGCCTCCATCACACGATGACCGATGAGCAACTAGGGCACTTGGCTGCAGAAGACACACGAGCCTTTGCCATTGATGAAGTACTCAGTGACATGCGACTTCCGCGCCTCAAGGCTGAGGTCATGAGGCTGCAGAAGAACCTGACGCTCCGTTCCATGCTCAACAAACAGTATAAGGAGCACGTGAAGATGATGGCTAGGCTGACAAATGGGATGTTCCAGATAGAGCAGGAGTTGGTGGAGATTCGAAAGAGATTGGAGATAGGGGACGCGTATCAAACCATCGCTGAAAGGTATGCCGACACTTATGCACGGCCTCTCCCCCACGATCCTTGGGTGCGGCCCCTGTGCTGCTGCCCAACCGATTCGAGATGCCGCGCATGCATGAGAATCCCCGCGGAGAAACATGCTGGCACTGTGATAGCAAGTACCACATCAGCTGGAACTGCCCACTCAACCGCAAGTGGTGCCGTCATTGTCACAGCAACCTGCATTGGAGCCGATTCTGCATCTTTTGCCGGGTAGGAGTCGCTCCAACGATCAGCAACCCATCAGCATGGTGTGGCAAGTGCCTCCGACATAACGCGGGACACCGCGAATTGGATTGTCCGATCCATGACCTCTGCCACTCCTGTGGGCAACGCGGCCCTTATGGGTTCCTTTGTACTCACCAATGTCCACAAGATTCAGACAAGGAGAACTACACACTGGATGATCGTAATGTAGCGGATGACTATCTGGATTTGGTACAGGATGATGACGGTACGAGTCGTTTCTAGCCAGGTCTGCTAGAACCAGAAGGGGGGGTGATGTTACAATCCCTGCCGAGCAACCCCGTTTTCTTCACCCTTCCCAACGACGACCCCTCCTTACCACCCACCCTACACTTCATGATCACATCCCATCCTGGGATCCATCACGTGCTCTCCTCCCGTCCCCGTGACCTCCGTTGTACTTGTTGACCTATTGTTTACCTATGCTTGACCCTTATCTTGTTATCTCTTATCCCTTTATCTTTACGACCGGACACTTACTTAATACCCTATCAGAAGCCAGGCTTTACACCCTCCGCTTTCGTATATTTGGGCCCACCTGACTCCGTTATCCTTATCTCATTGACACCCATTTACTTACGTATATAAGTCCGCTGTAGCTACCTTGTAGACCTCAGACTCGACTTATTGAATACATCGGTGCCTGTCTTCCGGACATCCCCTTGGAACTCTTGACTTGTTCATCTCAGTGCTTCTGGCACTTCCCGCTCAACATCGTCTCAAGGCGCAGCCCTTCTGACTTTGACTCATCCCACCCAAACTCCAAGGAGCCTTATTGGTTCCTTACCTGAACTCGCAGACCGAGCTGTCACACAAGTCATGTGGAACGTCCCGCATCGGACGTAACAGAAGGTGCCTGCCCCCCCAATTTCCAAGTAATCACCAGCTCACCAGTGGATATGAAGATCTTTGGTCGGACAGGCAAACTGGTTAAAGGCACCCTAATGAAGTCCTCAGAGGCAGTTTGGTGGGTTGTGGCAAACTGTTCATTTATATGGATTAGTCCATTATATGCGGTTTGGCCCCCTGCCCTGTCTATGGGCCCTGAGGATGGTCACTCCACCCTCTGGCATTTCTCACTGCAAAAGGACTTTGTGGACAAAGCTCAGGTTGTCCTCAATGGATTGGTGGCTGGAAATGGACAACTCAAAGGGGCATTCTTTTGTGCAGTATGTTCAGATCTGTCCCACTTGAATTATAAGTTGCTAATAAATATCTTGGTTAGATCTCGAAGGAAGGAACTGTCACAGCCAGGTCTCTGCTGTGTCAAGGTCATTCAAGTCACTGTTCCCCAAGATATAGAGTGCACACAAAGTCAAGTCAAGACTGTCAAGGGCAAGTTGATTCAAGGGTGTCAAGGCAAACTACAAAGAGCTGTGGTCAAGGGCAAGTTGATTCAGATGTCAAAGTGAACTACAAAGAGCTGCGGTCAAGGTTCAAGGCCCACAAGATCCAAGAGGGGCATGTGTGCGAGCAGGGAGTTGAAGCAGTGGCAATAGGCCCTGCTGGAAGTCTGGGGAGAGGGCTTCCTAAGTCGCAGCTTAGGAAGTTCAAGAGGATTTCTGGTGAAGAATAGTAGACCTGTATTGAATACAAGAGAACAGACTTAAGGTCTGTCTCTGTAATGTAGCAGTTTAAATACATCTTGAGATAGGCACATCAGTAAATGTAAGTTAATCAGAATGTTCCAGTAAGTGTCCACATGTGCCAGGGGTTATGCCCTGAACTGAGATAGAACAAAGTGGGAGGGGTTGCACCCACTGCAGAGAAACCATATGGTGCAGTCAAGGGATCAGATCATAAGTGTTACCAATGGAAATTTGTCACAAACACATCACAGACCGTCACATTCAAACCGTCACAGCTCCTGTCACATGACTTGAAGGCAGAGATTGGAACAGGCATCAAACACGAATCAGAATTGTCACAGGAACAGTTATCAAGGGTTCTTGGTACCTCTGCCTTCAGGATGCCAACGGTAACCCCATTGCTTCTCCCAATACCATTACTGAGTGGTTGAAGGAGAAAACTTCAAATTGGATTATAAAGGACTTGGTTTGGTATGCTCTCCGGTGTGCCATTTGTTGGCAAGGGCACCCTTGCTGCAAGGTCAAAGACCATGCAGCTGCAAAGTGCCTGCTGTTGGCAGCTGTCATGAACTGACACCCTAGAAGACCTCCTGACCCCCCAGAAATCCCCAGATGCTCCCAGAGACCTTGTAGAACCCTCAGAGATGAAGATAACCCTAGATTAAGACCAGAGAAGGGCCGGTCTGGACCAGGGCCAGACTCCTGCCAAATTGGAGACCTGTGGGAAGAGTACTAACAGAACCCCACAATGCCTAAACAGCAGTCCACAAACTGCAGACTGCAGACTGCAGATTTCTAAGCCCAAAAGTGGGGCTATTCTCATTGGTGGATCAGTAGGGAGTTAAAGTGAAGTTAACCTCCCCTAAAGTGGTGCACAGACCAAAGTCCTGGTTGTAATTATGTATATAAACCCTTTGGGAATAGAATGGACAGCTCCAGACTGTCCACTTGTGATCTGGTACCTTATTGCCTAGGAGATTAGCCCCACCTTGTGGAAGGCTTCTCACCCCTTGTCCTTGAGCTGTTTGCTTTGTCTCCCTGCACTTTCACCCTCACTCTTGTAATGGGTGATGCTCCGTGTACACTTAGTAAGCATCACCCGTTACATTAGGACAAGATTGTATCCTACGTGTCCTCCCAGTTTCAGGCCAGCACTTTAAACCTTTTTTTACAGCAGTAGTAGTGTTTCCACTAGTCTTAGTTACAACCCCTGGGGTCGGAGGCCTGATCAGACAGTAGCTGAGTTGAGCCAATAATTCATAGCCGAGGTGGTGATCAGAGATATACCCGAGTAGTGGTTATCCTGGTTGCTTGGTCATTCCAAACTCGAGTTGTTGTGTTTACATGCGCTTGGGGATCATCTGTGCCGGATCTCCTACCAAGGAGTGTAAAACTGGGCAGAGCTGAGGGGGCCCCGGGAAACCGGTGACGAACTCAGAGAGACATCTGTCAGAACCAATTTCAGAGCACTTGGGCATGTGTCCCTTGTGTGAGAGGCAGCCAATAGGTCGAGGAGACTGCGGCAGACAGCCTTGGGCTCTGTAACTTCCCATATCATTTTTCCTGGTGCTTGTCATTACCGCCGGAGCTTGGCTAGTGCACTCTTGTGTGCATTAGTATTCGCCTCTTTGGTTGACACACCCTTCCATCCTGTGCTTAGCGTTGCGCGGCACTTGTAACATCGAAACACACCAAAACTATGAAGCTTCTGGTCCAGCAGACCAGCTTCCATACCTTTTTCACAATGCTGCGCATTCCGTGGGTTGACCATATCATCCAGCGCGCTTGAGAGCATGTCCAACAACTTTGAAGGAGAGGAAGAAACATTTTAACGCCACCGCTTCCTATTCAGGAGCAGCAGCATCAGGAAGACGTGACTGCGGAGAACATTCTTCCGCAACACCCCGACTTCCCTTTTACATCCAACAACCTTCCCTCGACAATCTCCTTCGATCTCGCATATCACTACCATTGGGATAACACCCAAGAAGAACATTTTGCCACACCTGCCTCTTCTACTATAGAAGGATCAGAAGGTGCTCTCTCCACTTCCCCTACTCTCTGCGAAGCCAACAACATTGTTGAAGAAAGCTTTGAGGATGAACAGGACATTTATATTTACCACGACAGACTGGTGCACAACTGGTTAAACGAAATAACCGAGCGTTTACACCACCACCCGTCTGCCGAGGCCGAGCTTAGAGAGCTTTTTGGCAACTGGTATCTCCCCGGTACAGAAGTAATGGTCACAGACCTCGTCGCACACGCTGCTGAGTGGGAAGAAGAAGAAGAACCCGAGTCAGAATTAGAATATCTGACCGACTGAACGGTGGCTTCTAGAAGTTCTAGAACACCCAACCCTCCATACTCCCGCTCTGCTAGACCCTCTCGATTACCTAGCCGAGCACCATTGCCTATAGAAAATTTAATCTCCCTTGCAATCGAGGCAGAACTAGAAGAGCAACAGTTTATCAGGAATTTAGCTTCCCAGCTATCTGACGAATTACTCCGTCAAGCTGGTGTACCTGATATTACTTCTTCTACTTCCACTCCTTCCGATTCCAGCACTCCTACTCGTCGCGACACTCCTCCAGCCAGACAGAATAGTCCTACTAGTCCTATGGCTAGCACCGCTCCCACAACTGGGCCCAGTGGACCCAGTACCAATCCCCCGCCGCCAGCGCAGACCCCGCTTACAATGACACTGGCAGAGCTTCGTAATATGATGGGCGCCATGATGGCCACCATCACACAGCTCTCAGCAGACGTCCAAGTAGTGGTCCAGCAGCTTGGACAGCCAACCCCTCCCCAGACAGTCGGCTCCGGAAAAGATTCTTCTGTTGCTCAATCCGCTTCCTGGGATGGAAAGGGAAATTCGGCTGATGCCAGGCACTTCCTGGCTGCATTCCATAATTGGGGATGGAACCAAAAGTGGAACTTGAACGACTATGACCCCACGACAACCAACTGGTCCAAGAGGGATGCAGATTGGATCTTGGCAGTCGTAAATTTAATGACTGGAGACGCACGAACGTGGGCTCTGCCGCATTTGGAGCAATTAAAAAACGGAGTTATTCCCTTTTCAGCGAATTGGGGTAACTTCGAACAGGCATTCACTTCGCGGTTTATACCGCACGACATTGGAGAAGCAGCGCGGTCAGCGCTGAAGAAAATCCAACAAGGACGCCACAGCGTGGCAGAATACAAAGCTCACTTCAACGAGCATTCACCTCAAACCGGATGGTCAGACCGTGACATTTTCAATCAGTTCTACGATGGCCTTTCTGGCAAAATCAAAGACACCTTGGCCATTATGCCAGTGCAACCCACAGATATGCAGACACTCTTCATGTCTGCTCAGCTAATTGACCAAAGATTACGCCGAAGAGAAGCAGAAAAGAAGGGAGAAGTTCTCCCTGAACCAACCCAGCACCGAAAAGACCCCAATGCTATGGAGATCGATGCCTCCAAACAGCAACAAACAGGGTCTGGAAGGAAAAGCTTTTACGATTACAAAGCTGCCTTTAAAGGAAAGTGCATGGGATGTGGAAGCAGTGCCCACACTTGGGCGAACGGCAACCACAAAGAGCAAATCTGCAATCACTGTGGAAAGAAAGGGCATATTGCCACAGGTTGTTACCAAAAATGGGCTGGAAAGCCCAAAGCAGCAAAAGTCACTGGCTCTGATAGCCAGGCATCTGCAGCTCCTCAAGCTGCCACAGCAAGCACCCAGCCTACCCAGGCTGCTAATGCTAGCTCGACCTCCAAAAAGGGTAACGCGCCCGCCAATAGCGATAGCTCAGAGCTCCTGAAGCAGGTGGCCGACCTTAAGGCCCAAATCGAAGCTCTGAAGGCAAGTTTTTAGTGGCTTCTTCGGATGTAGCCGCAACCGAAGAAGCGGATATATGTGCTGTTTCTGAGACTGACTCAGATGACTCGATCATATTTACATCTGCTTGTGAGATGAACAATAGTATTAGTGCTTCCTCTCATGTCCGTAGTAGGGTTCGTTTCTTACTTGATAAAATTGAAAAAGAAGAAAAAATCGATTCCTGCACGTTACCAGTAATTAATAAATACGATCAGCATTTCCATATTTACGTCACTCTCGAAGGACGAAACAAAAGCACCACTGTAGCGGCTATGATAGATTCAGGAGCAACAGCCATGTTCCTGGACTATAAGTTTGCCACCCAAAAGAAGATGCTTCTAGAACCATTGGAAACCCCGATCCGAGTACACAATATCGATGGCAGTCATAATACAGTGGGTCAAAAAACTGTCCCAATGTTTGCACCATTTCTAGTATTCACTCTATAGCACCTCAGCATTTATGACTCTGGTTATGGTGTGGCTGTATGTCTGAAAGCCCTGCTTCCTGGCTACCATGCCCAATTTGGATCAAAGAGATTGACCATGATATAAGCATTTTATGATCAAATCAAATCAATCAATCATCGGGACGGTTTTTTGACCCACATTTTAAATCCACTATCTGCCCAATTACTCCTTTTTTTCACCCCTTTTTGCCTTGGTAACTCCTTGAATCCTTTTAGTCATCCTTTCTATAACCTTTTGCCATCATTCTGGTGCATTTTTATTCCACTCCTCCACCACCCTCTCCCACAACTCAGGTATCCCCTTGACTGGTTAAGAACCTTCTTCAGATCCACCCAGAGGTGTCCAATGGGGCTAATATTTCAAGGGATTGGGCTATCCATACCAGGCTTCAATATTCCTGTCTTAAAACTGCTGGCTTGCCTTCTTGGAATTGTGTTTTGGGTCATTGTCCCACTGAAACATGGTTTCACCCTCCACCATTTCTTACTTTTCAAACCTTTCCACCACTCCGCCATCCAAAATATCACAGTACTGGCATGGATTCATGATCCCCTAAACCCCTGTAAGCATTCCTAGTCCATTCCACCCCATACAAGACCAATACCATAAGTTCTTCCTCCTCCATGCTTGACTGTCAGGGTGGTGGTTCTGTCAGAGGGTGGTTACCATGAAAATTGGACAGTGGATGACTGGAAAAGGATCTTGTGGTCAGGTGAGACTATAATGAACAGAATTGGTTCAGACAGAAGGAGCTACACTTGGGAAAAATAAGGGAGAACCACCCTCTGACAGAGCCACCACCCTGACAGTCAAGCATGGAGGAGGAAGAACTTATGGTATTGGTCTTGTATGGGGTGGAATGGACTAGGAATGCTTACAGGGGTTTAGGGGATCATGAATCCATGCCAGTACTGTGATATTTTGGATGGCGGAGTGGTGGAAAGGTTTGAAAAGTAAGAAATGGTGGAGGGTGAAACCATGTTTCAGTGGGACAATGACCCAAAACACAATTCCAAGAAGGCAAGCCAGCAGTTTTAAGACAGGAATATTGAAGCCTGGTATGGATAGCCCAATCCCTTGAAATATTAGCCCCATTGGACACCTCTGGGTGGATCTGAAGAAGGTTCTTAACCAGTCAAGGGGATACCTGAGTTGTGGGAGAGGGTGGTGGAGGAGTGGAATAAAAATGCACCAGAATGATGGCAAAAGGTTATAGAAAGGATGACTAAAAGGATTCAAGGAGTTACCAAGGCAAAAAGGGGTGAAAAAAAGGAGTAATTGGGCAGATAGTGGATTTAAAATGTGGGTCAAAAAACCGTCCCGATGATTGATTGATTTGATTTGATCATAAAATGCTTATATCATGGTCAATCTCTTTGATCCAAATTGGGCATGGTAGCCAGGAAGCAGGGCTTTCAGACATACAGCCACACCATAACCAGAGTCATAAATGCTGAGGTGCTATAGAGTGAATACTAGAAATGGTGCAAACATTGGGAC
Organism: Multifurca ochricompacta; assembly: GCA_022496185.1. Classification (NCBI taxonomy): domain Eukaryota; kingdom Fungi; phylum Basidiomycota; class Agaricomycetes; order Russulales; family Russulaceae; genus Multifurca; species Multifurca ochricompacta. Next base: position 18,083 of record WTXG01000106.1, read on the forward strand.
GGTTTTTTGACCCACTGTATAGCCGGAGATATTACCCACACAGTTACCCTTTTAGTCACTATAGGGTCAAGGGTAGAAAAACACCGATTCCTGGTCACAAGTCTAGGACCAGAAAAGGTCATACTCGGACTTCCATGGTTAAAATACAGCAACCCTTCTATTAATTGGGAAAGGGGCGAAGTCACCCTGCAAGACTCCACTGAGAAAGACATCCTCATGGAGGACGAAAGCGACTGGTTTGCAGGAGTAGAGCAAATATCGGCAAACAGATTAGAATGCCGACAATTTGTAAAAGACGGAGTCTTGGACTGTACCACCGATGAGTTATGGTGTTGTGCAGGCTTCACTTATTCACAAGAAGCCTATGCAAAAGATTACCTAACTCGTACGGAAGGAAAATCTTTTGAAGATTTGGTACCTCCACCATATAGAGACTTCGCACGGGTCTTCTCAGAAGAAGAATCCCAAAGACTCCCTCAGCACCAACCATGGGACCATACCATAGACATTGTGCCCGGGTCGAAGACCCAATGGAAAGCCAAAGTCTATCCCATGTCACCAAATGAGCAAGTAGAACTGGACAAGTTTCTGGAAGAGCATCTCCAGAAAGGGTATATCATACCATCTAAATCTCTGATGGCGGTACCTGTATTCTTCATAAAGAAAAAGGATGGGAAAATCCATCTCATCCAAGACTACAGACCTTTGAATGATATTACTGTCAAAAATAAATATCCACTTCCACTTGCAGTCGACATTATCAATTGACTTAAGGGTGCAAAAATCTTTACCAAAATGGATGTACGATGGGGATATCATAACATCCAGATAAAGGAAGGAGACGAATACAAGGCGGCATTTTCCACCAACTGTGGTCTCTTTGAGCCACGTGTAATGTATTTTGGATTAACAAATAGCCCCGCCACCTTCCAAGGATTTATGAATTCCATCTTCTCCAACATGATCGCAAAAGGGGAAGTCGCTGTATATATGGACGACATCTTAGTCTTCTCACCAAATATAGAGAAACATAGAAAAGATGTCAGAGAAGTCCTAAAGCAACTAGAGGAGTACGACCTCTACTTGAAGCCCCAGAAATGCGACTTCGATAAAGATCACATGGAGTACCTTGGACTTATTATATCTGAGGAACACGTCAGGATGGACCCTGGGAAGGTCCAGGTGGTCAGAGACTGGCAAACACCGAAAACCCTAAAAGAAGTCCACGCCTTTATTGGCTTTGCCAATTTTTATAGACGCTTTATACAAGGGTTCTCAATCATCGCCAGACCACTTCATGACCTGACAAAGAAAAATCAACCCTGGCAGTGGGAAAGACCACAGCAAGAAGCTTTCGACACCTTAAAGAGGAAATTCATTCAGATGCCTATCTTGGCAATCTACAATCCTGATCTCCCAACCCGGGTCGAAACAGATGCTTCGGGATTTGCCACTGGAGGCATATTATCCCAAAAACACACCGATGGCCTTTGGCACCCTATCGCCTTCCAATCGCAGTCAATGTCGGAAGCAGAAAGAAATTATGAAATATACGATAGGGAAATGCTCGGCATAATCCGTGCCCTAGAAGACTGGCGCCACTTCTTGGAAGGGCTTCTCCAGTTCGAGATAGTAACAGATCACAAGAATATTGAATGGTGGAGATCCATGCGAGACCTCACCAGACGTCAAGCACAATGGGCTCTCTACCTGAGCAGATTCAATTTCACGATCCAATACAAAAAGGGGCACCTTATGCAAGCAGACGCCTTAAGCCGATTTTCGGCAGACCAGGTGTTAGACAATGAGGACAACAAACAAGTCCAGGTCCTCAAGCCGGAACACTTTCTTAGTGCGGCACGGGCACATTATCGCCCACACAGTTCTCCCCTTACAGAATGCATCAAAAAGGCAGGAAGCAGGGAAGCAGAAGTCATAGAAGGATTAAAAACCCTTACCAAAACTGCTCCCAGTGCCTTAAAAGATGGCGTCAACCTTTGGGAAGAAGAAGATGGCCTAGTTTACTACAAAGGGAAACTTTATGTACCCAATGTACCGGATCTCCGAAAAGATATTATTCGGGATTGTCACGATTCGGTTACAGCTGGTCACCCTGGTAAGAACGGGACCATCGAGTTGGTATCACGCTATTATTGGTGGCCTAGAACGGCACAATATATTATGCGCTATGTCGAAGGATGCGACCGATGTCAGCGATATCGGATGGATAAGCACCCAGTCGCCCCTCTGCAACCACTGGAAGTTCCAGAAGGACCCTGGCAGACGATCGGAGTAGATCTGATCACAGGGCTACCTTCTTCTTCCGGAAAAGATGTGATCCTAACAATAGTGGATCATTATATGAAGCAAGTGCATCTTTTTCCAGTTACAAGTGGTATTACAGCAGATGGCGTGGGAAAAATATACTTCGACCATGTATTCCCTCTGCATGGGATCCCCAAAAGTATTGTCAGTGACAGGGGTCCCCAGTTTGCAGCAAGGACCATGCGCGCCACCTTGAAGCATTTAGGGGTGAACAGTAGTCTCACCACAGCCTATCATCCACAAGCCAATGGTATGACAGAGCGTAAAAATCAAGAAATAGAACAATATTTACAACTCTTCATTGGCAAGAGACAGGATGACTGGATCGAGCTACTCCCCACGGCGGAGTTCGTATTAAACATGAGGAAGTCCTCAGCAACGGATCATACCCCATTTGAATTACTCTACGGGTATACCCCGGACTTCACTATCCCCGCGGGACGTGCCACTGGCATCCCCAGCTTAGACCAATGCCTACAACAGTTACGTCTTGCCCGACGCGACGCAGAGGCAGCTATGAGGCTTAGCAAGACACGTATGACTCATGATCTCGCTCAATCAGGGCACAATTTCCCAAAGGAGGGAGATTATGTCTGGTTGCAGTCCAAAAACATTAAAATCCACCAGCAGTCCCAGAAGCTCGGTCCGAAACAGTTAGGACCATTCAAAGTTCTGAAGAAACTTAGCAACCTGGATTACAAGTTGGACTTGCCTCCAGCACTGAAAGTCCACAACATATTCCATGTGGACCGCCTTAGTTATACAAAGGCAACGACATTAATGGGCTGATGCCCACGCCACCAGACCCCATTACCATAGATGGCGAGGAAGAGTACGAAGTGGACCATATCAGAGATAGCAAAATGTTTGGTCGCACACTCAAGTTCCTTATCCGATGGAAGGGTTATGGAGAAGGCAAGATACATGGGAACCGGAACGGAATCTAACCCATGCTCAGGACTCCATTCAGAGTTCTATCAACAGAACCCAGGAGCTCCAGGAAGATTGCCGCAATCCACTTCGCCACTGCCCCTTGGCAGCCCACACAACTCTATACAGCTTACGAGGACGTTACGCCCTAGGAGGGGGGTAATGTCACGGCTCTACTTTATTTTTCCTTTTCTTTTCTCCCTTTCGGATCACATGACTGTGGGAAGATTACCCAGCAGTCTCAACACATGATCATGGGAATGTAGTCGTGACATGGATCATGTGACCGAGTCACATGTAATAGTCACATGCTGCTTAGTCAGCACAAGAGCCACTCAACAATAACAAGTCGATTCTCTATTGTGTTTACCACAATAGGCAAGGCCCCACAGTCTAGACGGTTCTAGACCAAGTGGAGCTGTTATCAAGATAAGAGGAGTCCAGCCTAGAAGGTTCTAGGTAAGTGGAGCTCTAGATAAGGGCCCAGGTTGGGCCATGGCCAATTTTAGCACAGAATCACATGTATCAGTAGATAGACGTGTTCCAGACCTAAGGGCTAGACTACATATCAGTTATCTACTCCACAATGACGTCATTATGACATCACATTGTGGAGCATGATCAGTCAGCAGAGTAAAGCAGCTTACGAATCACAAAGATAAGGCTCAGTCAGCAATACAGCTGACTGATACTTGCTGATTCTTGCTTACACCTACTGCTTACCTCGTTACACTGAGAAATGTATATAAGACCCCCTGTAACAGCCTGTAGCCCCCATCTTGTCCTCTTGGGGCTGCAGGTGAGTAACTGTCTACACGAGTTTGATACATAGTGCTAATGGTATACTGCCTCCCTGTGTGACTCGATCCTTTGGATCTTGTCCTCTTGGGGCTGCAGTTTCTTCGGGTTTCATAGAGGCTCCCCATTGAACAGAAGGTCACCAAGTCATTCACCAAAGTTGTAGGAGGGTCATAGAATACCTTTACCTATGGTGTTGACAGTGGTCGGACAAAGATCCCCTGCATGTGCTAGGGTTAGGCACATCCCTGAGGTACTAGGGATAGGTACACATATAAGACACAGCACTTGGGGCTGCAGTTTCTTCAGGTTTCAGACGCTGTCATCGTGGTTGCAAAACCACAGTGGGTGACACAGGTCCCTGTCATTACTTAACACGTGACGTTTGCCTCTGTGGTATGCCCAACAACAAAGGTCACTTTCACCTTTGCCCTTCTTGCTTACTAAGTGTACATGGAGCATCACCCGTTACAACTCTCATCTCTTGCCCTACTTCCAAATCCCCCCCTTCACATACAACCCACTGTCCAGGCAGTCAACAGTGAGTTGTAACATTTGGACAGTCTCTTTTACAACAGACAGTGACTGACAAGTGCCCTAGTGTCCCAGAACAGCTCCCCTCTGTCCCACCCTTTGGATCAAGCAGCCTCTCCCCCCTACAATTTCCCTGGTGCCCAGCACACAATTAACTTCGCTGCCTTGGTAGAGGCAGCTGCCACAGCATCCCCAGCTCCCCCTTCATCGATTTTGCCTCCTCTTGAGCTCCCAGAGCTTCACCCTCTCCCTGTGCCCTCCCCCACCCTCCAACTGCCTCCCCTTGCTCCCCCAGGTCTTCTGAATGCGTCCAACACCTTTGGCACCCCCCCTCCTCACTATATTCGCCTTCCAACCCCTGCCCCACCCCCTCCCACCACTGCAAATGCTCTCTCCCCTCACCAACCTGGCACTGACCATCTTCCAGCACCTCCTGCTCTTCACCTTCATCATCCTGTGTGCCTTGACCATCCAACCAACCCTCACCAGTTTCTTATCTACCATTCGATTGACAGTAATCAAGAATCTTGGGTGCCCAGTCAGTTCTCTAGGGAGGCCAGCTTCTTTGACCAATATCCTTGCTTCCTGGACATGCTTGAGCATAGAGCTAATTACCTTCCTGGTGTGCTCATTTCTTTCTGCTTTCCTCACTTCCATATCATTCCTATTCACCCTCATATTGATCACTTCCTTCATTCCACTTATTACCCCCCCTCCCACTTTGTAAACATCAATCTCTGTGCCAAAGTAGGGTTCTTGGCCCCCAACATTCTTACCTTCCCCAAGGGCCTCCTCATCTATTCCTGGAACGCTTCCATTGCCTGCCTTCATCGCTCCCTTTCCCCAGAACTCCAGGATGTCTTCAGTGGGGCTAGAGTACTGCTCCAAGGCTTTGATCTCCTGGACAGACGCTTTATCTCTTTGTTTGGCACCCTTAGCTTCACTGACATTGGGGTCCTAGTAGAAGAAAGGTACTTTACAGTATGAGACATACTTAGAGACCATCTGGAGCTTGTCCCTTTAGTTTCCCCTGTTCATCTACCCACCAACCCCCTCCCTGCCCTTCCCATACACCCTTCAGACGGGTACCCTTGCTTCAAAGACATAGACTTTGATATCAACCTCTAAACAGTACATTGTGCATAACTGTAGAGGTCCCTTGTAAATAAAAGAGTTCTTGGGTGTGGAAAATAGTGTCCTTCCCCACAGAAAGAGAAGACCGCCTCTGACAGGTCCAAAGACAATTTGACCACCTTTTTCAACTTCACAGAGAAGCACAGCTCACCCTCCTGTACCCAGAACCCCTCATCAGCACCCTCCATGACAACAGACAAGCAGAAGGCTGGTGTGATGTTGATACTATCTATCTACCCCTTTGTCTTCTCCTCCCATTTGGGCAAGTTCTCACTCAAACCCAGTACAACCAATTCCTGTCTGGACCTTGCCAGAGCATTCCCTGAGATCCCAACACCAACTCCTTTACTGGCACCTTGCTCAGCTCACCCATTCCACAGGGGACCCCCTTGAAACACTCTTGATCTGTGTCAACGATGAATATCTTTGGAGAGAGCACATCCCTCCTCGCATCCCAGAACTCGAAACACTTGTGCTCAGAGGGGAATGTCTTTATTACCTCTCTACCTTTCGTTTGGACCACATAAGAATTAATCTCACCTTTGATGAGATCTGCCTCCACTCTGCTCCCTCCCCCTCTGGCTGGCGACTGGTAGAAACAGAAGGCATACAAATTGAATACCTGTGGACTGCTGATTACTGGGAGACCACCTCTCATAACCATTGCCCATTCCTTGTCAACCCTCCCATCTTCACAGACCCCCCTTACTCCCACCTACGCCAAACTCTCCCCCTCCCCAGAACCAGAAGAACTCACATTCCCTACCCTTTCCCTTGCAGCAGTCACTCAAGAAGAAGAATGCCTCACCCAGGTCCAGACAGCCTTAATTGGTACCACCACCACCTGGTCTGACCTTGAAACTCCCACAGAGAATACCTGGACTTTGAAGAGAGTTCTCCTGTATCCAGATGACACTGCCTCTGTGAGATTGATCTTTGCACCTGTAATTATGCCCAGAAACCCCTCCTACCCCCCCAGGCATAGTGTTGTGGAGGCCTTCTGCCTTTGATACGTACTTACCTTCACATTACTCAATCTAAGTAGGAAAAGGAAATAAAAAGAGACTCCTTTGCATCATGGCTAGTATTACTGACTGGGCTATCAACCTGGTGTCCCAACATAGAAGAAGTCAGTCCAACTCCCCCCAAGATAGAAGAAGAAACCCTAGAAGATGCAGCAGTAACAATACACCGGCCACACCTGCCCCTCATCACACCTCTAGAGGCAAAGAGCACAAACCCATCCCAGTCCCAGTGCACCCCCACCAGAGCGACCACTCCCCCTGTCCCAGAGCCCTTCCTTGCCCATCTAAACTATTCCCCATTCCCCCAACATCCACCCAACTTGCTTGACATCAACACCCTTCCTGAAACCTTCCAGTTGTAGAATCGATCAGTCCCGTCCCGATCCCCTTCCATTGTTCACCTGGTCAACCACATCTACCCTGCACAGATATCTACATCTCTGGGACATTACCAACTCAAACCCCAGTGAACTACAAGAATTCCACCTTCACTGCTCTGCCCAGCTTGCAACTCAAAGAGGCCAATCACCTTGACGTCTACCATCCCTTGAGTGAAGCTAACCATATCACCACAGACCCCCTGTACTTTGAGAATCTCCTTTGGCGACTCTGCATTGTTATCTCTGCTCCAGGAATAGTTGAAGAATATTACTGGATCCACAGGAACATCCGCAACTACCATCTAGACTGCTGTCCTTCGCCCCTGCCTATCAAGTCTTCTATGCCTGGAACACCCAAGGGTGGACTACATACCGCCTTAGCACCCACTCTGAATGACCTCAGAACGACCTCTTACTGCAGAAGAATTAGCTCAGGTCCCCTTTGGTTTTACCCACCCTATTTTTGACTACAATGACCGTGCTTTTGTTGCTACCTGGAAAGGAGACAACTACTACACTCAGACTCTTGGACACAACTGGAAATGCCTTTGAGACAGCCGCATCCTTCCTGTAAACAAATATCTCAGTAATTTCCCTAACATTGACCTCATCAGCAACCTTGACCCCCACACATTCTATGGAACATACAACAGAAAGGAAGTCTGTGGTCTGACACCCATACAGCATGGGTCTACCTTAATAACCACTGTGTCCAATTCCCAGCTGCTTCTATCACCTCTGACGAAGAAGAAGTATCCCAGTCCCTTGAAGCTGTAGAACAATCCCTTCGCGCTATCACCCTCAGAACCCCTCCTACTCTCCCATCCATATCCCTTGCCTCCACAACTACTGCTATCACTTCACACCCTCCAAAGACACCAACACCTCTGAATATCATGAGTACTACTGCCGCCTCCAGTGGGAAGATCCTGGGATCACCCCCAGAATCTTTTGATGGTCAAGCTTCTAAAGCAGAATGTTTCTGGTCCCAGCTAGCCAACTACTACTACCTGAATGAAGGTGCCTTCACTGATGAGAGTAGACGAGTCTCAGCAGCCCTCACCCACTTTAAACTTGATACACCAGCAGGAGAATGGGCCAGAGACCGCACCAACACTGCACTCCAAGCCAACCCCCCTTCCTTTGGGACTTGGGACTGCTTCAGAATTGACTTTGAAAAACAGTTCATTCCAGTAGAAAGTCACCTCTTGTCTACCAAAGCCATGTATGAAATTCACCAAGGCACTTGCCCCTTCAATGACTGGTACCAAGAATGGTCCACCCATGCTACTCATGCTACAGTGGATGAAAACACCAAGATCTATGCCTTCCAAAGCATGATCAATCAGGGTCTAGGACAGAAACTCCTTGGACTATCCCCCCAGCCTACCACACTCCATGATCTTGTCACTAAGGCCAGAGAATTTGATGCAGCATGGCAGCTTTATGGCAAGACCACCAAGCCTTGGCCTCTCCATCTGCGCATTGGAGAAACTACCACTGACAACCCAGAAACCCAAGTCAACTTTGTTGCCTCTTCCCAGCCCAGAAACCCTAGCACCCCTCCACACACTACCAAGTTGACCCCAGAAGAAAAGAAGTATCGACGAGAAAACAAGCTTTGCTTCTATTGTGGGAAGCCTAATCACATTGCCAATCAATGTTGCAGCAAGACCAGGGCCATCCAAGGTCAAGGACCTCCTCGCCCTACCCCAGTAAGAGCCCTAGCCTCAGAAGAAACACCCCCCCAAGCACCACAACCTCCCCCTGACTACCTCTCAGTATCTGCCACCAAGAGCTATGAAGATCCAGTACCATACATGATGGATGAAGATGGACCTTTGGATTTTTAACATGTCCTACAGCTGCACTGTCTGTGAGGACTTCTTGTAACCCCAGTGTTCCTTGTATGAGCTGCTCTGTGGTCCTAGATAACCTTGGTTTTGAGCATGTATCCTTGTTAGTGACTAGAAATGCCAGATCACCTTCTATTGTGCTCAAAGCAGAACTCATTGGACGAAACACTAGGAAGAAAATCAGTGCGCATGCCCTAATAGATAGTGGGGCAGAAGGATTGATAATCCACCAAGACTATGCCAAAGCACATCACCTAACCTTGAGCACCCTTGCCAAGCCTCTCTGAGTCAAGAATGTGGATGGAACTAGTAACACTAATGGAGCCATTTACCACACCACAACCCAAATCCTACAACTACCCCTCCGAGACCAATACCATGAAGAACTTGCAGAGTTCTATGTCACTAATATAGGGGATCATGACATTATCTTAGGAACTGACTGGCTATGTTGCCACAACCCAGAAGTAAACTGGAAAGATGACACCCTGTGATGGTTTGCGATGTTTTTGTGACACAGGTTGTGACGAGAACGTGACGTTTTTTGAGTCACGTGCACATGTGCATTCAGTTTTGAGTTTCTAATTTCTGCCCTTGAGTCATGTGACAAGGGACTGACATTACTTATCATTTGCTTGTTTAAGTGCACATCACGCTTGTGCTACAGAGGGTGCAACCCCTCTTATTACTTCTCATCTCAGCTCAGGGCATAACCCCTGGAGCATATGGTTACTTGGATACATGTTGGAACCTTCTAGTTAGCTTACATTTACTGATTGTGCCTCACTCAAGATGTCACAGCCAGGTGTCGACTGCGTCTAGTCATGTTTTTGGTGTCTGAAGGCTCTCAAGGTATGCAGCGCACTCAAGATTCAAGGTCCAACTAAGAAGACCTGGTTCAGTTCAAGATTTCAAGTGCCCACAATGTACAGGAGGGGGCATGTTACAACCCTACTCTTTTTCCTGACCCTGCACACCATGCCTTATTCTTTGCACCATCCTTGATCTCCTCCTTCTCTGGACCACTCTCTGATGCCCTTGGCCTGTTGCCTTGGGACCTTCCTTGATGCCTGTGGCCTGTGTGCCCAGGACCCTACCCTGATTCCTGTGACATTGTTCATAGGACTGACCTGCCATGCTGCCATTTACACCTAACCTGCTGGTAGTTATGCTGCTACACTGTTGGATGTATACCACCCTTCCTTGCTGCCTTGGCTTATGCCTTGGCCACTGCTCCTGACCCTGTCCCTGTGCTTGACACCCATAGGAACCCCTGACATTGTCCCTGCCAATCTGACCAGTCCAGACAACTAGACAACTTTGGCTCGTACTTGACCCTCTGCCAGTCATGTGACCTCTGGCCATGTGATCCCTGACCATGTGATCCTTGACCATGTGATCCCTGACCCTGATCACAGCATCTTCATCTGATCATTTACCCTTTTCTGATCACATGGCCCATCTGGCTTATCATTTCATTTGCTTCTCTGATTCCTGTGGGAGTATCCCCACATCCACCCTGACTCCTGTGGGACCTGTTATCTCCCCATTTACCCCTGACCCTGGTGGGAATCCTCCCACACTGATATGACTCCTGTGGGGCTGTCCCACATGATTATGCTTCTGATAAGGCTTATCCTTATCATGGACTATATTTGACATCTTATCTGCTATTGGATGATAAGGACTCTGACCCTGTTCCTGACTAGCTACAAACCAGATCCCCATACAGTATATAAGACCCTGTAGACAGTTTGTACAACCCTAGATTTGACCTCTTGGGCCTTCAGCCTAGAGATCTTAGACCCCAATACATCAGAAGTCTTTTCCCCCTCTTTTGTGTCCTTGAGATCCCTGCAGGGACCCCCATTGCCTCTGGCAATGGGTGTGTACCCTTCTTTTTGAATCCCTCTGCCACTCCCTAAGGGCTCCAGTGCACTTGGTGTGCTTCCGGCACAGCAACTGGGCCCTGTCTCCACTTAACAGCCTTAGGGGATTAGCTCCCTTTGGCTGGCTCATCCCGTCTCCCTCTGTGCTTGATTATAGCACCAAACCTTAACTGATCCCGAAGCTAGACAGTGCCCAGAGTCTAGCCTTATTGTGCTAGGCTCATGGCTGAGGTAATGGACCCACGCCGACCCGTGCATGCCACACAGAATGCTCCACTGAGCGTAACAGGGCGCGTGCAGGGAACAAAGTCGAGAGCAGCAGCAATCAGCCCTGCAGAGTTTCTGAGGAGGAAGGCTCCTTAAGCTGCCACTTAGGGAGTTCAAGCAGATCTTTGTGAAGTCGAATACACCTGTATTAGATACAAGAGAACAGACTTAAGGTCTGTCTCAGTAACCTAGCAGCTTAAATACATGTTGAGTGAGGTACAATCAAATGAATATAAGCTAACAAGAAGGCTGTAGTAAGTATCCAGGTAGTCATATGCTCCAGGGGTTATGCCCTGAACTGAGATGAGAATAAGTAGGAGGGGTTGCGCCCTCTATCATGTGCAACTAAGTGATCTGATAAAAGAAGTACTAGCTCCAGTCATATGACTCGGAGCTAGAGATTACAGCAAAGTTGAAACAGAATGCGCGCACGCGCGCAACTCAAAAAACATCACATTTTGTCACAAACCATGTCATGACCCATCACAAACCGTTACACAAGATGTACTTAAGCTACTAGATTTACTGAGACAGACCTTAAGTCTGTTCTCTTGTATCTAATACAGGTGTATTCGACTTCACAGATATCTACTTGAACTCCCTAAGTGGCAGCTTAAGGAGCCTTCCTCCTCAGAAACTCTGCAGGGCTGATTGCTGCTGCTCCTGACTTCGTTCCCTGCACGCACCCCCTCCTTATTGTTGTGGGCACTTGAAATCTTGAACTGGACTAGGCCTTCTTAGTTGGACCTTGAATCTTGAGTGCACTGCATACCTTGAGAGCCTTTGGACATTGAAAACGTGACTAGATGCAGTCGACACCTGGCTGTGACACACCCTGACCTTAAAACATTGCCCCACATCCTGCACCCTTACCATGACCCCTCTGACCTTTGCTTCAACACACCCCTCTTGCCCCACTCTGTCTACAATCACAGTGAAACCCCTGATGGACCAGACACTCATAGCAGCAGCAGAAACCTTTGCAGCCCTAATCACAGATCACCCCATGATTACTCCAGAAGAAGTGCCTCCCAAATTCATCGTCCACATCCATGCCAAGACCACCATGTCTACTCAGATTGCTGCAGATCAAGTAAAGACCCCTACATCCTTAGAAGACCAACTCCCTCCTGAATACCTCGCATACTGATCTGTCTTTGAAGAGAAAGCCTCTCAACGTTTGCCACAGCACCAACCATGGGACCATGCCATAGAACTCAAACCAGATGCCAAAGTGTGAGACTGCGGCATCTACAAGCTCACCCCTGAAGAACAGAAAGCCCTGGACATTTTCTTAAATGACCACCTTGCCAAGGGATATATCAGAGAATCCAAGTCCCCCATTGCTAGCCCCTTCTTCTTTGTAAAAAAGAAGGATGGAAAACTACGTCCTGTCCAAGATTACTGAGCCTTGAATGAAATCACAGTAAAGAATGCCTACCCCCTACCCTTGATCCCAGAACTCATTGACAAACTCCACCATGCTTGCTACTTCACCAAGTTTGATATCTGCTGGGGATATAACAATATTCATATCAAAGAATGTTACAGTCTCTACTGTCCAACCCCATTTTCTTCACTCTCCCCAACGACAACCCTTCCCTACCGCCTATGCTACACTTCCTGATCACGTCTCCGTCCTGGGACCCATCACATGCCCTGCATCCATCCCCGTGACCCCCTTTGTACTTGTTGACTCGCTGTTTGCTTATGATTGACCCTTATCTCGTTATCCCTTATCTTTACGACCGGACACTTACTTAATACCCTATCAGAAGCAAGGCTTTACGCCCTCTGCTTTCGTATATTTGGGCCCACTTAACTCCGTATCCTTATCTCGTAGACGCCCACCGAGTTACATATATAAGTCTGCTGTATCTACCTTGTAGACCTCAGACTTGACTTGTTCAATACATCGGTGCTTATCTTCTGGATATCCCCTTTGATCTTTGACTCGTTCTATCTCAGTGCTTTTGGCACTTTCCTGCTCAACATCGTCTTAGGGAACAGCCCCTTAGACTTTGACTCATCCCACTTGAACTCCAAGAAGTCCTATTGACTTCTTATCTGAACCCACAAATAACGCTGTCACACAAGTCATGTGGAACATCCCGCATCAGGTGTAACAAAGAAGGAGATGAATGGAAAGCTGCCTTTAAGACCAACCAAGATCTCTTTGAACCCCTTGTCATGTTCTTTGGACTCTGTAACTCCCCTGCCACATTCCAAGCCTTCATGAATAGAGCCTTTGAAGATCTCCTTGCCACTGACCATGTTGTCATCTATATGGACAACATCTTAATATTTACAGACACCATGGAACACCACAGAACACTTACTCACCAAGTCCTCCAACGTCTCCAGCAGTTTGACTTATATCTAAAGCCTGAGAAATGTACCTTTGCTCAGACAACCATTGACTATCTTGGCCTAGTCTGTCACAGCTCTATTTTATTTTTCCTTTTCTTTCTCCCTTTTTGGATCACATGACTGTGGGAAGATAACCCAGCAGTCTCAACACGTGATCATGGGAATGTAGTCATGACATGGATCATGTGACCAAGTCACATGTAATAGTCACATGCTGCTTAGTCAGCACAAGAGCCACTCAGAGTTACAAGTTGACTTTCTATTGTGTTTACCACAATAAGCAAGGACTCCACAGTCTAGACAGTTCTAGACCAAGTGGAGCTGCTATCAAGATAAGAGGAGTCCAGCCTAGAAGGTTCTAGGTAAGTGGAGCTCTAGATAAGGGCCCAGATTGGGCCACGGCCAATTTTAGCACAGAATCACATGTATCAGTAGATAGACATGTTCCAGACCAAAGGGCTAGACTACATATCAGTTATCTACTCCACAGTGACATCATTATGACATCACACTGTGGAGCATGATCAGTCAGCAGAGTAAAGCAGCTTATGAATCACAGAGATAAGGCTCAGTCAGCAATACAGCTGACTGATACTTGCTGATTCTTGCTTACACTTACTGCTTACCTCGTTACACTGAGAAATGTATATAAGACCCCCTGTAACAGCCTGTAGCCCCCCATCTTGTCCTCTTGGGGCTGCAGGTGAGTAACTGTCTACACGAGTTTGATACATAGTGCTAATGGTACACTGCCTCCCTGTGTGACTCGATCCTTTGGATCTTGTCCTCTTGGGGCTGCAGTTTCTTCGGGTTTCAGACACTGTCATCGTGGTTGCAAAACCACAGTGGGTGACACAGATCCCCGTCATTACTTAACACATGACGTTTGCCTCTGTGGTATGCCCAATGACAAAGGTCACTTAACCTTTGCCCTTCTTGCTTACTAAGTGTACACAGAGCATCACCCATTACATAGTCATCACAGCTGGCCGTGTCCAGATGGACCCTGCTAAATTAGAGGGTATTACGAAATGGCCTCCCCCACACACCCTGAAACAACTCCAAGCCTTCCTTGGATTCTGCAACTTCTACCAATGTTTTATCAAAGACTTCTCCCTTATTGCCTGCCCCCTCCATGATCTCACCAAGAAAGATACCCCTTTCCTCTGGACTTCTGACCATGACCTTGCCTTTTCCACCCTACAGAACACTTTCACCACTGCCCCTGTCCTTGCCCTCCCTGACCATACTAAAGCCTTCCATGTCATCACTGATGCCAGTGACTTTGCTATTGGTGCTATCCTTGAACAACCTGATGAACTCAATCACTACCACCCCCTTGCTTTCCTATCCAAGTCCATGCTGGATGCTGAATGCAACTATGACATCCATGACAAAGAACTTCTTGCCATCATTTGTGCTCTGGACACCTGGAGACACTACCTTGAGGGCGCAGCCCTTCCCTTTGAGGTGTGGACTGACCACAACAACCTGACTTACTTCTGCTCCAAGCAGAAACTCTCCCACCACCAAGCATGGTGGGCCCTTGAACTGTCTCGGTACAACTTCACCATTGTTCACAAACCTGGCTCTTTCAACAAATCTGATTCTCTGTCCCAGCATCCAGACCATAAAGAGGGGATAGAGCATGACAATGATGAGCACATACTCCTGGACTCTAAGTTTTTTCGCATTCAGGCCATGAAAACCACAGTCACAACAACTCATGACTCCACTCTACACCACAGAATCAAAGACTGCCAAGACCATGACAATGAAGTCACCCAAGCCCTGACCACCATCTTGCACAACAGGCCACACTCCCTTGCCAAAGGACTGGAGGACTGGAACCTAGAGAATGGCCTAATCCTACATAAAGGCCAAGTCTGTCATGAACTGACACCCTAGAAGACCTCCTGACCCCCCAGAAATCCCTAGATGCTCCCAGAGACCTTGTAGAACCCTCAGAGACAAAGATAACCCTAGATTAAGACCAGAGAAGGGCCGGTCCGGACCAGGGCCAGACTCCTGCCAAATTGGAAGACCTGTGGGAAGAGTACTAACAGAACCCCACAATGCCTAAACAGCAGTCCACAAACTGCAGACTGCGGACTGCAGATTTCTAAGCCCAAAAGTGGGGCTATTCTCATTGGTGGATCAGTAGGGAGTTAAAGCTGTCAAACAATCATGCTACTGGTTATACTGACTGTGGTTAGTAGCGGGTTAGGCTAGAAAAGACAAGTAACTTCAGATGTTAGAAGAACTCTATATTACTACACTACTGACCTAGAAAAGACAAGTACTATATGAAGCATTAGTCTAAAGGAAGTAGAGAGTAAACTAAAGGGAACTTACACTTCAGATGTTAGAAGAACTCTGAAGTGTAAGAGACGAAACAGACACCCTTATATACCCATGGGGGCCAGGGGAAATGGTCTGTGCGCACTGGGAATAAGTCCACAAGTGCCGGACAATAAACAGAGAGGGATTAAGGCCATTGGCCAAAGAGATATCACGTGCTTACTGCGCATTACTAAAGGTATCACTAATCAGCTGAGTAAGGTGAGAAAGAAATGTAATAAAGATATCGTAAAAAGTCCGAAACTCCGGAACCTAATCTAATCTTATCTACAGCTAAAGCGATTCCCAGATGCCTGAAGCATCTCCAGACACATTCCGTGTCAACACCTATCAAGTCTACTACACCTGGAATGCCCAAGGGTGGACTACATACCGCCTTAGCACCTGCTCTGAATGACCTCAGAACGACCTCTTACTGCAGAAGAATTAGCTCAAGTCCCCTTTGGCTTTACCCACCCTATCTTTGACTACGATGACTGTGCTTTTGTTGCTACCTGGAAAGGAGACAACTACTACACTCAGACTCTTGGACATGACTGGAAATGTCTTCAGGACAGTTGCATCCTTCCTGTAAATGAATATCTCAGTAACTTCCCCAACATCGACCTCATCAGTAACCTTGACCCCCACACATTCTACGGAACATACAACGGAAAGGAAGTCCATTGGTCTGACACCCATACAGCATGGGTCTACCTTAATAACCACCGTGTCCAATTCCCAGTTGCTTCTATCACCTCAGACGAAGAAGAAGTATCCCAGTCCCTTGAAGCTGTAGAGCAATCCCTTCATGCTATCACCCTCAGAACCCCCCCTGCTCTTCCATCCACATCCCTTGCCTCCACAACTACTGCTATTGCTTCACACCCTCCAAAGACACCAACACCTCTGAATATCATGAGTACTACTGCCACCTCCAGTGGAAAGATCCTGGGATCACCTCCAGAATCTTTTGATGGTCAAGCCTCTAAAGCAGAACATTTCTGGTCCCAGCTAGCCAACTACTACTACCTGAATGAAGGTGCCTTCACTGATGAGAGTAGATGAGTCTCTGCAGCCCTCACCCACTTTAAACTTGACACCCCAGCAGGCGAATGGGCCAGAGACCACACCAACACTGCACTCCAAGCCAACCCCCCTTCCTTTGGGACCTGGGACCGCTTCAGAATTGACTTTGAAAAACAGTTCATTCCAGTAGAAAGTTGCCTCCTGTCCACCAAGGCCATGTATGAAATTCGCCAAGGCACTTGCCCCTTCAATGACTGGTACCAAGAATGGTCCACCCATGCTACTCATGCTACAGTGGACAAAAACACCAAGATCTATGCCTTCCAAAGCATGATCAATCAAGGTCTAGGACAGAAGCTCCTTGGACTATCCCCCCAACCCACCACACTCTGTGATCTTGTCACTAAGGCCAGAGAATTTTGTTGACACAGGATGTGTCTGGAGATGCTTCAGGCATCTAAGGTTCACTTCAGCTGCAGATTAGATTAGATTAGATTTCGGAGTATCGGACTTTTTATGTTATCCTTATTACATTTCTTTCTCACCTTACTCAGCTGATTAGTGATGGACTTAGTAATGCGCAGTAAGCATGTGATATCTCATTAG
Organism: Multifurca ochricompacta; assembly: GCA_022496185.1. Taxonomy (NCBI): domain Eukaryota; kingdom Fungi; phylum Basidiomycota; class Agaricomycetes; order Russulales; family Russulaceae; genus Multifurca; species Multifurca ochricompacta. Next base: position 35,566 of record WTXG01000106.1, read on the forward strand.
CCAATGGCCTTTATCCCTCTCTGTTTAATGTCCGGCACTTGTGGACTTATTCCCAGTGCGCACAGACCATTTCCCCTGGCCCCCATGGGTATATAAGGGTGTCTGTTTCATCTCTTTCACTTCAGAGTTTCTTCAACCTCTGAAGTGTAAGTTCTACTATACTTTCTTCTTTACCTTTGACTAACGTCTCTTGTAGATACTTGTCTTTTAGGTCAGTAGTATAGTTGTATAAGAGTTTCTTCAACCTCTGAAGTATACTTGTCTTTTAGCCTAACCTGCTAACTAACCACAGTCAGTATAACCAGCAGCATGATTGTTTGACAGGTTATGGGCCCTGCCGCTCATACTGATCTGTAATTCCCTTTTGTTCATTACAGCCCAACTCGCTTTGCACACACAAGCTCACAAAAGCTTTCAAGTCTTTCCCACCAGCTTCTTCCAGTGAGCTTTCTTATTTACCGTCTGTGCACCTTAACACCTCACAGGATGACACAGTTTACTGCTCATCCTGAACTGTTTGGCTAGCCCTTCGGGGTTCTTGCAAAAGGTGACGAGGGACCCTAAGCGGGTGAAACACCTTGAGCTCCTTGAGTGCGCACTAGGTATTAGTAACTTCATAGTTGTAGCTGGGTTTTCGTCCCATAGATAGTCTTAGTAGGCCTATAGCCAGAAGCTTGTGGCTTTAAGTCCAGTCAATGCTTGGCTCTGTCTGTAAGCCGGGTTTAGTGACCTGCATGTAGAGTTTAGGGTCTAGAACAAGGCATGGGTAGTCACTCCCATGACGCTTGGGCTCGATACAAGTAGGCTGCACTACTATAGTCTATACATAGTAGATATAGTCTCCATCTCTGGGCATAAGTATTCGTTGCCTTTGTAGGGTAACCACACCCTACCAGAGACAGACTAGACATCTACTTAGTCATGGCCCCAATCATCTAGGGCTTAATCATGGACTCCACCACCAGCATTAGAGGAAGGGCTATACACCCTTTGTCTCTAATGGAACTTGCGGTTGGCTCCTCCATGACATGACTCCCAGTCTTGTTTACACTAGACACTCTGGCTAGTCTACCAGAGCTTATGTCTAGTTGCAGGATTGCGTTAGACAGCTCTTACTATACCTAGAAAGTCGCACAACAAAGGCAGGACCTTCTTAGGTTCTGAAGCATAGCGCCACAGTGTGGGGTGGCACTCTTAAGCGAGACCTGGGCACTGGTTCTAATTGCTCCTTGGAACCAGGAACTTTTATAACATCTCAAAATGCTGTCCTCCATTGTCTTCCCTCCCTCCTCCAAGATGGAGCGCCTTGATGGCTCAAACTGGCAAGTTTGGTCTGCCAACTTCAATGCCCTTTTGAGGATGAATGGGCTCAGGAGACACATTATTACCACCTACCCTGACATGCCCCTCCTCCCAGAGGACAAAGAAGAAAGGAAAAAATGCAGAAGGAGGTTATTGATCCCATCCTTAGGGAATGGATGGGAGAGGAGGAAATGTTAATTGGGCTACTCTATCTTAATGTAACCCAGGAGGTTTACTCTCAAGTAACCTCCGATGCCGACTATCCTTCTCTTTTTGAGAAGTATAGTAAGTTGGAACAGCTTTATGGTGCTGTAGGGAGCATGGCCATGTATAATTTGTGGCTTGCCCTGGTGTCCTTCCGTTTGGATGAAGGACAGTCTTTCAGGACCCAATTACAAAAGGTCCTGGATGCCAGGAGTACCCTTAGGGAGAACGGGATGGAGGTCAATGACCTCCAGATGAGCTTTATTCTATTAAAAGCTCTCCCTGATTCCTACAGTACCATTGCTGGCTCCATACTGGCCTCTGGCGATCCAGAGCGTCTTTCTCCTCAGGACCTTGTGCAGAGGTTCCTAAATGAAGAAAGTCGCCTGGCTGGTCCCTCGGGAAGTGGTAGTGCTGTCCTATCTAAGGCAGCACCTGTCAAATCTAAAAAACCTACAAATTTATCACCACTTCCCGCTGCTGCCCCTAGTTCACAAGGGGTGGTCTGCTTCTATTGCCAAAAGCCTGGACACAAGTCCAATGCTTGTGCAAAGAAGAAGAAGGACCTGGAGAATGCCAAAAAGGGCAAGGCAGGGAACAAGAAGAGGGCTGAGGCCCAACATGTAAACACTATAGCCACTGTAGTTAACGGTAGTGGCAAAATAGAGGAGGTGCAAGAAGCACCTCGCATTCCCTTTATGTTCACACCTATAATCTGGATAACAATTCAGATTATTGGATGCTTGATAGTGGTGCAACGGCACATTTCAGTCCAAACCTTGAAGACTTTGATACATACAAAGTCGACACAACCCATGAAGTATCACTGGGTGACAACTCCATAGTCAAAACAAGTGGAGTTGGCACTGTGGTCATCAGAACTGATCAAGGTTTCGACTTGGAATTGAGCAATGTGCTCCACATGCCTGGAGGACATAAAATACTCTCCACCAGTGCCCTAGTAGAAAAAGGGGCAACTGTGTTCTTTGATAATAAGAAGGCAACAATAAAATATGGCGATAACATTATAGTGGAAGCATGGAAGTTTGGCAAACTGTACTGGGTACTAGGCAAACACGTCCTAAACAGTATCCATACATCTGCATCTGCCTCACTAGAAATCTGGCATCAAAGAATGGGCCATATGTCTAAAGAAGCCCTGAAAAGATATGCTCCTGAGGCGGTTAAAGGCCTCAAGATTAATAATAGCCAAGTGGAAGACAAGCCATGTTATGGCTGTGAAATGGGCAAGTCACATCATCTTCCATTTCCCCCATCTTCAAAGCGCGCATCAGCCCCCCTTGAGATCCTTCATAGTGATCTTGTAGGTCCCTTGCAGTGCAGTTCAATACAAGGGAATCTATACTTTGCCACCTTCTTGGACGACTTTAGCAGATACGCTTTAATCATTCCAATGAAGTCTAAAGATCTGTTCACACCAGTTTTTAATAAACTGAAGACACTACTTGAAAACAAATTTAATCACAAAATCAAGTGTCTTCACACAGATCGTGGTGGCGAGTATGTTAACAAGGCGCTGAAACAACGCTTGAAGATTTTGGCATAGAGCATAAACTTACGATGCCGTATAGTCCACAACAGAATGGAAGGGCTGAGAGATTTAATAGAACCATAATGGAAAAAGGCACTAGCATGCTGCACAATGCTGGCCTGTCTCTTGGTTTCTGGGAGTGTGCTGTCGAGACAGCATGTCATATATATAACAGAACTCCCATCCGTTCTAATAAGTGGAAAACTCCGCTTGAGCTTCTGGTCAGGAACAAACCAGATGTCTCGTACTTTAAGGTCTTTGGATGCAAAGCCTATTATCATGTTCCAGAGGGCAAACGGCGTAAATTAGATCCCAAAGCCAGGGAAGCCGTCTTTGTCGGGTATGAACCCACTTCTAAGGGTTATACACTTTGGGATAGTCGTACCCGGTCTCTCATCTCTTCACGAGATGTTACATTTGATGAGAGATCCTTCCCATCCCGCTCTGATAAGGACAACAGAGCAGAGAAATACATAGAGCAACCAAGTCAAGGTGGCTCATTCACTTTACCTGGTGGCAATGTCCAGCCACCACCAGCAACTGCTACACATGTTCCTGAGGCTCCTCAGCATGAGGAAGACCTGGAAGAGGAACAGGAGGACATAGTACCTCCTCAATTAGCACCACAGCCTACCACACCCACACGTAATGTAGACACCACACACCCTCAGACTATTTATCAGACCCCTCCATCTCAAATCATGGAACCTTCCTCCCCTCCCAAAAGAACCAAGGCAATCAGAAAATCACAAAGGATTGCAGACAGAATTCCTCAACCTAATTTTCAGAGGACAAGTCCACATTCTGAACGACGAGATAGGGCAATCCAAGAAGATTTAGACTTGGATACTGCACATCCCAATCGCAATCGTCGTCTGAATCCTCGCTTCTACAACAAGGATAATGCAGAGTTTGTGCAAGGTTCTTCCAGACTTGGTCAGATGGATCTACTTAATGCTGCAGGATCACCTTATAGGGATCCTCTTACATTTAAAGAAGCAATGGAGTCTGATAATGCCAGTGATTGGCTTGAGGCATGTCAATATGAAATTGATGCCTTAGAAAAACTTAAAGTGTGGCGCCTTGAAGACCTTCCTGAAGGTAGAAAGGCTGTAAAGTCCAAATGGGTCTTTAAATTGAAAGCAGATGGACGCTTTCGTGCTAGGCTTGTAGCAAAAGGGTTCACCCAAATAGAAGGGGTGGACTTCGACGAAACTTTCTCCCCAGTTGCCAGATTTGAGTCTCTTAGACTATTATTAGCATTGGCCGCGCTTGAGGATTGGGAAATCCACCAAATGGATGTCAAATCGGCATTTCTACATGGCAACCTGGATGAGGAGATTTACATGGAGCAACCTGTCGGTTTCATCGTTGCTGGACAAGAGTCCAAAGTTTGTAGGCTACAGAAGGCTCTGTACGGCCTCAAACAAGCTTCCTGGGCATGGAACTTGCAATTCCATGCAGTTCTCAATGAACTGAGCTTTACTTGGACGTACTCTGATGCAGGAGTATATGTGTATCATCACCAAGAGGGGGATGGTTCACTTTTCGTCATTTTATATGTTGATGACATCACTATACTTGGGTCCTCCACTAAGAAGATACAATGGCTGAAGGACTCTCTATCTAGCCGATATGAGATGACCGATCTTGGTGAAATCCAGTCCTACCTTGGAGTTAACATCACCAGGGATCGTCCTAACAAGACACTGGATATAGACCAGACAGCCTATGTATCCTCTATAGTTGAGAGGTTTGGAATGGGGGATTCCAACCCAGTATATACTCCTCTACCCTCTGGCATGGATGTTCATTTGGTCAAGTTTGAAGACCAAGCATCTACCTCTGATATTAAGAGGTATCAGCAGTTAATGGGGTCTCTGCTTTGGGTGCAGATTGGAAGCAGACCTGACATTAGTTTTGCTGTTGCACGCCTTAGCCAATTTGCTTCCAACCCTTCCCAGCAGCACATGTGACTAGCAAAGTATGTCTTAGCGTATTTAAATGCTACAAAAGACTACAAGTTGCGCTATTCTGGAGGGAATGGTGAAGTAGGCCTTCATGGCTTTGCGGACTCCTCATGGGGAGATCAAGAGGACCGCCACTCCACCTCAGGCTACGTCTTTTTCCTTGCTAATGGAGCCATTAGCTGGTGCTCCAGGAAGCAAAAGACAGTAGCACAGTCCACCACTGAAGCCGAATATATGAGCCTTGCTGAGGCTTCAAATCAGGCAGCGTGGTATAGGACGTTTATGCAGGAATTGGGGTATAAAGTTTCTTCACCCATACAACTGCATTGTGACAACAAGGGTGCAGTAGATCTTGCATTAAACCCTGTCACAGGAAGGCGATCAAAGCACATACCAATAAAGTACCATGCCATTAGGGAGTATGTAGAATCACACCAGATTGACTTGGTGCGAACTCCCACTGGAGAGATGCTAGCAGATGGCCTTACAAAGTCTCTGCCTAGATCATCTTTTGACCTCATGGTAACTGGATTTGGACTGGTGCTGGAATGAAGGAGCTGGAATCTGGAGACGTTGAATACCATTTTCACTCTCCCACCATGCAACATGAGCACGTTCTCAACCTCGAGAGTGACGCAAGTGGTGTGTGAGTATGCCAGAAGTAGACTCAAAGATGTCAAGCATCACAGCTTGCATAAGCGAATCTACAACTCGTATGCAAAACTCACAACCTGCACTTGAGAGTTAGAGAAGTTGGATCTCTGGCTGGTGATATGTTCATTCAATTGTGAACAGCAGTGTGCTCATTCAAATCATTCCACTTAATTAAATGATCGATGCCTTCACCATGGAGGGATGTTGACACAGGACATGTCTGGAGATGCTTCAGGCATCTAAGGTTCACTTCAGCTGCAGATTAGATTAGATTAGATTTCGGAGTATCGGACTTTTTATGTTATCCTTATTACATTTCTTTCTCACCTTACTCAGCTGATTAGTGATGGACTTAGTAATGCGCAGTAAGCATGTGATATCTCATTAGCCAATGGCCTTTATCCCTCTCTGTTTAATGTCCGGCACTTGTGGACTTATTCCCAGTGTGCACAGACCATTTCCCCTGGCCCCCATGGGTATATAAGGGTGTCTGTTTCGTCTCTTTCACTTCAGAGTTTCTTCAACCTCTGAAGTGTAAGTTCTACTATACTTTCTTCTTTACCTTTGACTAACGTCTCTTGTAGATACTTGTCTTTTAGGTCAGTAGTATAGTTGTATAAGAGTTTCTTCAACCTCTGAAGTATACTTGTCTTTTAGCCTAACCCGCTAACTAACCACAGTCAGTATAACCAGCAGCATGATTGTTTGACAAATTTGATGCAGCATGGCAGCTTTATGGCAAGACCACCAAGCCTTGGCCTCTCCATCTGCACATTGGAGAAGCTACCACTGACAACCAAGAAGCCCAAGTCAACTTTGTTGCCTCTTCCCAGCCCAGAAACCCTAGCACCCCTCCACGCACTACCAAGTTAACCCCAGAAGAAAAGAAGCATCAACAAGAAAATAAGCTTTGCTTCTATTGTGGGAAGCCTAATCACATTGCCAATCAATGCCACAGCAAGACCAGAGCCATCCAAGGTCAAGGACCTCCTCGCTCTACCCCAGTAAGAGCCCTGGCATCAGAAGAAGCACCCCCCCAAGCACCACAACCCCCCCTGACTACCTCTCAGTATCCGCCACCAAGAGCTATGAAGATCCAGTACCATACATGATGGATGAAGACAGACCTTTGGATTTTTAACATGTCCTACAGCTGCACTGTCTGTGAGGACTTCTTGTAACCCCAGTGTTCCTTGTACAAGCCGCTCTGCGGTCCTAGATAACCTTGGTTTTGAGCATGTATCCTTGTTAGTTGTCATGGCTCTACTTTATTTTCCTTTATTTTTCTCCCTTTTAGGATCACATGACTGTGGGAAGATTACCCAGCAGTCTCAACACGTGATCATGGGAATGTAGTCGTGACATGGATCATGTGACCGAGTCACATGTAATAGTCACATGCTGCTTAGTCAGCACAAGAGCCACTCAACAATAACAAGTCGATCCTCTATTGTGTTTACCACAATAGGCAAAGCCCCACAGTCTAGACCAAGTGGAGCTGTTATCAAGATAAGAGGAGTCCAGCCTAGAAGGTTCTAGGTAAGTGGAGCTCTAGATAAGGGCCCAGGTTGGGCCATGGCCAATTTTAGCACAGAATCATATGTATCAGTAGATAGACGTGTTCCAGACCTAAGGGCTAGACCACATATCAGTTATCTACTCCACAATGACGTCATTATGACATCACATTGTGGAGCATGATCAGTCAGCAGAGTAAAGCAGCTTACGAATCACAAAGATAAGGCTCAGTCAGCAATACAGCTGACTGATACTTGCTGATTCTTGCTTACACTCACTGCTTACCTCGTTACACTGAGAAATGTATATAAGACCCTCTGTAACAGCCTGTAGCCCCCATCTTGTCCTCTTGGGGCTGCAGGTGAGTAACTGTCTACACGAGTTCGATACATAGTGCTAATGGTATACTGCCTCCCTGTGTGACTTGATCCTTTGGATCTTGTCCTCTTGGGGCTGCAGCTTCTTCCAGTTTCAGAACGCCGTCATCGTGGTTGCATAAACCACAGTGGGTGACACAGTTCCTGGTCATTGCTTGACGCGTGACGTTTGCCTCCGCGGTACGCCCAACGACTTAGGTCACCACACCTTTGCCCTTCTTGGTTACTAATCGTACACAGAGCTTCACCCGTTACATTAGGACAAGATTGTATCCTACATGTCCTCCCAGTTTCGGGCCGGCACTTTAAATCTTTTTTCACAGCAGTAGTAGTGTTTCAAATAGTCTTAGTTACAACCCCTGGGGTCGGAGGCCTGATCAGACAGTAGCTGAGTTGAGCCAATAATTCATAGCCAAGGCGGTGATCAGAGATATACCTGAGTAGTGGTTATCCTGGTTGCTTGGTCATTCCAAACTCGAGTTGTTGTGTTTACACGCGCTTGGGGATCATCTGTGCTGGATCTCCTACCAAGGAGTGTAAAACTGGGCAGAGCTGAGGGGGCCCCGGGAAACCGGTGACGAACTCAGAGAGACATCTGTCAGAACCGATTTCAGAGCACTTGGGCTCGTGTCCCTTGTGTGAGAGGCAGCCAATAGGTCGAGGAGACTGCGGCAGACAGCCTTGGGCTCTGTAACTTCCCATATCATTTTTCCTGGTGCTTGTCATTACCGCCGGAGCTTGGCTAGTGCACTCTTGTGTGCATTAGTATTCGCCTCTTTGGTTGACACACCCTTTCATCCTGTGCTTAGCGTTGCATGGCACTTGTAACATCGAAACACACCAAAACTACGAAGCTTCTGGTCCAGTGGACCACCTTCCATACCTTTTTCCACGACGCTGCACATTCCGTGGGTCGACCGTATCATCCGGCGCGCTAGAGAGCATGTCCAACAACTTCGAAGGAGAGGAAGACACATTTTAACGCCGCTGCTTCCTATTCAGGAGCAGCCGCATCAGGAAGACGTGACTGCGGAGAACATTCTTCCGCAACACCCCGACTTCCCTTTCACTTTCAACAACCTTCCCTCGACAATCTCCTTCGATCTAGCATATCACTACCATTGGGATAACACCCAAGAAGAACATTTTGCCACACCTGCCTCTTCTACTATAGAAGGATCAGAAGGCGCTCTCTCCACCTCCCCTACTCTCCACGAAGCCAACAACATTGTTGAAGAAAGCTTCGAGGACAAACGGGACATTTATCTTTACTGCGACAGACTGGTGCGCAACTGGTTAAACGAAATAACCGAACGTTTACACCACCACCCGTCTGCCGAGGCCGAACTTAGAGAGCTTTTTGGCAACTGGTATCTCCCCGGTACAGAAGTAACAGTCACCGACCTTGTCGCACGCGCCACTGAGTGGGAAGAAGAAGAAGAAGAAGAAATTGAGTCAGAATTAGAATATCTGACCAACTGAACGGTGGCTTCTAGAAGTTCTAGAACACCCAACCCTCCATACTCCCGCTCCGCTAGACCCTCTCGATTACCTAGCCGAGCACCGTCGCCCATAGAAAATTTAATCTCCCCTGCAATCGAAGCAGAACTAGAAGAACAACAGTTTATCAGGAATTTAGCTTCCCAGTTATCTGACGAATTACTCCGTCAAGCTGGTGTACCTGATATTACTTCTTCTAATTCCACTCCTTCCGATTCCAGCACTCCTACTCGTCGCGACACTCCTCCAGCCAGACAGAATAGTCCTACTAGTCCTATGGCTAGCACCACTCCCACAACCGGGCCCAGTGGACCCAGTACCAATCCCCCGCCACCAGCGCAGACCCCGCTTACAATGACACTGGCAGAGCTTCGTAATATGATGGGCGCCATGATGGCCGCCATCACACAGCTCTCCGCGGATGTCCAAATAGTGGTCCAGCAGCTTGGACAGCCAACCCCTCCCCAGACAGTCGGCTCCGGAAAAGATTCTTCTGTTGCTCGACCTGCTTCCTGGGATGGAAAGGGAAATTCGGCTGATGCCAGGCATTTCCTGGCTGCATTCCATAACTGGGGATGGAACCAAAAGCAGAACTTGAACGACTATGACCCCACAACAACCAGCTGGTCCAAGAGGGATGCAGATTGGATCTTGGCAGTCTTGAATTTAATGACTGGAGACGCACGAACATGGGCTCTGCCGCATTTGGAGCAATTAAAAAACGGAGTTATTCCCTTTTCAGCGAATTGGGGTAACTTCGAACAGGCATTCACTTCGCGGTTTATACCGCACGACATTGGAGAAGCAGCGCGAACAGCACTGAAGAAAATCCAACAAGGACGCCACAGCGTGGCAGAATACAAAGCTCGCTTCGACGAGCATTCACCTCAAACCGGATGGTCAGACCGTGACCTTTTCGATCGGTTCTATGATGGCCTTTCCGGCAAAATCAAAGACACCTTAGCCATTATGCTGGTGCAACCCACAGATATGCAGACACTCTTCACGTCTGCTCAGCTAATCGACCAAAGATTACGCCGAAGAGAAGCAGAAAAGAAGGGAGAAGTTCTCCCTGAACCAACCCAGCACCGAAAAGACCCAAATGCTATGGAGATCGATGCCTCCAAACAGCAACAAACAGGGTCTGGAAAGAAAAGCTTTTATGATTACAAAGCTGCCTTTAAAGGAAAGTGCACGGGATGTGGGAGCAGTGCCCATACTTGGGCAAACGGCAACCACAAAGAGCAAATCTGCAATCACTGTGGAAGAAAAGGGCATATTACCACAGGTTGTTACCAAAAATGGGCTGGAAAGCCCAAAGCAGCAAAAGTCGCTGGCTCTGATAGCCAGGCATCTGCAGCTCCTCAAGCTGCCGCAGCAAGCACCCAGCCTACCCAGGCTGCTAATGCTAGCTCGACCTCCAAAAAGGGTAACGCGCCCGCCAATAGCGATAACTCAGAGCTCCTGAAACAGGTGGCCGACCTTAAGGCCCAAATCGAAGCTCTGAAGGCAAGTTTTTAGTGGCTTCTTCGGATGTAGCCGCAACCGAAGAAGTGGATATATGTGCTGTTTCTGAGACTGACTCGGATGACTCAATCATATTTACATCTGCTTGTGAGATGAACAATGTTATTAGTGCTTCCTCTCATGTTCGTAGTAGGGTTTGTTTCTTGCTTAATAAAATCGAAAAAGAAGAAAAAATCGATTCCTGCACATTACCAGTAATTAATAAATACGATCAGCATTTCCATATTTACGTCACTCTCGAAGGACGAAACAAAAGCACCACTGTAGCGGCTATGATAGATTCAGGAGCAACAGCCATGTTCCTGGACTATAAGTTTGCCACCCAAAAGAAGATGCTTCTAGAACCATTGGAAAACTTGATTCGAGTACATAACATCGACGGCAGTCATAATATAGCCGGAGATATTACCCACACGGTCACCCTTTTAGTTACTATAGGGTCAAGGGTAGAAAAACACCAATTCCTGGTCACAAGTCTAGGACCAGAGAAGGTCATACTCGGACTTCCATGGTTAAAATACAGCAATCCTTCTATTAATTGGGAAAGGGGCGAAGTCACCCTGCAAGACTCCATTGAGAAAGACATCCTCATGGAGGACGAAAGCGACTGGTTTGCAGGAGTAGAGCAAATATCGGCAAACAGATTAGAACGCCGACAATTTGTAAAAGACGGAGTCTTGGACTGTACCACTGACGAATTATGGTGTTGTGCAGGCTTCACTTATTCACAAGAAGCCTACGCAAAAGATTACCTAACTCGTACGGAAGGAAAATCTTTTGAAGATTTGGTACCTCCACCATATAGAGACTTCGCACGGGTCTTCTCAGAAGAAGAATCCCAAAGACTCCCTCAGCACCAACCATGGGACCATACTATAGACATTGTGCCTGGGTCGAAGACCCAATGGAAAGCCAAAGTCTATCCCATGTCACCAAATGAGCAAGTAGAACTGGACAAATTTCTGGAAGAGCATCTCCAGAAAGGGTATATCGTACCATCTAAATCTCCAATGGCGGTACCTGTATTCTTCATAAAGAAAAAGGATGGGAAAATTCGTCTCATCCAAGACTACAGACCTTTGAACAATATCACTATCAAAAACAAATATCCACTTCCACTTGCAGTCGACATTATCAATCGACTTAAGGGTGCAAAGATCTTTACCAAAATGGATGTACGATGGGGATATCATAACATCCGGATAAAGGAAGGAGACGAATACAAGGCGGCATTTTCCACCAACCATGGTCTCTTCGAACCACGTGTAATGTATTTTGGATTAACAAATAGCCCCGCCACCTTCCAAGGATTTATGAATTCCATCTTCTCCGATATGATCGCAAAAGGGGAAGTCGCTGTATATATGGACGACATTTTAGTCTTCTCACCAAATATAGAGAAGCATAGAAAGGATGTCAGAGAAGTCCTAAAGCAGCTAGAAGAGTATGACCTCTACTTAAAACCCCAGAAATGCGACTTCAATAAAGATCACATGGAGTACCTTGGACTTATTATATCTGAGGGACAAGTCAGGATGGACCCTGGGAAGGTCCAAGTGGTCAAAGACTGGCAAACGCCGAAAACCCTAAAAGAAGTCCACGCCTTTATTGGCTTTGCCAATTTTTACAGACGCTTTATACAAGGGTTCTCAATTATTGCTAGACCACTTCACGACCTGACAAAGAAAAATCAACCCTGGCAGTGGGAAAGACCACAGCAAGAGGCTTTCGATGCCTTAAAGAGGAGATTCATTCAGATGCCTATCTTGGCAATCTACGATCCTGATCTCCCAACCTGGGTTGAAACAGATGCTTCGGGATTTGCCACTGGAGGCATATTATCCCAAAAACACACCGATGGCCTTTGGCACCCTATCGCCTTCCGATCGCAGTCAATATCGGAAGCAGAAAGAAATTATGAAATATACGATAGGGAAATGCTCGGCATAATCCGCGCCCTAGAAGACTGGCGCCACTTCTTAGAAGGGCTTCTCCAGTTCGAGATAGTAACAGATCACAAGAATATTGAATGGTGGAGATCCATGTGAGACCTCACTAGACGACAAGCACGATGGGCTCTCTACCTAAGCTGTTACGACCTCTACCGTCTGCCCCCGTTTTCTTCTTACTGCCCAATGACGACCCCTCCCTGCCGCCCACTCTACACTTCTCGATCACGTCTCCATCGTGGGACCCCTCACGTGCCCTGCTCCCATCCCCGTGACTTGCTTTGTTCCTGTTGATGCGAGGGTTGCTTATGTTGACTCGCTATTTGCCTATGTTTACCTTATTTCTTATCTTCTTATCATACGACCGGACACTTACTTAGTTCCCTATCAGAAGCTAGGCTTTACGCCCTCCGCTTTCGTATATTCGGGCCCACCTGACTCTGTACTGTTATCTCGTAGACGCCCACTGAGTTACGTATATAAGTCCGCTGTAGCTACACTGTAGACCTCAGACTTGACTTATTGAATACATCGGTGCCTGTCTTCTGGACATCCCCTTTGCTCTTTGACTCAGTTGTCTCAAGTGCTTCTGGCACTTTTCTGCTCAACATCGTCTTAGGGAAGTGCCCCTTTGACCTTGACTCGTCCCATTCATACTCCAAGAAGCCTTGTTGGTTTCTTATCTGACTCTACGAATCGCACTGTCACACAAGTCGTGTGGAACGTCCCGCACCGGGCATAACATCAAGTCAAGTCTCTCATCGTGGCTTCCAGCCGCAGTCAGACCTTGTTCAAAGAAGAGCTCATCGAACGACGAGACGAGAATAATCTTTCACAGCAAACACTTGGCTCTGCCGCCTGGAAAGACTTTGAATCCGAGTTTGGATATTACGTCTATCACGACGGAAGATACCAACCGGTAGAATACGACGACGAGAAGAGGGTTTGGTATCGGATCCGATATTCGGATAGCCGACACTCTTGGGTCACTACAGGACCCGCCCCACCCGAATTCGGATTAGGACTGTGGAGAGAAAATCCCCCGGCCATTGTCACGGACTCTGAGCCAGAAGAGTACGTAGAAGAACATAGTGAAGAAGCACTGGTATTAGCGTCGACTACAACCCCAGTTGCACCAGCAGTTGTCACGATCAGAGCCCCTGCTTTGACAACTCCTCAGATATCCACACAGTCCACCAGCACTGTCACTCCATCTAAACAAAGAATGTCCACTATCGCTGCCCAGCTCCCAGACCCAGTACCTCCACCCCCGCCACCTCCACCAGCGATGATGCCGCCTAACATACCCCCACCCTCTGGGCGGCTGTCAGGAGTACTACCCCAGACGTTCACCGGAGACCGCTCTCAGAGCAAGAAATTCATGTTGGAGTTTACAACGTTCAAGAATTTCAACCATGATGTTCCCCAGATCATCAACCCCTTTCAACGTGCCAACCTCTTCCTCTCGCTGATACAAGGGGACGCAGTAGATGACTGGACAATGGAACAGCTGGAGTGGCTGAACGAAGAAGTTGAAAGTGGTCATCGTACCACTAGTGAAGGTCTTTGGGAAACGGTCGCCCAAAGATTCAAAGATGCATTTACAGATGGACAGGCCAAGCAGAAGGCTGCCCGAGAGTTAAAGTCCCTTAAAATGGAGAAGGGAGAATTGGACGCCTATGTGGCGAAGTTCAGAAGCCTGGCTAATAGAGCTGGGTATGACACAGATGAAGAGGCAACATTGGACCTCTTCTCACAAGGGTTGCCCAACCCGCTGGTCAAAAATATCATCCAGTTCCATCACCCCCAGGACTGGGATGCATGGGTTGATGCTGCCCGACGACAGCAACAAGATTATCTCGACTTCCAGACACGTTTCGGAGTCGACACTAAGAAAGGGAAGACCCGTGACCAGTGGAAGGCCGCCTTTGGGGTTAAACCCGCCCATGCCTCCCAAAGGGACCCGAATGCAATGGATACCTCGGCTGACAGAACCAAAGCGCGGGTTGTGCTTACTGAAGATGAAAGACAAACGTTGATGAAGGAGGGAAGATGCTTTGCTGCAAAGCATTGGGCCACATGTCAAAGGAGTGCCCGAGGAAAGGGGCACGAGTGGTGGAAGCAACGGTCTCACCTGTCCGCAACAACCCACCCACCGTCGACAAAAAAACGCCAACGAAGGAAGAAAAGGCGCAAGAAATATGGGCAAACATGATGAAGGAAAGTGAGGAAGTGCGGGCCATCTTGGTAGAAAGGCATTCGCCAAAAAGGATTTTTGATTGGCTCTACCCCATCGGCCTGGGCACGAGCATTACATGTAACCTCTGTGTATACTAGTCGCTTCAAATCACTGAAAATACCAGTACATTTCGAGACTACACAGAGGACAGCCGACCGAGACATCCTGATAGATTCAGGAGCTACCGATAACTTCATCAGCCTGCAGATGGCGAGAACTATGGGTCTGGGGATGCTGGAACTTCCCCAGGAAAAGAATATTTGGAACATAGATGGGACAACCAATAAGGCCGGGAAGATTACCCACTACACCGACCTTAACGTCCAAGTAGGAGAAAGGACAAAAGCAATGCGATTCCTTGTCACCAATCTAGGAACGAAAATCTGATCCTAGGGTATCCATGGCTGGCTGCGTTCGAGCCAAAAATCAATTGGAGCGATGCAACCATGGACAAGGAATGTTACCCTGTTCTCATTACGTCACTAGGTACGATTATGCCGTCCGACATGCGAAGACAATAGAAGAGGACGCAGGACGCTGCTATGCTACCAAAGCATTGGAACTTGCGCAAAAGGCAGTGGAGGGACATACTGAGAAGACCTTTGAAGAGGTAGTGCCAACAGAATATCACCGGCATTGGAAGGTATTCTCAGAAGAAGAATCACAACGTTTCCCACCTGCACGACCTTGGGATCATGCTATCGAATTCACACCTGACACCCCATCTGCCATTGACTGCAAAATCTACCCGTTGTCCCAGAAGGAGCAGACGGCGCTCACGACATTCCTCGAAGAGCACCTCGCAAAAGGATACATTCGTCCTCAAAGTCACCATATGCATCACCTTTCTTCTTCATCAAGAAGAAGGATGGTAAACTCCGACCAGTCCAGGATTATCGACGAATAAACGCTCATACCATAAAAAACGCTTACCCTCTCCCTCTCATCTCTGAACTCATTGATACCATGTGGGACAAATCCCTCTTTTCCAAAATGGACGTCCGATGGGGATACAACAACATTAGGATTAAGGAAGGAGATCAGTGTAAAGCCGCGTTCAAAACCAACCAGGGACTCTTCGAGCCAAATGTTATGTTCTTCGGCCTTACCAACTCGCCGCCACTTTTCAATCGATGATGAATCACATCTTCCGCAACCTTATCCTCACAGGTGAAGTAGTGGTGTACATGGATGACATCCTCGTGGCGACAATAGACAATTTGGCCCATCACCGAGAACGGGTTCACCAAGTATTGGGAATTCTACGCGAGCACGACCTATACCTCAAACCAGCCAAATGCTCGTTTGAACAACGAAGTGTAGAATACCTAGGGGTTATCCTGGAAGGAGGATGTGTCCGGATGGATCCGGTAAAGGTGCAAGGAATCCGGGAATGGCCTGTACCCATGAGTATCAAGGATGTGCGATCCTTCATTGGATTCTGCAATTTCTATCGACGATTTGTACGAGGATTCTCGGGAATTGCCCAACCACTGAATGGGTTATTGAAGAAGGATGTACCCTGGCACTGGGGAGACGAACAGCAACAAGCCTTTGAACAGATCCGAGATATCGTGGGCTCAGAGCCAGTTCTTCTGCAGCCGGATCTAGAGAAACCCTTTGAACTCGAAGTTGATGCATCGCACTTTGCGAACGGAGCGGTACTAAACCAATGGGACGCAACGGGATTGCTTCACCCGGTCGCCTTTTATTTGGAGACATTCTCACCGGCGGAACGAAACTACGACATTTGGGACAGAGAACTACTCGCTATTGTAAAGGCATTACGACATTGGCGACCATACCTAGCCGGGACCCCTCACAAAACCATCATTCACACTGACCACTCTAATCTGTTATACTGGAAAGAGCCCCACAAGATTAGTTGACGGGTTGCCCGTGAAGTCCTAGAGTTGGAAGAATACAACTTCGTGTTGAAACACATTGCAGGGAGTCGTAATGCACGCGCGGATGCCCTATCACGACGACCTGACTTGATCAATGGCGCAGAGGACAACAATGATGTCACAGTCCTCCCTGAAGAGGTCTTCGCAAGGACAGCCGTCGTAAGTCTCCACGACATGGATTTATGGGCCCAAGTATCGCAAAACATGAACCAACAGTTATGCGAGTCCTGGGCAGACGCACACAATCTGAAGAAGATCGACGGCCTTTGGTGGAAAGACGGGGATCGACTCGTTGTCACCGGTGGCGACAACATTAAGAGGGGGGTGATCCATTTTCACCACGACCTTCCCTCTGCGGGCCACCCCAGCATTGCTAACACATATGCCTTGGCCAAACGAGATTACTGGTGGCCAAGCATGAAGAGGGATGTGGAAGACTATGTGAAGGGATGCGCAGACTGCCAAGCCAACAAAGTAAACATGCACCCACACCTGCCAGCACCATTCCCAATCGCACCCACAGCCTCAGTACCCTTCCAGACCATTGCGATGGACTTCATAGTCAAACTCCCCATCTCCAGAGGGTTCGACTCGATTTTAACCATCACCGACCATGACTGCTCTAAAGCGGCACTGTTCATACCCTGTAATGAGTCCGTCACAGCGGAAGGAGTAGCCAAGCTCTACCTGGATCACGTCTATAGACACTACGGCCTCCCAGAAAAGATCATCTCTGACCGCGACCCATGTTTCACCTCCGCATTCGCCAGAGCGCTCTGTAAGACCTTGGACATCACCCAAAACATCTCGACCGCCTACCACCCACAAACTGATGGGCAATCAGAAAGAACAAACCAGTGGTTAGAACAATACCTACGGTTCTGGTGCAATGGACGACAGGACGATTGGGCCGATTGGTTGGCAATGGCAGAGTTTGCACACAACTCATGGCCGAATGGGACCACTAAGACCCCTCCATTCTCACTTATCATGGGATGGACGCCACGGACTAACTGGACCAAGAAACCCACGAATGTCCCATCAGCTGCACAGCGTATCAGCCAATGGGAAGAGATCAGGAAATTGGCCAATGA
The DNA here is from genome assembly GCA_022496185.1 of Multifurca ochricompacta. Lineage (NCBI taxonomy): Eukaryota > Fungi > Basidiomycota > Agaricomycetes > Russulales > Russulaceae > Multifurca > Multifurca ochricompacta. The sequence goes on from WTXG01000106.1 coordinate 53,359, forward strand.
GAATCTGCTCAAGGCGCAAAGAACCTTATCTGAAAAACCATCGAAGTTCACACCTTATCGGACCAATGACCTCGTCTGGCTGGAGGGAAAGAACATCCATACGTCACACCCCACGGCCAAATTAGCCCCCCGACACCACGGTCCCTTCACGATAACAAGGAAGCTGTCAGACGTGTCGTATGAACTCAAACTCCACCCACGTGGAGAATTCATCTGGTCTTCCATGCTAGACTCCTGACGCCTTACAAAGAAACATCCCTGCATGGGGAAAACTTCCCAAGGCCCCCCCCTGAATTAATTGATGGAGAAGCGGAGTGGGAAGTAGAACAAATTCTAGACTCCTCACGTAAAGGCCGAGGGCGCAAGTTGCACTACCTAGTCAAGTGGAAGGGATTCCCAGACTCTGACAGCTCGTGGGAGCCAGCCGGGGATATCTTTGCCCCAGTCCTTATCTCGGAGTTCCATACCCACATCCTGAGGCGCCCAAGAATCGTTAAAAGGACGACCCACACCCAAGCAAAATCCCTAGTACATGCTCCCCCAGCAACGTTCTACCACTATCAAATCCATTATGTCTTTTGTCGCTGCCAACGCCGCCGTCGATGCCTTCACCTCTTCCACTGTAGTTGTCGAGAATTTCCCCTCTGCCCATCCCTCCACACGTCCCTCCTCCCCTATCGATTACGAAGCCGCTGAAGCTAGGGTCAAGAATCAATCCCCAACCCTAATGACGATTTCGATCACAGCGAGGAACCGCACCCAAATGACCTGGTGGGTATGGAATCAGACGATGAAGTCCCGGAATTCCCATTCTTCACTAATAACCCCAACTCTTCCACGTACTACCCACTGGAGATCACCATGAGCGACGGGACAGTCGCAATCGCCAAGTATATCTTCTACACTAATGGAGGAATGGACGTTGCTGGATGTATGAAGAAGGATGGTCCGTTTATGGAGCTCCAGTCTATCTGGAGGAGAGGTACACCGGTCGCCTGCACCACACGATGACCGACGAGCAACTGGGGCACTTGGCGGCCGAAGATTCCAGAGCCTTCGCCATCGACGAAGTATTGAGTGACATGCGACTTCCGCGCCTCAAAGCTGAGGTAATGAGGCTGCGGAAGAATCTAACCTTGCGCAATACACTCAACCACAGTATAAAGAACACGCCAAGATGATGGCCCGACTAACCAATGGGATGTTCCAGATCGAGCAGGAGTTGGTGGAGATTCGGAAGAGGCTGGAGAAAGGGGAGCATACCAGACGATTGCCGAGAGGTACGCTGATACGTATGCCCACCTCTCCCCCCACGATCACTGGGTGCCGCCCCGGTGTTGCTACCGAACCGATTTGAGATGCGCGCATGCATGAGAACCCCCGGGGGAAACGTGCTGGCGTTGTGACAGTAAGTACCACATCAGTTGGAACTGTCCTCTCAATCGCAAGTGGTGCCGGCATTGTCGTAGCAACCTGCACTGGAGCAGATTCTGCATCTTCCACCGAGTAGGAGTTCCCCGACAATCAGCAACCCATCCGGGTGGTGTGGCAAGTGTCTGCGTCACAATTCAGGACACCGAGAGTTGGACTGCCCTATCCATGACCTGTGCCCTGTGTGGACAACGTGGTCCCTATGGATTCCTCCGCACTCACCAATGTCCCCAAGATGCAGACAAGGAGAATTATACCATGGACGATCGTAATGTAGCTGACAACTACCTGGAGTTGGTACAGGATGATGACGGTACGAATTGTTTCTAGCCGGGTCGGCTGGAACCAGAAGAGGGGGTGATGTTACGACCTCTACCGTCTGCCCCCGTTTTCTTCTTACTGCCCAATGATGACCCCTCCCTGCCGCCCACTCTACACTTCTCGATCACGTCTCCATCGTGGGACCCCTCACGTGCCCTGCTCCCATCCCCGTGACTTGCTTTGTTCCTGTTGACGCGAGGGTTGCTTATGTTGACTCGCTATTTGCCTATGTTTACCTTATTTCTTATCTTCTTATCATACGACCGGACACTTACTTAGTTCCCTATCAGAAGCTAGGCTTTATGCCCTCCACTTTCGTATATTCGGGCCCACCTGACTCTGTACTGTTATCTCGTAGACGCCCACTGAGTTACGTATATAAGTCCGCTGTAGCTACACTGTAGACCTCAGACTTGACTTATTGAATACATCGGTGCCTGTCTTCTGGACATCCCCTTTGCTCTTTGACTCAGTTGTCTCAAGTGCTTCTGGCACTTTTCTGCTCAACATCGTCTTAGGGAAGTGCCCCTTTGACCTTGACTCGTCCCATTCATACTCCAAGAAGCCTTGTTGGTTTCTTATCTGACTCTACGAATCGCACTGTCACACAAGTCGTGTGGAACGTCCCGCACCGGGCGTAACATAAGCAGATTCAATTTCACGATCCAATACAAAAAGGGGCACCTTATGCAAGCAGACGCCTTAAGCCGATTTTCGGCAGACCAGGTGTTAGACAATGAGGACAACAAACAAGTCCAGGTCCTCAAGCCGGAACACTTTCTTAGTGCGGCACAGGCACATTATCGCCCACATAGTTCTCCCCTCACGGAATGTATCAAAAAGGCAGGAAGCAGGGAAGCAGAAGTCATAGAAGGATTAAAAACCCTTACCAAGACTGCTCCCAGCGCCTTGAGAGATGGCATCAACCTTTGGGAAGAAGAAGATGGCCTAGTTTACTACAAAGGGAAACTTTATGTACCCAATGTACCAGATCTCCGAAAAGATATTATTCGGGATTGTCACGATTCGGTTACAGCCGGTCACCCTGGAAAGAACGGGACCATCGAGTTGGTATCACGCTATTATTGGTGGCCCAGAATGGCACAATATATCACGCACTATGTCGAAGGATGCGACCGATGTCAGCGATATCGGATGGATAAGCACCCAGTCGCCCCTCTGCAACCACTAGAAGTTCCAGAAGGACCCTGGCAGACGATCGGAGTAGATCTGATCACAGGGCTACCTTCCTCTTCTGGGAAAGATGCGATCTTAACAATAGTAGATCATTATACGAAGCAAGTGCATCTTTCCCAGTTACAAGTGGTATTACAGCAGATGGCGTGGGAAAAATATACTTCGACCATGTATTCCCTCTGCATGGGATCCCCAAAAGTATTGTCAGTGACAGGGGTCCCCAGTTTGCAGCAAGGACCATGCGCGCCACCTTGAAGCGTTTAGGGGTGAACAGTAGTCTCACCACAGCCTATCATCCACAAGCCAATGGTATGACAGAGCGTAAAAATCAAGAAATAGAACAATATTTATGACTCTTCATTGGCAAGAGACAGGATGACTGGATCGAGCTACTCCCCACAGCGGAGTTCGTATTAAACACGAGGAAGTCCTCAGCAACGGATCATACCCCATTTGAATTACTCTATGGGTATACCCCGGACTTCACTATCCCCGCAGGACGTGCCACTGGCATCCCCAGTTTAGACCAACGCCTACAACAGTTACGTCTTGCCCGACGCGACGCAGAGGCAGCTATGAGGCTTAGCAAGACACGTATGACTCGTGATCTAGCTCAATCAGGGCACAATTTCCCAAAGGAGGGAGATTATGTCTGGTTGCAGTCCAAAAACATTAAAATCCACCAGCAGTCCCAGAAGCTCGGTCCGAAACAGTTAGGACCATTCAAAGTTCTGAAGAAACTTAGCAACCTGGATTACAAATTGGACTTGCCTCCAGCACTGAAAGTCCACAATATATTCCATGTGGACCGCCTTAGTCTATACAAAGGCAATGACGTTAACGGGCTGATGCCCACACCACCAGACCCCATTACCATAGATGGTGAGGAAGAGTATGAAGTGGACCACATCAGAGATAGCAAAATGTTTGGTCGCACACTCAAGTTCCTTATCCGATGGAAGGGTTATGGAGAAGGCGAAGATACGTGGGAACCGGAACGGAATCTAACCCATGCACAGGACTCCATTCAACAGTTCTATCAACAGAACCCAGGAGCTCCTCGGAAGATTGCCGCAATCCACTTCGCCACTGCCCCTTGGCAGCCCACACAACTTTATACAGCTTACGAGGACGTTACGCCCTAGGAGGGGGGTAATGTCACAGCTCTACTTTATTTTCCTTTATTTTTCTCCCTTTTAGGATCACATGACTGTGGGAAGATTACCCAGCAGTCTCAACACGTGATCATGGGAATGTAGTCGTGACATGGATCATGTGACCGAGTCACATGTAATAGTCACATGCTGCTTAGTCAGCACAAGAGCCACTCAACAATAACAAGTCGATCCTCTATTGTGTTTACCACAATAGGCAAAGCCCCACAGTCTAGATGGTTCTAGACCAAGTGGAGCTGTTATCAAGATAAGAGGAGTCCAGCCTAGAAGGTTCTAGGTAAGTGGAGCTCTAGATAAGGGCCCAGGTTGGGCCATGGCCAATTTTAGCACAGAATCATATGTATCAGTAGATAGACGTGTTCCAGACCTAAGGGCTAGACCACATATCAGTTATCTACTCCACAATGACGTCATTATGACATCACATTGTGGAGCATGATCAGTCAGCAGAGTAAAGCAGCTTACGAATCACAAAGATAAGGCTCAGTCAGCAATACAGCTGACTGATACTTGCTGATTCTTGCTTACACTCACTGCTTACCTCGTTACACTGAGAAATGTATATAAGACCCTCTGTAACAGCCTGTAGCCCCCATCTTGTCCTCTTGGGGCTGCAGGTGAGTAACTGTCTACATGAGTTTGATACATAGTGCTAATGGTATACTGCCTCCCTGTGTGACTCGGTCCTTTGGATCTTGTCCTCTTGGGGCTGCAGCTTCTTCCAGTTTCAGAACACCGTCATCATGGTTGCATAAACCACAGTGGGTGACACAGTTCCTGGTCATTGCTTGACGCGTGACGTTTGCCTCCGCAGTACGCCCAACGACTTAGGTCACCACACCTTTGCCCTTCTTGGTTACTAATCGTACACGGAGCTTCACCCGTTACAGGTTCCATCAGCGTTTCGTAGTTTCTTTGGGATCGTGAGTCGTTTTGTCGGGAGTCAATTTTTGATGACCATTCTATAGTTAATAAAGTTTTCTGTTGCACCACTGTCGATGAGTGCTTCTATGCTGGCCTTCTCCTTCACACCATGGAGAGGGATAACCACTTTCATTGCCCGGATAGGTGAGATGAATACATGATGTGAAACTATCGCTCGAATGAATGCCGCGCCATTCAAGCGATACAAAAAATCCTCATCATTTTTAAATTGATTCTGCAGTTCGAGGCGTTGGTCGTCGGTCATAGATTTCAAGGAAGCAGCGATTGCTGCGATATTCACTGTCGGCTTCGAGACGTTTGATCTGGTGGGTACCGTCGCAGTTGTCGGAGTGACATTCGTGATAGTGGCGGTCTGGGTCGGGGCGGTCGTAGTTTGTCGTGGTGTTTTGTCTGGACAATCTCTAACAAGATGTCCTCGGCGTCCACACTCAAAGCATCGACCCTCTCTTCTATAACGTTCTTTGTCCTCCGTCTTTCTGTTTGTCTCGTCATCCATGGCATTCGGAGCACGTCGTCAAGGGAGCGTGAACTTTACTCCTTGATTACTTTTTCGACTAGTGATTGTTGTTTTGTTCCTTAGAAGGCTCTGGATGAAGACCCAGTTTGCGTGGTATCTTCGAGCTGAATCCACTGTTTCGTCGAACATCCGGGGGCTGCCCTGGGTAATCATAGTCTGCACGAGTCTCCGTGGTAATCCTTTCTGGAAACTCTGCCGTGTTGCCGGGTCATCCAGGTGCAGTCCGGCCCGAGCTGCGAGATCTCGGAAATCGGCGATATAATCGTCGATGTTTTCATTTGTCATCCGGAGTTTCTCTAACTCCTCTAGTGCCTTTAGCTCGGTGGTTTCATCGGCGAACGCTGCCTGAAACGTTTGTCGGAATTTCTCCCACAGGTGCGGCTCTTGAATTCTGGCGTAGGCTACATTGGCTAGCCACCTTGTCTGCTCCGTCACCCATCTGCTAATTTTGGGTCCTCTCATTAGGGCCAACACATACGATATTCTGGAGATCTTGTCTTTTACGGCTGTCGCTTGGCTATTCAGGAAGATGTGGAGCTCTACTTGAGCCCACCAATGCCCTGCCTCTCCTCGGTTTCCGTCAAAGAATGGGGGTGGTACCCCTTCTATTCTTCCTCCGGTCGTCTCATCTTTGGGTGTCGTGGTTACTGGTAAGTCGGTGTATTCTCCTTCTGGGTCTTTCGGTTTAGCTGATCGTTGTTGTTGTCTAGGTTGGGGTTCATGGAATATAGTCGACATTGGGCCTGGGTTTTGACTCTGCCGGTAGCGCTACAAATAACGGCTTGAAGGATTCATTCGGTTTCTGAAGGGATTAGGTGTGTTTAATCCAGTTTCTTTTGGGGGCTATTCTGACTGCTTCAATCTGTCCTAGGTTGTGGGGATGAACGTGGTACCGCGTCCCTTGGTAGAGGTCGACCGCGAGGCATGTATGTCGGTAGGGGACCCAATATCCCCTAAGAGGTGCATTCTCCTCTTGTAACTCTAATCAGTTTGCATTTCTCTTTAGCTCCGGGTCGATGCCGTTGGTCAATTGGACAGGAAGGGTGAATGGGAAGGAGGTCGTCACGGTCGCAAGGGTTGTTTCGATGGATGTCAATGAAGATACCTGGAGCAGTCCTGCTTCCAGTCGGGGTTCAGTGGTTCGGTGTCGTGTGGGGTGATATCGGTCGGGGAGTCGCTTGCAAGAAGGGCAAAGTGGTTTCGGTTCTCAGGTAAGACGTGTTTCAATTTCTGGGGTTACTGATCTTTCTTCTAGGTTTCAATCCGGAGATTGGTATTCGAGGGATGCATCGTCTGTCGAAGGGTGCTGAGGAGTGGGACGTTGTCATTCGGGGATTCGGAAAGGGGGAGGGGTCGTCCGAAGGCGTCCGAGGTTCCCTTGCAGAATAAGACATCTTCATGGGTCTGGGTGAGTCTCTTTCTTCTTAAGTTCTGGGGCCGGCGATTAGGATCGCTGGCATCTGGGTGTCGGGGATCAAGTTCGGGGGTGTCTGGTGTCGGGGCGAGGGACGCGTCGTCGTCGCCTCACGCGTTCAGTAAGTTCTTTTCTTTCTAAGTTCTGTAAGTCTGTTCTAATGTCACAGCCAGGTCTCTGCTGTGTCAAGGGTCGTTCTGGCCTGAGGTCTTCAAGATGCAAGATGCATGCAAGCTCCAAGGTCAAGCCGTCAAGGGCAAACTGATTCAAGGTTCCAAGGCAAGCTACAGCAAGCTACAGTCAAGGTTCAAAGGCCCACAAGATACAAGGGGGCACACGTCAATGTCAAGGTGTCAAGGCAAACCACAAGGGCCGCATTCAAGGTTCAAGGCCCACACAAAACAGGAGGGGCGCGTGCAAGAAGTGAGTCGAAGCAGTGGCAATAGGCCCTGCTGAAGATCTGGGGTGAAGGCTTCCTAAGTTGCAGCTTAGGAAGTTCAAGAGGGGTTCTGAGGAAGAACAGTAAACCTGTATTAGATACAAGAGAACAGACTTAAGGTCTGTCTCTCCAATATGTCCTGCTTAAATACATGTACTCTAGTGTCTTGTAAGTAAAGTAGAAGATTCAATATAGTAAAGTAAAAGTCCATGTGAATCTCCAGTGGAGATTGAGACAGGAAATGTAAGTGGTGTTGCACCCACTCCAAAAGTAAATGAGTGCCAGTCCAAGTCAGTCTAAGTCCGAAAATCAGATCAGATAAGAAGAGATCATCAACTCCAGTCACATGACTCGGAGTGAGAAGTCCAAACGTTGAGATGAAAGTCGAACGCGCGTGAGTTGAAAAACCGTCACAAAAGTCACACGCACGTCACAAGCGCATCACAAACCATTACATCGACAAAAAGCGTCACAGTCTCTGTGAACTGGTAGGTCCTTAAATACAGGGATATTGATGTTGACACAGGATGTGTCTGGAGATGCTTCAGGCATCTAAGGTTCGCTTCAGCTGTAGATTAGATTAGATTAGATTTCGGAGTATCGGACTTTTTATGTTATCTTTATTACATTTCTTTCTCACCTTACTCAGCTGATTAGTGATGGACTTAGTAATGCGCAGTAGGCATGTGATATCTCTATGACCAATGGCCTTTATCCCTCATTGTTTATTGTCCGGCACTTGTGGACTTATTCCCAGTGCGCACAGACCATTTCCCCTGGCCCCATGGGTATATAAGGGTGTCTGTTTCATCTCTTTCACTTCAGAGTTCTTCTAACCTCTGAAGTGTAAGTTCCCTTTACTCTACTCTCTCACTACCTATAGACTAACCTATTATATTAGACTTGTCTTTCTTTAGGTGTGTAGATAGTAATACAGAGTTCTTCTAACCTCTGAAGTACTTGTGTTACAATCCCTGCCATCCGCCCCTGTTTTCTTCACTCTTCCCAATGATGACCCTTCCTTACCGCCTACCTTACACTTTCTGATCACATCCCCATCCTGGGACCCATCCTGTGCTCTTCTTCTGTCCCCATGACTCCAGTTGTACTTGTTGACCCATTGTTTACTTATGTTTGATCTTTATCTCTTATCTCATTATCTTTACGACCGGACACTTACTTAATACCCTATCAGAAGCCAGGCTTTACACCCTCCGCTTTCATATATTTGGGCCCACTTGACTCTGTTCCTGTCCTGGATGCGCATTTTTGCCATCCCGGACCATTGAAAATCATCCTGAGGGCATCACGCGATTGCGTGTCTTGCAAGTCAACCTTCTTAGACTTAGATAAGATAAGGAGGAGTTCGGACCGATCTGACCTGGTCCACGCGATGCGAAGTAGTCGCTGCCCTACGCAGCAATGGACACTGATAGATACACGCGGCCATTGTTTGAGTAATACAAATTAATATTTGATTATAGAGTGATCTAAAGTAGTCTAGTATGTATTTTAGATAATGCCAGACTGGCAGAAACGATCGCGTGTTAGTAAACAAGATGTGTCAGGGTACTTAAAAGAGTAAGCCACTGATAACTACTTAGATTTACATCGCATGCTCGATCAGCTTTGGTATTTCGTAGGATAGTACTAGAACGTATTTAAGGACACCCTGTAGCACCTGCAGACCCCATCTTGTCCTCTTGGGGCTGTAGGTGCGCTTTATCTTTGTATTTACTCAGGCCCAGCTAATCTTGTCCTCTTGGGGCTGTAGGCTCTTAGCAAAGTTCAATATAGGTCTATTCTTGCTGCATAAGCAAGGCAGAGTCCTCTGACTGCTTCAAGCCTTACACGTGCATTAATCTCCGTGTTCTGGGCAGCTTTCCGACTAGGATATTTTCACCTCTAAGTTTTACCACGATCTCTACATCTTATCTAATCTACATAGCAAGCGCGGGATAGAAGCACCCGTTACATTAGGACAAGATCCTCAATTTCGTGTTCTCCCTCACGACAGGGCCGACGCGCTCACTAACAGCCAGACAGTCTTAGAGTAGTGACCCCCTGGGGTGGTGCCGGTGAGGTGCTTACTGTGTCAAGCCAATAATTCATAGCCTGCGTGGTGATCTCTGAAGCCCGAGTAGCAGTGACAGAGGTTGCTTGGTCATTAAGGGGTGTTATCGCGGGATCGCGTGCATCCTGATCACTGGTGCAGGATCTTCTACCAAGGAGTGTAAAACCCGGTCAGACAAAGGGGGCCCCGCGAGAGTGGTGACAGGCACAGAGAGGAGGCCAAACTGAACCATTTTAGGAAGCTCTTGGGCTCGTGTCCCCTGAGTGAAGAGGCAGGCAACAGGTCGAGAAGACTGAGCCAGACAGCCTTGGGCAACGCTACTTTTCTCATTTCATTTTCTTGGTACAATCGTCATCGCCGCTGCATCGGGTCCAGATCTTTGAATCCGAGATCTATTGGCCAGCTTGATCGATCTACCCTTTCCTCCTGTGCTTAGCGTTGCGCGGCACTTGTATCTTTGCTGTTAGTCCCCAGATTTTTCGGACTGGCTTCTAGGAGAGACGTCCACCCCCACACACACTACCGACCGTATTCAGTTTCACGCTCACGCGCGCGATCACGCATTGCTTCAGCTTCTCGAGCATCCTCACGCTCTCCCTCTCCCATTTCAATTCACTCTCCTGAGACTCAACATAGAGGTAGACAGACAACTAGACAGTTAGATCGACGACCCAGGACAGCTACAGTCAGTGGACTTGTACTTGCACCCGCAAACGAGCCACTTCCTAGTCAGACTACTCCTGAATCGACTACTCCTGTCCCAGAGAGTTCTAGTGTTTCCACCCCTACTCCACAAATTCAAAGTCCAGAAATGTCCGCACCCACCGCATCCACTTCCGCCTCTACCCTCTCCCACGATGATGTTAACCGAGCGCTCCACGACATGGCGGTCACTGTTAGGGATTTGGCCCGAGATGTGCAAACGCTGACGCAGCACCAGGCACAAGCTTTGGCATCTCCACCTCAGCACACCCTTGCTACTGGGAAGGATTCTCCAGTAGCGCGCCCTGCGTCTTGGGATGGCAAGGGGACCTCAGCGGACGCGCGCCATTTTCTGGCAGCTTACCACAATTGGGCTCACTCACAGAAGAACAGTCTAAACGATTACAATGTGCAAACCCAAAAGTGGATTAGGAGAGACTCTGATTGGATCTTATCCGTTCTCAATCTTCTAGCCGGAGATGCCTGGACTTGGGCTCTGCCGCATTTGGAAGAATTGAAGGCCGGGAGGATCCCCTTTAACCAAAGATGGGATAATTTTGAAAAGACATTTACAGAGCGATTTATTCCTTACGATATAGGGGAGGCTGCGCAAGAAGCATTGAAGAAACTTAGACAGGGCAAGAATTCGGTTGCTGAGTACAAGGCTCGCTTTGATGAGCACTCAGCTCAAACTGGCTGGTCTGCGACCGATCTGAAGACTCGATTCTACGATGGGTTGACAGATAAGATCAAGGACATCTTGGCCCTCATGCCGACTACTCCTGCGACGCTAGAAGAGCTCGTCACCGCCGCAAATAAAATAGACGTGCGACAGAGACAACGTGATGCAGAGAAAAGAGGGGTGATTACCACACAAACCCAAACTCAAACTACGCGCAATCCCAATGCTATGGAGGTCGACGCTTCGAAGACTCAGTCAGGGGCTGGTACTAAGACGCTGCGCCAGTACATGCTGACTGATCTCAAAGGTAAATGCAAGGGTTGTGGGACTACCGCTCACGAGTATAAGCAGGGAAATCACGAGCGCGAGATTTGTAATTATTGTGGGAAGACAGGACACCGAGCTAATGTTTGCTATGATAAGTGGTCGGGTAAACCCAAAAAAGCAAAAGTTGCTGCCAGCACAGAAGCGGCGGCAAGTTCAAGTATGAGTGTCTCGGCGCCGTCAGACACCTCAGCAATTCAAAAGGAGAAAGCTGATTTGAAGGCGCAGGTAGAATCACTACGGAAAGAAATGGAGGCATTGAAGGCGTCTTTTTAGAAACTGTCTCAGTTCCAGCTGCGACTGAGGCAGCATGTGTAAATAGTGTGTTTATTGATTCTGATTCCAATGTATTTACAAGCATTCAAGAAGTTACTGATATAACTGTCTGTGAAACGGCCTCTGTAGATAGTGTAAATAATTGTGTAATCGCGTCAGATTCGGTCTCGCAGAAAATTAAAAACGTTTTCATTGATGAGGCTGATTACCTAGATAAGATAACTGCATGTATTTTACCTGAGACGAAGCACGATACTCAGCATTTTCATATTTACGTTACATTGCGAGGAAGAAACCACCTATACACGACAGCAGCTATGGTAGATTCAGGGGCTACTGCACTGTTCCTGGACGAGAAATTCGCTCAGCACCGGAAGATGCTTCAAATCCCACTCGATCACCCCATAAAAATTCATAATATTGATGGGACGCATAATCGAGCAGGGGATATCACGCATTATGTATCGCTAGCGATTATAATAGGCCAACGGGAGGAGAGCCACCGTTTCCTGGTCACAGACTTAGGACCAGAGAAAATTATATTGGGGCTTCCTTGGCTGCGATGTAACAACCCAAGCATCGACTGGAGCAAGGGTGAACTGATGATCGACTCCGAGAGCGGGATCGCTGAGGAGATCGGATCTGTCGAACGCATATCGGCTAGCCGTATGGAGCGCCGATCACTGTGTCGAACCGGAGTCCTGGAGACGCTGTCCAATCAAGTCTGGTGTCTAGCCGCTATACATATTCACAGCAAATAGCCGAGCGTGAGAACCTGAAAAGGGGCAGTAGATCTTTTGAGGAGATGGTACCCTCGCAGTACCGGGACTTCGTGAAAGTTTTCTCTGAGGAGGAATCACAGAGACTCCCTCAGCATCAACCATGGGATCATGAAATAGATTTAGAACCAGGCGCTAAGACGCACTGGAAGACTAAGATCTACCCCATGGCACCGAACGAGCAAGCGGAGTTAGACAAATTTATTGACGAACACATACGAAAGGGATACATTGTACCATCTAAGTCACCGATGGCCGTCCCTGTGTTCTTCCTGAAAAAGAAGGACGGGAAATTAAGACTTATACAGGATTACCGCCCTCTTAACAAAATTACAATTAAAAACCGTTATCCGCTACCGCTTGCTGCGGACATCATCAATCGGCTGAAAGATGCTAGGATCTTCACCAAATTCGATGTCAGATGGGGATATCACAACGTCAGAATTAAGGAAGGGGACGAATACAAGGCAGCCTTTGCTACTAACGCGGGTTATACGAACCGCGCGTTATGTACTTTGGCCTGACCAACAGTCCTGCCACCTTCCAGGCATTGATGAACTCAGTCTTCGCTGACATGATTGCGAGAGGAGAGGTCGCAGTATACATGGATGATATACTTATATTTTCATCTAACTTGGAGAAACATCGGAAAGATGTGCGTAGAGTACTTAGCCGTCTCCAAGAGTATGACCTTTTCCTCAAGCCTGAGAAATGCGAATTTGAGAGAGATCAAATGGAGTATCTCGGGATGATTATCCATCCTGGAGAGGTCAGGATGGACCCTGCCAAGGTCCAAGCAGTCAGAGAGTGGCCAATCCCACAGAATTTGAAGGACGTTCGCGCCTTCATGGGATTCGCTAACTTCTATCGACGCTTCATTAAGGACTTTGCTGGTATAGCACGTCCCTTACATGACCTGACTAAGAAAAATATCCCATGGCAATGGGGCGATGCGGAGATGAACGCGTTCGCAGCGCTGAAGGCACGCTTCATAGAGAAGCCAATATTAGCAGTCTATGATAGCGAGAGGCCCACGCGCTTGGAGACGGACGCTTCCGGATTCGCTACCGGTGGAATACTGTTGCAGAAACACGACGACGAGCTATGGCACCCAGTTGCATTCCGATCCAAAGCAATGTCGGACGCGGAACGTAACTATGAGATTTACGACCGGGAAATGCTCGCATTGATCCGAGCACTGGAGGATTGGCGACACTTCCTTGAAGGACTATCTACCTTTGAGGTTGTAACTGATCACAAGAATATGGAATGGTGGGCTAGCATGCGCGACTTAACACGACGTCAAGCGCGCTGGGCCCTGTACCTCAGTAGATTCAACTTTGTGATTAGATACAAGAAGGGATCAGCAATGCAAGCTGATGCTCTTAGCCGATTCCCTACGGATCGCATGTATGACAGTGAGGACAACCGTCAGGTACAAGTCCTCAAGCCAGAACAGTTTCTCTGGGCCGCACATACCCATTACAAGCCAGAGAGCTCTCCTCTCACAGATCGCATCAGAGCAGCAGGCGCACGCGAAGCGGAAGTCATAGAGGGGTTGAAATCCCTATCCAGATCCGCTCCGCGCGCTCTTACTGATGGCATTTCTCACTGGGAGGAGGAAGACGGTCTCGTTTATTACAAGGGAAAACTTTATGTACCCAATGTACCAGATCTCAGAAAAGATATTATTAAACAGTGTCATGATTCGGTTACTGCAGGACATCCCGGTAAAAATGGGACTATAGAACTTGTCAGCCGTTATTATTGGTGGCCGCGTATGTCTACATACATCGCCAAGTACGTAGAGGGCTGCGATCGCTGTCAATGCTACAGGATTGACCAGCACCCTACAGCGCCTATACAGCCGCACGAAGTACCGGAGGGACCCTGGCAGATCATCGGAGTTGATCTGATCACTGGGCTTCCTTCTTCACAAGGGAAAGACGCAATATTAACGATAGTGGACCACTATACAAAACAAGTCCACTTCTTCCCTGTGACCAGCGGCATCACAGCAGATGGTGTAGGGCAGATCTACTATAACGAGATCTTCCCGCTGCATGGGATCCCTAAGTCTATCGTCAGTGACAGGGGACCACAGTTTGCAGCACGGACAATGCGGGCCGCTTTAAAGCGCCTGGGAATAGATAGTAGTTTGACCACAGCGTATCATCCTCAAGCTAACGGACAGGCAGAACACAAAAACCAAGAAATAGAACAGTATTTGTGTATGTTTGTAGATAAGCGTCAGGATGATTGGATCGAACTACTACCCACTGCGGAATTCGTGTTAAACGCGAGATTGACATCTGCGACCGGCCACACACCCTTTGAACTACTCTACGGGTACACACCGGACTTCACGATTCCAGCTGGGCGCCCTACAGGCATTCCCAGTTTAGACAAGCGACTTCAACAGCTCCGTCTTGCCAGGACAGATGCTGAGGCAGCGCTGCGACTTAGCAAAGAACGCATGATCGCCGGGCCGGGTTACCACCAATCTTATCGCTTCAGCACAGGCGATATGGTATGGCTCCAAGCCAAGAACATTAAGATACACCAACCTTCTCAGAAATTAGGGCCAAAACAGATGGGTCCCTTTAAGATTATCGAGAAGATTGGCGATCTTGATTATCGATTGGAACTCCCGGCAGCGCTGAGAATCCACAATGTATTCCATGTGGATCGCCTTAGTCCCTACAAAGGCAATGACGTTAATGGACTTATGCCGCCACCGCCTGACCCTGTACTGGTCGAGGGCGAGGAAAAGTATGAGGTTGACCATATTCGCGATGCGAAACTGTTCGGTCGAACACTCAAATTCCTTGTGCGGTGGAAAGGATACGGCGAAGGGGAGGACTCATGGGAGCTGGCCAGAAACTTCAAGCTCGCTCAGGAGGCTGTCAGAGACTTTTACGCTCGACACCCTGGTGCGCCACGAAAGATAGCCACGCTCGCCTTCACGTCCGCTCCATGGCAATCGCCACTTTATTTCACTGAGGCTTGCGAGGACGCAACGCCCTGAGAAGGGGGGTACTGTCCTGGATGCGCATTTTTGCCATCCCAGACCGATTGAAAATCATCCTGAGGGCATCACACGATTGCGTGTCTTGCAAAGTCGACCTTCTTAGACTTAGATAAGATAAGGAGGAGTTCGGACCGATCTGACCCGGTCCACGCGATGCGAAGTAGTCGCTGCCCTACGCAGCAATGGACACTGATAGATACACGCGGCCATTGTTTGAGTAATACAAATTAATAATTTGATTATAGAGTGATCTAAAGTAGTCTAGTATGTATTTTAGATAATGCCAGACCGGCAGAAACGATCGCGCGTTAGTAAACAAGATGTGTCAGGGTACTTAAAAGAGTAAGCCACTGATAACTACTTAGATTTACATCGCACGCTCGATCGGCTTTGGTATTTCGTAGGATAGTACTAGAACATATTTAAGGACACCCTGTAGCACGCTGCAGACCCCATCTTGTCCTCTTGGGGCTGTAGGTGCGCTTTATCTTTGTATTTACTCAGGCCCAGCTAATCTTGTCCTCTTGGGGCTGTAGGCTCTTAGCAAAGTTCAATATAGGTCTATTCTTGCTGCATAAGCAAGGCAGAGTCCTCTGACTGCTTCAAGCCTTACGCGTGCATTAATCTCCGCGTTCTGGGCAGCTTTCCGACTAGGATATTTTCACCTCTAAGTTTTACCACGATCTCTACATCTTATCTAATCTACATAGCAAGCGCGGGATAGAAGCACCCGTTACAGTTCCTTTATCTTGTAGACGCCCACTGAATTATGTATATAAGTCCGCTGTAGTTACTCTGTAGACCTCAGACTCGACTTATTGAATACATCGGTGTTTGTCTTCCGGACCTTCCCTTTGATTCCTAAAGGCTCAGTTGTCTCAGTGCTTCCAGCACTCTCCTGCTCAACATTGTCTTAGAGTACAGCCTCTTTGACTTTGACTCGTCATACCTAAACTCCAAGGAACCCTATTGGTTCCTTACCCAAGTCCACAAATCATGCTGTCACACAAGTCATGTAGAACGTCCCACACCAGATGTAACAACTTGTCTTTCTTTAGCCTAAACCGCTACTAACCACAGTCAGTATAACCAGCAGCATGATTGTTTGACAATTGACAGTAATCTAACATAACTATCTAGGCCTATGACGACTGATAGGACTGGATCACAGCTATGTCACAGCTACATCATGGAGGGGTGAGCAGTCTGGGCAAACCAGTGGGAGATGTAGGTGGATAAGGAGGGGCTACGTTGTTAGAAGTCATGCTAGTCTAGATGTAAACAAAAAGAGAAGCCTAATATGTATAGGCTTGGAGTGATAAGTGATGAAACGCCGAAACACAAGGTCGAATGCCAAAACATGAAAGTCGAAAATACATGTTACACCTGATGCCTGAAGCATCACCAAACATGTCCTGTGTTCAACAAAGTGGACCACAGTGCATTGCAGGCAGCCTGACAAGCATCATTGTCAACTTCCCCATGAGCTGGGTCCAGGGCATTGGAAGGGTTGTAGAGCATCGGTCAGGCATAAGCATCAGTGATGTCAGTGCTGACAAGGTGAGGAGGGAGGTCCAAAGGATTGGGCATGCCCTGGATGAGGTGAGAGCCACCCTGGTGAGGAGGGGGTTCATAGGCAGGTGGGGGCAAGGGCTCAAGGACCCCTGGTACAATCAGTTCAATTGATGCACTGGATGAGGCTGACAACACCAGGATGGGGTTTTGAGAACCCCCAGACATGGAGGACAACGGTAGGGGTAATGCACTGGTATGTGTAACGGGTGAAGCTCCATGTACACTTAGTAACAAAGAAGGGCAAGGGTTGGTGACCTAAGTCGTTGGGCGTACCATGGAGGCAAATGTCACACATCAAGCAATGACCAGGAACTGTGTCACCCACTGTGGTTTATTCAACCACAATGATGGCGTTCTGAAACTGGAAGAAGCTGCAGCCCCAAGAGGACAAGATCCAAAGGATCAAGTCACACAGGGAGGCAGTGTACCATTAGCACTATGTATCAAACTCGTGTAGACAGTTACTCACCTGCAGCCCCAAGAGGACAAGATGGGGGCTACAGGCTGTTACAGGGGGTCTTATATACATTTCTCAGTGTAACGAGGTAAGCAGTAGGTGTAAGCAAGAATCAGCAAGTATCAGTCAGCTGTATTGCTGACTGAGCCTTATCTTTGTGATTCATAAGCTGCTTTACTCTGCTGACTGATCATGCTCCACAGTGTGATGTCATAATGATGTCACTGTGGAGTAGATAACTGATATGTAGTCTAGCCCTTTGGTCTGGAACACGTCTATCTACTGATACATGTGATTCTGTGCTAAAAATGGCCATGGCCCAATCTGGGCCCTTATCTAGAGCTCCACTTACCTAGAACCTTCTAGGCTGGACTCCTCTTATCTTGATAGCAGCTCCACTTGGTCTAGAACCGTCTAGACTGTGGGGCCTTGCTTATTGTGGTAAACACAATAGAAAGTTGACTTGTTATTGTCAAGTGGCTCTTGTGCTGACTAAGCAGCATGTGACTATTACATGTGACTTGGTCACATGATCCATGTCACGGTTACATTCCCATGATCACGTGTTGAGACTGCTGGGTAATCTTCCCACAGTCATGTGATCTTAAAAAGGGAAAAGGAAAAGGAAAAATAAAATAGAGCTGTGACAGTATGGTGTGCAAAGAATGGACAAGGAAAACTGAGATTACAATTTCTATGCTAGACTAAAGCACCCCAAAGCAAGCAAGGCTCAAGCTTGATGGTGGTGGTTCAAGACAAAGAAGGCCAAACCAGTTGCCAGTTGTGTCCCATTATGGTCAAAAAACCAGACTGGACCAGACCTTTAAACACTAACTATATATTGATTAGTCTTTACCTAGAATGGTAGTTATAACTAGTGTGCATTAGCTACATAGGTAAAGATAAGATAACAGAATACTCACTTCAGTTATGATGGTCAGGACTGAAGTGAACCATACAGTGAGAGTGTCTTTAAATACTGTAAAAGAGTGTGCTTATAGTAACCAAGACAATAAAGGATTGTGTCTAATCAAGTAAGGTATCAAGGTATTCACAGGAAGATGAAACACAGTCCTAGTGCTACTGCACAAGACACAACTCGCTTGTTAGTACTGCACACTTAGCAATTGATCCAACCTGGCCATATTGATCCATTTCCAACAGACCTTTAAACACTACTTGACAAGAACAGAGTGTTGCTCATGTTAAAATGCATCTGAGGTTAGATAAGTGCTATCTAAGCAGGTAGCAAGATAACTACACAAGTAATGTTAGCTATGTGCACAGTTAAGATAATCTAAGTAAATACTCACTTCAGTTGTGAATGGTCAAAACTGAAGTGCAAGCTACAGAAATACTGTCCTTAAATACTGTAAAGAGCATGCTGTGCTATAGTCATAAGGATTGTATCTTAATCATAATAAATGAGTGGAATGTTAGTAATATATTACAATGCACTGGCAACACCAGTCACCTCTGATCTGGTCTGGCTTACCCTGATCTGTTCCCAGCTCAACAGCTCACTTGTATATTTAGTTTAGTTGAATTTTTGAACTCATATATTAGTCATGTGGGCACATGACCTGGTGGTAAATAACTATTCCCACAGTGACCCAGTAAATTACCGGTAAATTACCGGTAAATAATGGGTTCGTAAAAAGTACCCCTTTTTTCCGCAACAGAGTTTGCCATTATTTACTTTAATTTACATCACGTGTCGAACCGTTATCCCGGAACCTCTGTACCGCTATCTTGGTTCAACAGAATTTGCTGTTGTTTACTTTACATCACGTGATTCGGCACAATCTTTTGGGTGAATTGCATTCACTCGGGCACCCCCCTTCTGCCGAAATGCCCTTTCCTCTGTACCTGTGCTAGCTTAATTGTTTACTTACAACCTTTCCTTTTCCTCACCGTGCAGGCTAGGTGGGGCTCCATCACGGCATAGCTGATTGTAGGCGCCAAAGGGAGACGCGCGGTGCTAATGTTTGTTCCTGTTGATGGACAGTTTTCTTGCGCACAGCCCCTCGTCTCAAACCTTTAAAGCCTCGCAACAAGGTGTAATTTTGCTTCATCCAGAGCACCCATGTCAACCTACCTTCTCCGGCTGGACTGCTTACCTCCTGCTCCGATGTTGGAAGATCAGCCAGATCAAAAGGCGGATGAGGCTAGTGCCACTAAATTACACTTCCCATTACGCTTCCCATATAGGCCCTCCTGTAAGCGATTTCCTCTCCCCAACTTTCTGCTCGTTAACACAGATCTCCTACGCATTTTCTCTTAGCTCGCTCGGTGCGCTTTAATATTTCCCCGGTCGTAAACGAGGTATATGTGCAGCCGTTGCTACGTCCATTCGCAGGCGCCTGGTATTCCAGTACCCATCCAGTGGTATACTGTCCGACCCCACCTCTTTACTCGCCCGAAGCGCCGGAAATACCCCCTAACCTATGTTGGAATTGGAGGCGTTGCCGCCCTTCTATTTGCCAAATTAGGTCCGGTAGCTCTACTTGGACCAGGCGGCCAGAAATATCTTGTCAAACTGTGGATCACCCGCCGACACCAATACCAACAACGAATATATTGACACTCCCCGCACAACTCTATCACCCAAAACATTCGACGCCTCTCCAGTTTCTAATAAGCTTTAGTGCCCAGTTTTTTTCCACACCACTATTGCTGTGATACGGTGCACTTTCGCGTTACACGCAGCCATCAAGATGCAGTTAATGCGTCTCATAAAGTTTTTGGAACTCACAGAGAATTACGCGAACGAGTATCTACTAATCATCTCAACCGAGATTCAGCGACGGTCCTCTTTTCTGGAGATGCTTAAAATGTCATTCAATATGGCCGAGGGGCTACGCGCGCAGCTTGTTGACCTACGAAAACAATACGAGACCGGAATCGTTGCCCCTGTGAAGGACGCTCGGAGGAAAGACAAGATAGCTCTTTCTCAACCACTTCCAGAGGACTTTGACCTCTTTACAGAGGTCGACTTGATGCTTTCAGGCATTACACAGTGTTACATTGAAATGGACAACTTCTGGATCAAAGAGATCCGCCGAGCGTCCAAAGCGTTGAAGACTCGTCGCAGCGACCAAATAGATGCCGAGAACTGGCAAAGTTTTCAGGCAGCCTTGCAACGAACTGTTGAGTCTTGGAAGGTATTTACTTTCTTTTCGTTTCAGCCAGGTGCGCATTCCAAACTGATCAGATACTTTAAGGGTAATACGTATGCGCGAAGTGCTGATGCAACTCCACCGTGTAGTAGCTCACACTCACTCTCCGCTCAGCTGTTCGACTCTCCCGTCCATCTCAGGCACTATATTAACTCTTTAAAGGGTGCCGAATTCGGAACGGTTATCTCATTCTTGTCATCTGCTATGAGGAGACTCCAAGAGACCTTGAAGCGTGTTCGTGCAAGTGCATCCGTAGGATCTTCGCATCCCGCCATACTTCACGTTCTCAAGGCCGAGATCAAACTGGCCAGCAACAGAGAAGCGTGCTTCGAATTTTTCCGTCTCTGCATCAGATATGGGAAGATCATAGACGCATCCCATGCTTCGCTCAAAACTCATCCCGCGCTCTCTCATCCAAAGAGTTTCCGAGACCTTCAAGAGCGTGCTATTCAACTCCAATCTGAGACTACCAGAGCACGTGTCTCTAATGTCGAACATTTAGCAGGTTCGTCCTCATGCAAATACTACCTGTCGTTAAAGCTGAGCACACAACAGGCACTAGTAAACGCCACTCTGCGCATGAGGAAGTCTCGTCATCACAACATCAGGTCGTTGCGTTTAGGACGTTGCTCAAGGAGGTTTTATCATGGATTGCTACCGTAGATGAGATCGACGCATCGCCTGCGCTCACCCTACGAAAACTCCGCGACCTGTCATACGAATGGGAACAGAGGCGAGACATCGTGCGCGAAGCATTGGCGGCTTTGACGAGCGATGTGGCGGGGAGCTCATTTGTTAATGGCCCGCCGAGGTCGACACCTTCACGGCGGCCATTGTCTATAGCGATGCAATGGATACGCCTTTTCCTGTTGTGAGGATCGTTCTGCAATTATCTAGATGGATGGATGGAAGTAGTAATCGTGTTGTTCATTGTACTTGGACGGTTTTTTTGTTTTGTTTTGTTTTGTTTTGTGTTTTGCTTGTTTTGGATCACTAATCTGCTCACCGTGTCTAACTAGTTTCGATTTGAAATAGAAAATATACTTGGAAAAAAGAGCGCACCGTTGAAAGGGGCTCGTTTCAAGTCTGATAGAATCCATGCAAGGTCAAGAAATTCTCCAGCTAGTGGGACTTGCTGTAGGACGCATTCGAGATAACCATATGCCGGACGTTGCACAACGAGGTGAGCACTGTCAGACTGCAGCTGGACCCAGATAACTCCTGGGGTACCCTGCCCAGGGACGGCTTTGATTGAACCTTTCTTCCATTATGAGCTGGGCCGGTTTCCTCTTTACTAGTAGTGCAACCCTCTCTCACATTTGATAACGCCACCCCCTTCTGGTGAAGTTGGTCATTATCACTAAACCCTGGGCGCTGCCCAAGGGCGGTGGTGGAAGCAGCCATCGTGTTTAAGTTTTTCTGAATGATTAATGTAAATCGGGGGCGATGAGTGAAGCACGCAGCACGCGGAAACTTCCGCCACCATTTGGTTTTGCTTTTCAATCCTCCAGGCTGAGGATGAGGATAGAGCTCGACCCCATTTTACCTTTCTTGTGGTGGAAGAACCACCCCGTCACATAATCAAATTACGTGCACCTTTGAAATGTAATAAGACCACATCTGTTACGGGAAGGTGGTAGTTGCATCCAGCGCTTCCCTTGCTGTGCAACCTATGCTCTGTCGTGTGCCATGTCCGTCATTATACGACTAGGAGGTTTGATAATTGTCACTCAAGCCGTCACATTGCATGCTCAGCAAGCAACGCTAGTTATCGCTCTGAGCGTAAGCGACCCTTGCCATCGCCACGAGAAAAAGCAAAGCTCGAGAGTTAAACTCTGTACTCGGAAACATCGTATCCTGGATATTGGTCGCGAATGAAGTTGATGCTGTGCCCACGTTCACCCACCAACAAGTCCATGTCAGATGAGTGGGCGAAAGGGCGAGACTGTGCGAGGTTTGCCCCGCAAAGACCAAGATACCCCCACCTATTCGGTTTTCCTCTCTTTTGCTCAAAAAAACTATGTCGCTCCTGTAACTACGTTTTCGGGCAGTGTTGTAGAGCGGCTCAGCATTTTAGTCTTAGCCGGCAAGCAAGGGTGGCAAGGGGAAAGAAACGGAACGGATGCTACGCTTGAATTTGGGGTCGGATACCAGACATCATGAGCCATTTTAGAGGATGCGCCAGCCTAGGCAACAGAAAATCAGGCGGTCCGTGGTGTAACAAGTTGTGAGCCCGTATTTATTTAAGGTAGCGGATAACTACATTATTATTATCTTTACCTATTTAGGAAGCAGATAAGCTATTTATTACTTCAGTTTAAGTGGACCCATGACTACTGACCGGATGCCGAGCCTCAATAGACCTGCTGATAGACATCATTCGGTCTTTACCTTTCCAAACTGCATTCTTTGATACCTTCCCTCATTGTCTGCCACCTTTCCTTATCCAAACCCATATTCGATCCTTTTACTTTCATTCTTTAGTTAAGCCCTTTCCTCTAAGTGAAGTTTTTCCCTTTCGCTACTTTTCTTACTAGTTACCACTGTTCTCACCTAATGGCCGCTCTGTCCCGTAGTAGCCGCGCGATTTGGGACACACCCTGAAGCGCGAATAAATTCGATTTCAAAAAAAAAAAAAATAGACCTGCTGATATCCGCGCTGGAAGTCTTTTGGTGCGATGGGCATAGCGCAATAATACTGTATGAAGATATTGGAAAATCAGCCACAGCATCCAGCCACTGTTATACCGACTAGTGGCAAGCGGACTTGGCATTAATGAGGGGCATTTAAAGCGTGAACGTTGTTGCACAGCCTCTCATTTTGGACCTTATCGTACTCCTCATCAACATTTCAGCTCCTGGTATCGGGTAAGCCCCCAGGCGACCATGGATCCCTACCCTTCAATCCCCAATATTGAAGTGGCAGGGATTACACTAGACCCTCCTGGCAGCATCGAATACGAACCAATATCACCCACCACTGCCGAATCCTTTCAACAAGCACCGCCTTCCCCAACTTTGTCTGTCTCCTTGCCTCGGTTTACAACCTCGATAATGCTACGCGATAATGAGCCACGCAAAGACTCTGGATATCTCTCCTTGAATCTCATTTCTCCCCCGTCTATTCCGGCTGAACGTCACCAACTTCAACCGAAAAGCACACCAGTTATCGCAACTCAAAGATACCATCGTGACAGCCAATTACATTTGGAGGACATTAGCCCTAAACCCTCACCCCTTCCTCCCTCCCAAGCGGCTAGTAGGAATTCCTCTCCCGTGCACCCTCATTCAAATTATGGCTTGGACACCAGCTCGCGCCTGCCGCCACTGTCCATCCCCATCAAGGAGGACAGCGTACCGAGCGGCCGGACGAGCCCACACATAACGGGAGAAGTTGAGAGCCAACGACGTGATGCCTTCTTACTTTCGTCAATCCACCATCGTACTCGCCCTCAATTAGCTGCGAGTTCGCGCCCCTTAATATCCCCGGAAGAGTTGGACCCAACATTGTCTTCCTGGTTGAAGAACATAAACAAGTTATCCAATCTCATAGACCGCTTACAGAATCTAGCGTCCACCGCTCCCCCAGAACACCGACCCCACCTCTACAAACAGGTGGCCGCATTACGCGCAACATCCAAGAAACAACAAGATCGCCACATCCATTTCTTACAGCTTACAGAAGAATACGCCAACAGATATCTACTCGACATTTCAGCCGAGATCCAACAACAGAGCTCCTTCTTGGACATGCTCGAAAAGCGATTAGATATGGCAAAGACCTTACGTGGACAGGCCGTAGATTTGCGAAAATCATATGAGAACGGGACAGTAAATGCCATGAAAAAGGTTCGGGAAACAGGTGAGTGATATTCTCGACCATCCTTGAGATATTTAGTTATCTTATGTTATCTTATGTTATGTCATTTCAGCATTATCCCAGCCCCTTCCAGAAGACTTTGACCTACTCAGTGAAGTGGACTTTGTGTTGAAAGAGATTCGAAGATGTTATATGGAACTAGACAAATTCTGGATAGAAGAGATACGTCGTGCAGTCAAAGCAGTTAAGACACGTCGTGTGGACCAAGAAGATATTCAGCGCTGGAGAGGATTCCAAGCAGGTCTTGAAGAGACAATCAAGTCATGGAAGGTAATGTCATCATCATCTGATCCTCTGTACCACGCTACTTATCCATATCTCAGGCAAACGCGCAAGGTGGTGTCCAGACACTAGCACGTGTTGATCGGCCACAGGAATTCGAGATCGGGAAGGTAGCCTCAAGGTTATCACTTGGAATCGGCCTAC
This sequence comes from Multifurca ochricompacta, assembly GCA_022496185.1. NCBI lineage: Eukaryota > Fungi > Basidiomycota > Agaricomycetes > Russulales > Russulaceae > Multifurca > Multifurca ochricompacta. The sequence goes on from WTXG01000106.1 coordinate 78,183, forward strand.
TGGAAGAATCGTTGGAGTGCGTTCGCATGAGCGCGTCGGTGGAATTTTCGAAAACGAGCATGCCACTTATACTTGAAGTGAACATGAAGTTCAGTCTGAACAGCGAGTCATGTCTTGGTTTCCTGCGGCGGTGTGTAGATTTTGGGAAGTTGATCGCTGTCTCGTGTGGTTCTTTCTCAAACGACAACGACTGTCGGTTTGCTCGTGTGAGGGGCTCGGATGATGTTCGGGAAGGTATTATGGGGCTTAAGTCGGAAACGGGAGGGGAGGACCGTTCTGAGAATGCTAGGGGGGATGTCCAAGGTCTGTCTGTATCTTCATTTTGACGATGACGCATCTTCCTGATGTCGCGGTGGCTTTCCCGATAATGTCAGTGTCGCGCAAGTTCGCCCGGGCTTATGAGAAAGCACTATCTTTGGAGGTCAAGGTGGATGGGAAGTTACACAGGTTACTGGAGCTTGTTTCTTCGTGGATGACCCCCTGTGATGTACCGCCGGAGCGGCTCAGCGTTGGAGAACTTCGGAAGGTTTCTTATGGGTGGGCGAAAGGTAGAGACTCTGTGCGAGGGGCTTTAGCAAGTTTGACAAGGGATGGGATGGATGGGACGTATATACATGTGCCGTTCAGTCCGAGCTCTCCACGGTCGAGGGTAATGGGGTGGATGCGGCTTGGTTTGTAAAACGAGTTGTGGGGATGTACTTTATCGCTTCGTGTTGTTATGGTTCTGAGCTGTATACTCTTTTTTTTGGTTTGTAGCCGAGTTATTTGTATCTTGGGAGTGGGCAGACCGACCTGAAGAATAACACAAACACAATTTTGAGATAGTGATGTCATTCATCAAGCGTCTTCAACAGATATCTGGATTTATAAGAATATTGTACATATATGCAATACAATACAGCCCCAACCTTGCACCCATCTCATTAGGGCACTAGGGCATTCAGTCATTCAGCGCTGAAGGGATGTAGAATGTGAGGACACCACCCACATCGGCAGAATCACCGATATACACGAATAGGATAAGACAGTGTCCCTGGCATATACCTACAAGAAAAATCCCATCAGCAGGAATGAGGGAGAGGAAACAGGAACTGTGAAAGTTTTTTTTACATGCAATGGTGGTCTTGGATACAACGTGCGCGTTCAAGAATTTCAAGAAGCTCCGGGTGTGCACCAGCACGCTGAAGAGTTGTTTAGGATCAGGCCGTTCACGTTCCTTGTCCTTCTCCTCATCTTCCGCACTGGCGTTGACCTGTGACATGCCATCAATCTCCAGCCACAAGACCACCCCTATGTGAGACAGTATGAATACAATGAACATAAAACTCACTCATCCTCGGATGGGAACAATTGTTCTAGGTGATGTCAGCCTTGACAACTTCTGTCCTTGCAGAAAGTTGCAGGCAGCCAGACGAATTGGCTCGCATGCCTATGACATCGGAGAGGGAGCGCATGCGCTCGACGATAGCGCACATCTTTGCGAGAAGTGGAAGCATGATCTGAACCTAGTAACTTATATCAGAAATGTAATGAGGGGGGCTCAAAAAAATGGGGAAGGGGCGCGCACATCAGGCTCCGGGCAGCGCGGTTCAGTAAGCATGGCGACATCAGCCGGCTTCGTCACTTCGATGCGCACGTCGTGGGACACCTTCACCCTGCGGCCCATCTAGGTAGTACCAAATATCTCGAAGCTTAGAACAGGTATGTTGCTCTTTTTGGCGAGCTTCATGACGACTTCGTTCGCCCCTGTACTTTCCGCTGATGCGGAGCGCAGCGCAGTGGATAAGTGGGGAGGTTGAGGGTGATCTCGTTGTTGGAGTGGGAGAGAATACGATAGTCTATGAAGAGTGTATCTACGCGGATCTTCCTAGTGGGAAAATATAATATTCAGAGGAGATACAATAAGTGAAAAGGGCATATACGACCAGACTTGGACTCCCCCCTCCTCGTTGTTACAAATGATGCACATGGCAGTCTCACTGAAGTTGATAATGCATCTCTTTTGGAGTTTCTCGACGGTCTGAATTAGACCTGCCAAACGCGTGAGCATGAGCGTTTCATGATGTTAGTGGATTAATAACGGTAAAACGTTAACACATTCTGAACTGTAGCGCGAAATCGCATGACGTTAGGACATCAGCGCGTTTGTGTTTGAGTTGTCGCGGTCGCGGACCAAAGAGGCGGATTACCAAACGACAAATGAAATGATTATCTGATAAGGTCAGCTCATTCGGTTCATCAAAGAGTCCCTGGCTGACACTGTCTTCCTCGCCTGGGCCATCGAATCTCTATTTCAGTCTGAAAACACAAATCCAAACCAAAAGAAAGAGTATACAGCTCAGAACATAACAACACGAAGCGATAAACTCTCCACAACTCGTTCTACCTACAAACCAAGCCGCATCCATCCCATTACCCTCGACCGTGGAGAGCCCGAACTGAATGGTACATGCATATACGTCCCATCCATCCCATCCCTTGTCAAACTTGCTAATGCCCCTCGCACAGAGTCTCTGCCTTTCGCCCACCCATACGAAACCTTCCGAAGTTCTCCGACGCTGAGCCGCTCCGGCGGTGCATCATAGGCAGTCATCCACGAAGAAACAAGCTCCAGTAACCTGTGTAGCTTTCCATCCACCTTGACCTCCAAAGATAGTGCTTTCTCATAAGCCCGGGCGAACTTGCGCGACACTGACATTATCGGGAAAGCCACCGCGACATCAGGAAGATGCGTCATCGTCAAAATGAAGATACAGACAGACCTTGGACATCCCCCCTAGCATTCTCAGAACGGTCTTCCCCTCCCGTTTCCGACTTGAGCCCCATAATACCTTCCCGAACATCATCCGAGCCCCTCACACGAGCAAACCGACAGTCGTTGTCGTTTGAGAAAGAACCACACGAGACAGCAATCAACTTCCCGAAATCTACACACCGCCGCAGGAAACCAAGACATGACTCGCTGTTCAGACTGAACCTCATGTTCACTTCAAGTATAAGTGGCATGCTCGTTTTCGAAAATTCCACCGACGCGCTCATGCGAACGCACTCCAATGATTCTTCCAGTAAGCCGATTCCAAGTGATATCCTTGAGGCTACCTTCCCGATCTCGAGTTCCTGAGGTCGATTAACACGTGCTAGTGTCTGGACACCACCTTGCGCGTTTGCCTGAGATATGGATGTGTATTGTGGTACAGAGGATCAGATGATGATGACTTTACCTTCCATGACTTGATTGTCTCTTCAAGACCTGCTTGGAACCCTGTCCAGCGCTGAATATCTTCTTGGTCCACACGACGTGTCTTAACTGCTTTGACTGCACGACGTATCTCTTCTATCCAGAATTTGTCTAGTTCGATGTAACATCTTCGAATCTCTTTCAACACAAAGTCCACTTCACTGAGTAGGTCAAAGTCTTCTGGAAGGGGCTGGGATAATGCTGAAATAAGATAACATAAGATAACATAACTAAATATCTCAAGGATGGTCGAGAATATCACTCACCTGTTTCCCGAACCTTCTTCATGGCATTTACTGTCCCGCTCTCATACGATGTTCGTAAATCTACGGCCTGTCCACGTAAGGTCTTTGCCATATCTAATCGCTTTTCGAGCAAGTCCAAGAAGGAGCTCTGTTGTTGGATCTCGGCTGAAATGTCGAGTAGATATCTGTTGGCGTATTCTTCTGTAAGCTGTAAGAAATGGATGTGGCGATCTTGTTGTTTCTTGGATGTTGCGCGTAATGCGGCCACTTGTTTGTCGAGGTGGGATCTATGTTCTGGGGGAGCGGTGGACGCTAGATTCTGTAGGCGGTCTATGAGACTGGATAGCTTGTCTATATTCTTTAACCAGGAAGACAATATTGGGTTCAACCCTTCCGGGGAGTCGGCAGTTGCATCCCGTCGGCTGAAGGAGCGGGGGCGAGAAAACTCTTGGGGACTTAAATACCGCATCCCCGGAAGCTCGAACTTGCAGGTGACGTATGGTCCGTACGGCCTTTCATTAGCAAGAATATCATTCACCGTGTCTAGTCGCATGAGAGTCGCGTCCATTTCAGCCCTCGACTTTTGCTTGCTTTCAGCAAATAAAGCGAAAAAGGAATACAATAACACGTACTGTGGTTGCCTGACCATCCTCTGCGGAGAATAAATCTTCGTTTTGTCTTGACCCAGAGGGCTCCGAAGAACGATCATATCGAGGACGAAGTCTGTGCCCGTGTTGTTCAGTCTTGTTGTAGCGGTCTCGCAACAACCGTTTTAACGTATTTTGCCAACTTATATCTCTGTTAGTAGGTTCGCTGTAGGCATGGCTGTCCCCAGTTGTAGATGAAGACATTCAGCGCATAGAGTGAGAGCGGAAAGCGTCGATAGTTATACAGGGTAATGAACTTGCAGAGGGGAGGGAAGGGGGGGAGGGGCATGCCATGGCGCATGGTGGCGCACGGTGGTTCATAAAAGGATTCGATTGAATTACGTGAGCGCACCGCTCACTGCTTGCATGCTGTGCTGTGGCTGTGTCCTAATCAGCGTGATGCCAAGATGAGCACCTGTTGGGCCTGAATTGGTCTCGACCATCGAACAGCTAACGATGAATCCGCTACTTGCAACGTATATATCTATGCCCCTTCAAGTAGTCCGGACATGGTACATAGAATCGGGTAAACGATGGGTTAAGTTGTTGAGGTGAGTGAGTGAGTGAGAAAAGAACTAGTGCCTTCCCACGGGGGCTGTACAAGATTATAAGAGGGTCTCGCACTCGCGGAGTCCGCATGGAGTAGTGCTATGCACTGTCCGTGCAGCTACTCTCTGTTGAGCGCAGCTGTGGATAGATAAACGAGAAGTAACGGGCAGCGAGATAACTTACATAACGCGAGGATAATCTAAAGTAGACTACTGTCCGTAAAGATGTGCTATGTCTTAATCACTCTCCCAATCTTCCACCCTTCCTTCCCGTATCTATTCCACTATGCGAATTCTTTGTGTGCGGTGGTGACGGCCAGCAGAGGACGTGAGTAGCGATGACGACCATTCATTGTAGTTTGAGTTTGAGGATCAACCCACCTATTGAATTAAATGACGAGAATGGGACCATCTAATGTCCACCTTTCCACTTTCTGGGCTACTCCCACATCTGTCAAATAAATAATCCATGTCGTCAAGGTCTCTCTATTTCCAGGTGTACGGGTGCCCATTATCAAAAGACATTCAGCATTCTGAACAGGGCTAGACTGCGTTACTTCCTAGATCGTGCCCTCCAACTCTCTTTGGCTACGCGACGTCCGTAGTTGCTCTGCCCTCTTTGTCTAGGTGAAAGCTTGTCTTCCCCCCACCTACACGGGGCGCCACTTTTCACTGCTCAAATGTGTTCACCCTTGGGCGCAAAGCGGGTCATCTCTGTAGTGCTAACACACTCCTCCTGACACTTTATGAGTGAGAGTGAAACGCGCACAGATAAAATAATGCCATTATTAGGACCTGTCCAATAAGATATTGCCCTTAGTTGTGTGTTGAAGTAACACGGATAGGGAAGTATGCGGCGGTTTCAGAAGAGAGAGATAAAAATAGAGAAATGAAAAAATTGCAGTTTGTTGTTTTTTCCTTTTTCTTTCTTTTTTTTTGAACATTCGGATTGTATTTCCCCCCCCTGAATTAAATTCTATTGTTGGTCCTTGTTGGGAAAGAAAGGAAGAGAGGTGATGGTGATGATGGTGGTGGTAAGGTGTAGCTTACGCACTACTCCACATTATACCCAACAAGCGATCTACGCCCGACAATCTCTCCAACCTAAAAACCCAGAACGCAAAAAGAATAAAAATAAAAATCGAATTCGCGTGGAAAAAACGACGAAGGGTTTTGTGGAGGAGCAGATTCGGATTCTCACCTTGAAAACCCCATAAGCCTCAACGGCATAAACGCCCAAACGGGCCCACTCGCCGCTCTTGATAATCTCACGCCAATAAGAGATAGAACGTGTGCGAGACCATAAAGTCGAATACGAGCCCAACACGGCACCAAGCGATGAGGGAGGTTGAAGACGTTCGGCGGTATAGATCTGTTTGAGCACTTCACGCACAACGGACAAGTTATACTTTACAGGTTGTTAATACACTTTTTTTTAAAAAAAAAAAGAGGGGGAGAGGGGGAGGGGGGGAGGGGGAATAAGAAAGCAACCACGTATTAATGTAAGCCCAAATTCAACAAGAAAAAGGGGGAGAGGGAGAGAGGGGAAAGAAACCACAAATCCAAACCAAAAAAAAGGTATACAGCTCAGAACATAACAACACGAAGCGATAAACTCTCCACAACTCGTTCTACCTACAAACCAAGCCGCATCCATCCCATTACCCTCGACCGTGGAGAGCCCGAACTGAATGGTACGTGCATATACGTCCCATCCATCCCATCCCTTGTCAAACTTGCTAATGCCCCTCGCACCGAGTCTCTGCCTTTCGCCCACCCATAAGAAACCTTCCGAAGTTCTCCAACGCTGAGCAGCTCCGGCGGTGCATCATAGCGGGTCATCCATGAAGAAACAAGCTCCAGTAACCTGTGTAGCTTTCCATCCACCTTCATCTCCAAAGATAGTGCTTTCTCATAACCTGGGCGAACTTGCGCGACACTGACATTATCGGGAAAGCCACTGCGACGTCAGGAAGATGTGTCATCGTCAAAATGAAGATACAGACCTTGGACATTCCCCTCAGCATTCTCGGAACGGTCCTCCCCTCCCGTTTCCGACTTGAGCCCCGTAATACCTTCCCGAACATCATCCGAGCCCCTCACACGAGCAAACCGACAGTCGTTGTCGTTTGAGAAAGAACCACACGAGACAGCAATCAACTTCCCGAAATCTACACACCGCCGCAGGAAACCAAGACACGACTCGCTGTTCATACTGAACCTCATGTTCACTTCAAGTATAAGTGGCATGCTCGTTTTCGAAAATTCCACCGACGCGCTCATGCGAACGCACTCCAACGATTCTTCCAGTAAGCCGATTCCAAGTGATATCCTTGAGGCTACCTTCGCGATCTCGAGTTCCTGAGGTCGATTAACACGTGCTAGGGTCTGGACACCACCTTGCGCGTTCGCCTGAGATATGGATGTGTATCGTGGTACAGAGGATCAGATGATGATGATATTACCTTCCATGACTTGATTGTCTCTTCAAGACCTGCTTGGAATCCTCTCCAGCGCTGAATATCTTCTTGGTCCACACGACGTGTCTTAACTGCTTTGACTGCACGACGTATCTCTTCTATCCAGAATTTGTCTAGTTCGATGTAACATCTTCGAATCTCTTTCAACACAAAGTCCACTTCACTGAGTAGGTCAAAGTCTTCTGGAAGGGGCTGGGATAATGCTGAAATGACATAAGATAACATAAGATAACATAACTAAATATCTCAAGGATGGTCGAGAATCTCACTCACCTGTTTCCCGAACCTTTTTCATGGCATTTACTGTCCCGTTCTCATATGATTTTCGCAAATCTACGGCCTGTCCACGTAGGGTCTTTGCCATATCTAATCGCTTTTCAAGCATGTCCAAGAAGGAGCTCTGTTGTTGGATCTCGGCTGAAATGTCGAGTAGATATCTGTTGGCATATTCTTCTGTGAGCTGTAAGAAATGGATGCAGCGATCTTGTTGTTTCTTGAATGTTGCGCGTAATGCGGCTACCTGTTTGTAGAGGTGGGGTCGATGTTCTGGGGGAGCGGTGGACGCTAGATTCTGTAAGCGGTCTATGAGATTGGATAGCTTGTTTATGTTCTTCAACCAGGAAGACAATGTTGGGTCCAACCCTTCCGGGGAGTCGGCAGTTGCATCCCGTCGGCTGAAGGAGCGGGGGCGAGAAAACCTTTGGGATCTTGAACGCTCCGAGTCGATGAGGTCGAGGAGTGGTACACAGCTATTACCCTCCACCCCCGGAGACGAGAACATCTTTATGATGGTTCATGCGGCCCTTCTTCAGGAATAACGTTTTTGATCATGACTGGAGCGCATATCGTATGCGAGTCGCGTCCGTTGCGGGCCTCAACTTTTGCTTGCTGTCAGCAAAAAAGCGAGAAAAGAATACAATAACACGTACTGTGATGGCTGACCATCCTCTGTGAAGTAAAAATCCTTTCCTGAACTTTTAGAGGCGTCCAAGAACGATGATATGAGAAGGAAGTCTGTACCCGTGTTGTCCAATCTCGTTGTGGCGGTCTCGCCACCACTGTTCTGACCGAAATAGCGTACCTATTTCTCTGTTAGTAGGTTCGTTGTAGGCATGACTGTTCCCAGTTGTAATGGAGACATTCAGCGCGTAGAGTGAGAGCGGAAAGCGTCGATAGTTATACAGGGTAATGAACTCGCAGGGGGAGGGGGAGGGGCATGCCATGGCGCACGGTAGTTCATAAAGGATTCGATTGCATTACGTGAGCGCACCGCTCACTGCTTGCATGCTGTGCTGTGTCCTAATCAGCGTGGTAAAAAAAATGAGCATATGTTGGGCCTGAATTGGTCTCGGTTAAGACCATCGAACAGCTAACGATGAAATCCGCACTTGAAACGTATATATCCCATTCCCCTGTCAAGCAGTCCGGACATTGGTACATGGAATGGGTGGGGGGATGTAGTTCATACGATGGGTTGAAGTTGTTGAATTGTTGAGTTGAGAAAAGAACTACCTTCCCACAGCTTTCTGACGAGCCGGGGGCTGTACAAGATTTGAGGGTCTCGCACCTCGTGGAGTCCGCATGGAGTACTGCACTTGCTCTATCTGTGCGGCAGCTGTGGATAGATAAACGAGAAGTAGCGAGAGAAAAAAAAAAAAACACTAACGGGCAGGCAGCGAGATAACTTAGATACGCGAGGATAATCTAAGTAGATAGATAGATAGATAGATAGATCACACAAGGGGAAAAATGTCCGTAAAGATGTGCTGTGTCTTAATCACTCTCCCAATCCTCACCCTTCCTTCCCTATCTTTATATGCGGTGGTGATGACCAGCAGAGGGTGTGAATAGAAATGAAGGAGGGAGGCAATAGTTAAGGGTACAGGTAGGCAACTGTAGTTTGGGATCAACCCACCGTGACCTAACGTCCTCCTTTCCATTCTCCGGGGGTCACTCCCACATCTGTCAAATAAAATAACCCATGTCGTCAAGGTCTCCTCGTTTGCTGTACAGCCTACATCTTTAGACTCTCATGCTTCTCTATTTCCAAGTGTAACAGTGTACCCATTATCAAAAGAAGAACATTCCAACATTTTGAACTGGGTCTCTAGACTGCATTACTTCCTAGATCAAACTTTGGGAAGTGTTGTACCTCTGAATTGGCTGCTCTGGTGGGCGATCCTGTGGGGCAGTAAATACCTCTCTTTAGCTACACGACATCTCATGGTTGCTCTGCCTCTTTGTCTAGGTAGAAAGCATGTCTTCCCCCCACCTGCATTGGGCGCCACTTTTCACTGCTCCAAATGTGTTTCACCCTTGGGCGCGAAGCGGGTCATCTCTGTAGGTGCTAACACACTACTCCCTAAGAGTTTATAAAGTGAGAGTAAGAGACGCGGACAAGATAAAATAATGCCATTATTAGATTAGGACCTGTCCAATACGGAATTACCCTTAGTTGTGTGTGTTGAAGTAACACGGATAGGGAAATATGTGGCGGTTTCAGAAAGAGAGAGATAAAAATAGAGAAATAAAAAAAAATCACAGTTTGTTGTTTTTTTTTTTTGAACATTCGGAATGTATTTCCCTCCCCTCTCCCCCCTGAATTAAATTCTATTGTTGGTGATTGTTGGGAAAAGAAAGGAAGAGAGAGAGGAGGTAATGGTGATTGATGATGGTGGTGGTAAGGTGTAGCTTACGCACTACTCCACATTATACCCAACAAGCGATCTACGCCCGACAATCTCTCCAACCTAAAAAAACCCAGAACGCAAAAATAAAAAAAATTAAAATTAAAATCGAATTCGCAAAACGACGAAGGGTTTTGTGGAAGAGGAGAGGAGAGTCGGATTCTCACCTTGAAAACCCCATAAGCCTCAACGGCATAAACGCCCAAACGGGCCCATTCGCCGCTCTTAATAATCTCGCGCCAATAAGAAATAGAACGTGTGCGTGACCATAAAGTCGAATAGGAGCCCAGTACGGCACCAAGCGACGAGGGAGGTTGAAGACGTTCGGCGGTATAGATCTGTTTGAGCACTTCACGCGCCACGGACAAGTTATACTTTACAGGTTGTTGATACGCTTTTTTTTTTTTGTTTTTTTTTTTAAAGAAAGAGGAGGGGGGTGGAATAAGAAAGCAACCACGTATTTGATGTAAGCCCAAATTTCGAATGAGAAAAAGGAGAGGGAGGGGAAAAGAAAAAAAAACGTACAACCCAAAAGACCAGAGAATCGCGCTCCAAATGGACCCAGCGCGTGACGTGCATACTCTCCAGCACGAATAAAAGCTGCTGAAGCTGCCCCGAGCGCGTCTTGAGCCTTTTTCTGTGCCGCTGCCGACGATGAGGATGATGAGGATGGGATGATGTGGAAGAAGTAGTAGTAGTAGAGGCGAGACGACGTGGTGCCGATTGACGCAATACGGTACGTGATGCTATAGGAAGCATATCTCTCTTTTTCTTTTACTCGATTATTATCCTGTTGGTAAGAAGAAGGGGAGGAGGAGAAAGGGTGATGAAGGGGGGAAGGAATATGGAGTGGGGGTCGTTGCCTCGTCGTCGTCGGGAGGGTCGCGCGCGGAGCTCTGCTGTGGGGTTTTTTGCGGTTGCGGTTGAATTTTCTTTTTTCGGATTTTCGGAACACCTTCGGAGGTTCGGAGGCGGAAGTGTGACGGATTAAACGGTATTCGGCGAATACGGCCGGTACATGCCGTTTTTATTCCCACGATTCCACCATTTTTATTCCCACACCGCCTTAGATCAAAAGATAACAGATAACATAACATGAGATCTCTTAAGTACCAGCCTCGCCTCTTCATTCTCTCTCAATCCCCACCCCTTAAAATCTCGTCGATCAAAAACTTTACTCCTTCAGATTTGGTCATGGCTACAGAGGGAGAACCAGGCGTACTCGTGGACGCGCGATATGGGAAGGACAAGGTGCGAGTGTTCCGCGTGGTGCGGGATCCGACGACCAAGGTGCACAATGTAGTCGAGTATAACGTCACAGTGTTGGTTGAGGGTGCGATTGAGACGAGGTAATGCGAATAAATTCATCAAGTTCTACTGTCTCTTAATTGCCCCCTTCCCCCCCTACAGCTATACACAAGCCGACAACACCGTCGTCGTCGCGACAGATTCAAGTGCGTAAAAATAAAATCTCCTCTCGAAAAAAGTTTTAAGATTATTTTTTTTTTGCCCCTGCAACTCATTCAATGAATGATATAGTGAAGAACATCACGAACTGTATGTTATCATCCCCACACTCCAATAAATAAAATTTTAAACCTCACCACCTCCGACACCCCCCCCTACCAAAAAACAAAATTAAAAATTAACGGGCCAGACTTGGCAAAAGTATCCCCGCACGTATTGGACCCAGCTCGATTCGCGTTACATCTCGGTGCACACTTGCTCGCACGTTATACGCACATTCAAACGGCGCTCGTGACAGTGGATCAATTGCGTTGGGCGCGCATCGGTATCGCCGGTGCTGAAAGCAGTGCAAAAGAGGAAGGAAGACCGGGACACAATTACGCGTTTTGGCGGGATGGAGCCGATAGACGATTCGTCGACGTCGAAGTGGCGCGAAAGGAAAAGGATGGTGGTGCTAATACGGCGGTAGCGAAAGTATCTGGTGGATTGCGAGATCTCCTTGGTAAATGTCCTTTTCCCAACTTTTTGTATGACGATGACAACGACGACGACGACGATGATGATGATGATGACGATGATATGTCGAACAGTGCTCAAGTCTTCAGGATCGGCATTTGAGAACTTTGTGCGAGACGAATACACGACGTTGGTCGAGGTGGACGATCGGATTTTTAGCACTTCGGTGGATTTAAGGTATACGTATGATGAGGTGGATGTACGATTGCCCGGCGACGAAAAGGGATTGGTGTTTGGAGAGGAGAATGTGAGAGGGAAAGGGAATGATGGAGGAGTATATGCGTGGGATGACGCGAAGATTGGGTCACGGGCGCGTGAGATCACGTTGGATGTATTCGCGCACGATGAAAGCGCGAGTGTGCAGGTGCGTGGTAACCAAGTTGATGATGATGAAGGGATGATGTCATATGAATTGGGGTAGGCGACGCTTTACAAGATGGCTCAAAGGGTGCTCAGTGAGAACAAAGGAATAGAGAAGGTACGGTACGTGCTGCCGAATAAGCACTACATACCAGTGGATATGAAATATATCGGGGTGGACAACACGACACCGTACGTACAAACGAATTTATTATCTTCATTTCTCATCGCATCGCCATTTTCTCCTCTTGGCTCTTTGATTCTTGGTTGGTTGTGCGGGGACGTTGACATTTTCGCATTTTGGGTAATTTTGGTTTTTTTGAGGGGACTATTCCATTTGCGGAAATGTCATCTGCCACGTGTTGTGGAGCGGAAGATGATGGGGGGGGGTTGTTTTGTTTGTTTGTTTGTTGGGGGGAGGGGGAGGAGCGAGTGACGGACGGGGGTTCTTTTTTCTTTTTTCTCTTTTTTCACGATCGATGCCTTGCCATGTCAGTCATGGTTGATCAGTTACGCCGTAAGGGTGAGCCAAGCCTTTAAATTGAACGCTAATACGCGCCCTTTCTTTTCTTTTTTTTTCTTTTTCTTTTTCTTTTTTCTCTATAGACGAAATGCAGAGGTCTTCACCCCAGTGGATTCGCCTAGGTGAGTAAGAGTTTAAACCATGTGATGTATGAATAGCCGAAATGGGAAGGACCCACTTGCGACGGCACGGCATCGGGTCGGCGAAAAAAGAAATACACACTGACCCTGACGTCATTTATAGTGGACTGATCTCCGCCACGATCTCAAGACGACGATGACGTATTTGGTCTTTTTTTAAAAAAAGAAAAGAATCAAGAATCAAAATAAAATGAAAATAAATCACAGGAACGAAGAAAGGATAGGGTTTCAAGATGAGGTTTCTTTTTCTCTAAATCAATATTAAAATTTGTTAGAAAATAGGGAAAGGATAGTAGTAGTGATGACGAAGAGAGAGATGTATGATAGATATGACGTCAATATTCTCACGAGGATGAGAGTGAGAGAGAGTGAGAGAGTGAGAGAGAATGAGGGAAATAACGGAAACAGGGTAAAACGGGGGTTAAAAAAAACCAAAGGCGGTTTAGTAAAGGGAGGTCATTTTTTCCAATTTTATCTTTAATTTTATTTATTTTAGTCAAACTCAGCTTCAATCCAAGTCACAGTCACTCACTCACTCAAATCCAATCCAATCAACAATCACCACCCAACTAACCAAACCGGCCAGCCACAGCCAACCAACCAAACGACAACCGACAACCCGACCAACCAACCAACACCAACCACAACCACAACACAACAACTACCACCACCAACCACCACCAACCACCACAACCGACAACGACGACAACAACAACGACCGATTAACCAAACCGCTACCAGAGGTCTTCCCTTCCTCCCCTTCCCTTCCTTTCCCTTCTTCCCCTCCTTTTTTCCTTCAACGATCAATGGCTGGTGACCACAAATGTCCCGTTTGTCAAGCAACTTTCACTCGTCCACAGCATGTAGCTAGGCATATGCGATCCCGTAAGCATTTTCTTTCTTCCCCGACCCCCATCTTATACCCTTCAACTCTCAGATACTGGTGATCGTCCATACAAATGTCAGCATTGTGGAGATCAGTTCGCTAGAAGGTCTGTCCCTTCCCCCTCCTCCTCCTCCTCCTCTTCCTCCCAATCTTTCTATTTCTACCCTTCTCCCCACTCCCGCACCTACCCTTCCTATTTAAAAAAATAATTTCAATTTCCACTTGATGATCCCCCCCTCTTTTTTCATACCCTCCGGGCTCCATCATTCATCATTTTCCTCCTCTTTTAGCGATCTTCTCTCAAGACACATCAATAAATGTCACCCTAATGAGAGACCTTTGGCTTCCTCCACCCCTTCTCGCCGCAAGGGCTCCTCTTCCGCTAGTAGAGCTACCACTTCAAAGCAAGCCTGTGATCAATGTGTCCAATCTAGTTTGCCCTGTGATGGTGCTAATCCATGTTGTACGTCTCCTTACTTTTAATCTTATCTCTCTCTCTCTCTCTCTCTTTCTCTCTCTCTCACGCACACTTTCTCACACACCCTCGGTCATTCCCACCCATCACCAACCTTATCTTTTCATTCATTCAACAGCCAAGTGTGTCCACAGAAAGACGAGGTGCACCTACGTCAAATTTCATCGTCAGACCGCTCCCCTTGGTCCTGGCCATCCCGCCCGTCCTCCCAATGACGCTTCGAATCCTGGGCTTCCTCCCCTCGGTCCTCTTCCATCGGTAACCAATCCATATCGCCTTTCAGAACCTTTTTTCCTCGGTGGTAGCGACGGATCTACCCACAATCCCACTGCCATTTCCCAATCAGCCCCTTCCATCCCACCTAATCCTCTCTATCTCAACCATCAATTCTCCTTCCCCCCACCTATACTTGCCTCAACACCCGCATATGATAACGCTTTTAACTATACAGCCAGATATCGTGCCCAAGCGGACTTTCTTTCCCGCTCAGGCGTAATCCCCCCGGAGCGTGTTCCTCCTCTTCCAGCTATATATCAAGATACTCATGATCCGACCGCCGCACGCTACGCACAGTCCTACAATGTCCGCAGCGATCCTCGAGACTACCCTCTCCCGCCTTCCCCAAATGGTGTTGACTATGGATACAATGTCGATAACAAGGTGTGTTTCGCTCCTCACCTCTCGCCTTCCCCGCTCGTCGATTGACTTGTTGTGGCCCCAAAGTCCGAGTCGTATCCGAATCCTGTCTCGGGATATTCAACAAATGGATACAATCATCACCTCTTGACCTTTAATCTTGACACTCAAACCCACCAGCGGTGCGAGTCGAGTGCCAGCGATACAGGCAGTACAACGAGCCGCAGTCAACCTTCCTCGGCTACATCCTCGAGCGTCCATCTCCCATTACCCCCAGATTATCTATCGCCATCTTTCTCTCGCCCTGCGACTGCTGACGGTGCCCCCCAAGATCGTGAAGGGTTTTCCTCCGCCTTTGGGCTGATGTCCCTCGACGATCCCGACGTTCTTGCTGGCTTTGGCGAAGGGGCACCTTTCTTTGACAATGCCATTACCCATGGGAGTGGGTCTGCCCATAACCCATCCTGGGGGGATGGACCTACACCTCGTGCAAACCCCTCCGATGCACCTGCTCCTCAAGGTGGCAAAAGCACCCAACGACAGCAACAACCACAACCACAACAGCAACAGCAACAACCACAACAGTCTCAAGGACAAGGAGGAAATGCGCCAGCTTCGACCTCGGCCAGTCTTAAGGAGCTCAAGGAGATGTGGAAGCAATATATGAGGATTCCACTTTCCGGTCAGTCCCTTGCGCATGAGCACCACCATCCTTCTGGAAGCCCAAAACGTGAGCGCGGGCTTTCTCGCGTCGCCAGTTTGCCGAGTGTCAAGACGCCTTCAGCCGCGACTGCCAGTTGGTCGGACCCGATGCGTGGTGGCGCTAACGGCACCCAGCAACAGCAGCAGCAGCAGCAGCAGCAACAACAACAACAACAACAAATACCTGGAGCCGCGGTAAACAATATACAGTATGGGGGCCACGTGGGGTATTCGCGTGCGCATAATCACACGGATGACCTGCGTAGTTACGAACAAGCCGTGCTCGCGCGCCGTGCTCCCCTTACACTTCACCTTGCGCCACGCCGACGCGGCAATACGACGTCGACTGGACCTGCGCCACCACCGCCACCACCGCCACCACCTCCACTGGGTAATAATGTCGCTGGAGCAATACGAGTACCGTCATTGCATAGGACAGGTGCAGACACAGGAACTCGTGCGAGTCCCGCAGGAAGTGGCAGTGGCAGTGGCAGTGGCAGTGGTAGTGGCAGCGACAGGAGTATGAGCGTGTTTACGGACGAAGACGGGAGTGCGAGTACTTCCCCTGCACCAGGTCGAGGTGCCGGTGGCAGCAACAGTGGCTCGTTCAGTGCAGATGATGCCTCGCGGCCGACCTTCAAACGTCTACCTTCGCAAACCCTCGTTCCAGAGTATGCAAAACGACCGGCGATTGGAAGCACATTGCCTGGCTCGCACGAAGGGTTCATTGGTGGACATACCGGTACCGAGCAGGATATACAGCAGCATCAGCGAAGTCTTGGTATCGCTGAGCGCGCGAGGCGGATGAGCTTCCCGATTGGACGCACGGGTCTCGTCGGGTCGCAGGACTGATTTGAATCAACCTGGTGTGAGATATATATAATCAGTCATGGAGGGTTTTTCTTTTTTTTTTTTTTTCTTTTTCATTGGAGAAAGCGGTGCATGAGCACGACACCCCCGGCCGGAAAGGACAAAACACACGAACTGTCTGTCGGCTTGTTCATTCGTTTTTTCTTCATTCTCCTCTAGTATCCATCCTTTTTTTCTTGATGAGGGCTTGCTCTTATTTTTTTTTTTTTGCCAGCTATTATCGTGACTTTTTGTTTCTTGCTCTTGCTACTTCTTTGAGGGAGATGGTTCTCCCCCCCCTCTCCTTCCTTCCTCTGCTACCTCCCTCTACTCAACTAATCACCTTTCCCACATCCCTTAAGATGAACGATAAAACGATGATGATTTGATATGATTTTTTTTTTTAGCCTTGGCTTTTCCTTTTTTTTTTCCCCTTTAAAGTCTGTATAGGTCTGTAGCTATTTCCCAACCACCTGTCCTGTCTTGTCCTGCCTTGTTTCTATCAGTATCAGTCCGTGTTTTATGTTGTTTCTGTTTTTTTTTTTTTGTCGCCTCCCTGTGTACAAGTATAATGACGACATGAGGCAACAAATTGCTTTGTTTGTTCACGACAAATAACACCAAATACTCAAACAACCAACACAAACAAAAACGCGTAAACAACCACGAAAAATACGAAAATACGTGTGTTTCTCTCCCTTCCTTGCTCCTTGCCCTCCTCGTCTTTGGTGGTTCGCGCTTCCCATCTCACTTCCTTTTTTTTTTACTTTATACAACAAAGGTTTCTTCTCTCTCTTTAATAACATATCATGGTATGTTGAAATTTTATTTTATTTTAACACATTTTTCGATTGACGGAGGGAAAAAAAAAAATGAAAAAAAAAGGCTGCTGTTGCTCAGGCTACCTTCAAATCTATCAAGTCCCTCGTACCCCTTTTCGATCGAGTCTTAGTTCAACGTTTCAAACCCGAAACTGTATGTCTTTTTTTCTTTTCTAACATCAAATCGAAATTTTTAATTTTTTTTTTTACTTACACACACACACATAGAAAACAGCTTCGGGAATCTTTCTCCCTACTTCTGCGACATCTAGCCCACTCCCTGAGGCAACTGTGATCGCTGTGGGACCTGGTGCAACTGATAAAGAAGGTCGAGTTGTACCTATGGCTGTTAAGGCTGGAGATAGGGTGTTGTTACCTGGTTGGGGAGGTAATGCGATCAAAGTGGGCGAAGAGGTGCGCGGGCGTTTTTTTTTTCCTTTTTTTTTTTTTGTTGTGTTATGTGTATTGATTGACTTGGTGTGATAGGAATACTTTCTGTTCAAGGATTCGGATATTTTGGCCAAGATTCAGGAGTAGAGAAGAGAGGAAAGAAGAGAGAGAGTTTTTTGTGTTGTGAGTGAGTGGTTTAGAGAGAGAGAGAGAGGGGTTTGATTGGGTTGGGTTGGGAGGGAAGGAGAAAAAAAAAACAAAAGTTTGTCATCTCTCTCTTTTTTTAATAATACTTTTCTTTTCCCCTCTACTCGTCCTTTTTTTTTTTTTTTTTGCATAATCATTTTTATCATAGCAATACTATTCGCAATCCCCACTCTATCCCTTCCCTTCCCCCCGACGACCCTTCTCTTCGCTGCTGCGCACATCTGCTTCTGCTCTATCGTGAGAGGAGGGTGTCCCAGTGTCCTATCGGTACCCTCATCCTAACCAACTCAAAAAAAAGTTGGGAAATCGCTGTGCTAATTAAATATCTTTTTCCATGACTTGGCGCGGACTGTTTTTTTCCTCTCGGCTAGTGATGGATGATAATTCTTTTTTCATCATCCACTTTCAAAAAGAAAGAAAAGGGATTAAACAGCTCGGACTCGAGGGTGTTATTGTTTTTTATTTTTTTTCGATCAATTGGTTTGATTGAAGGATGGAGAGAGAAAAAAACGGTACTTTCATCAACCAACTGTCATCTATCACGCGACAGTCATAAGAGTTAGTAATCTGTGATTTTTGAGGTTTATTTTTTTCAAAACAAAAACAGTACAGCTATTTGGAGGGTTTACATGTGCGACGTCGAATGCGGGACAAAAAAACAACAACAACTGAGTAAGTAACTGAGACCAGTGCGGAGAGGGAGAGGGAGGGGGAGAGGGATGACTCTATAGTTCACGAAAAGGTGCTTACAATCACGTGACAAACCTAATTTTGGTTGGTTGGTGGCTTTAACCCTCCCGCGCCAACCATATCTCTTTGCCGTTAGGTGAAGGGAAAAACGCAAATCGATGAGCTCATGTTTCTGCCGTCTTCGCAGCTACCGCCCTCAAGGCGCAGACCCGATCTAGGCAATTTCCATCCAAATCCTCAAACAAAAAAACCTTCAGGAAAACAACATAATAATAGCATTCTAATGGGCGGCTACATTTCCCCCCTCCCTCCCCCCCTTTGATTGACTTAGTTAGCTCCTAACTGTTGGGTTCATTAAAATAATGCATCGGGAAATAGCGATTACTAAGGCCAGAGCTTTCAAGTCCAAATTATCATTTCAAAGTTGAGAGAGTAAATAATAATAGCGCAAACGCTATTATATCTAGTCCAATACCCTACACACTGTGTCCACAAGCGCTTCTCGTAGGTGGAGTCCATTCATTGTCATTCAATACGTTGTAGATTTGCACCTTGTTTTTTTCAAATAGTACCTGGGACAATCCCTGCGTAGCCTATTTGTTACGCTTGTTAGCTTGGTCATTCTGGAGTCCAATAGTTCGGGTGTTTAGACAATTGCAACACAACGTGCAGCAAAGAAAGATAGCTGGATTCCTGGGTCTATGGCTAGTGAACACAAGAGCTTAAGACTGGGGTCTTTTGAGCCTGAGTCTGTATTGTATTTAAGCATTCTGAAGCAATGTCATAGAGAGGAATGTAGTAGAATCAAAGAGAAAATGTTGAGGGTATTGTCCGGTTGAGAATGAAGAAGAAGGGGCTCGAATATGAGCGAAGGAAAAGAAGCAAAATGGATAATGTTATCATACATAAAATGATTATCGTAAGGGTTATCAGTCAGCTATTCGTAACACACTATTGGTACGATACAAGGGTGTGATGAGGGGAGGGGGGGTCCAGTAATTTTGCTTTTTTTTTTTCTTTGCATCCACTATCTGCATCGTGGTCCAAGCAAATAACCTTGTGACGGCTAAGACGAACTAAATCATGATGTCCTGTGCTAATAGAGTCTATCCACAATATAGTCTCGGGGATATTCACTTTCGCGCCGCGCTCAATCAATCAAAAAAAAAAAAGTAAAGTTTGCAGCCCCATCGAATTTTTCCTTCACCCGATTCCATACCCAACGGGGGGGGGGCTCTAGTGGTCTGTATCGCGCGCGCTCGTTGACATCCACACCATTATCAAGTAACGCCTGTATGATGTTCAAGCTGTCCAATTCATTGATGCAGCATGCTACGAAGTCCTCTCTTCATCGCCAGGAGTATTTGCATCCTCTCCATGTTCAGGTCGTGGCTGGACAGCATCTAGAAGCACAGTGGGTAATAGTGGCTAACCCGCTGCTGTCAAGAGAAGTCACATAAGTCTGGCCGAAGACAGTCGCCCACTAGATGTGAGATATGCTGTGCCCTGACACTACTACACCAACGCACGTGTCCGAAGAGGTGGTAAAACCCCTGGTCAGGCAAGTGAGATGATTAATCTAATGGGAAGTCTGAAAGGCAAGTATCGATTTTGTTACGAGTTGCCTTAACCAAATTTGTTTGGTTACACAACTGGCTTTTGAGACATTCACAACAAAAAACTAACAAATTTCGACCAAATGGGAGAGTGTACTGAGAGTCAGGAGGCCCAAAAATTATGGCCAGAAAGTCGGGCAACCTTGTTCCTATTGTCAGATGCCAAGTCCCGAGGCGCTTTTTTTGCCTCATGTTGGGATCTGTGCTGCGTTCAACCAGCAACCGTACTACAACGGTTCTGTTTCCAATTGCCTGCTGCTGCTAGATGCAATGGCGACCAGTGGTCCTGGTTCTATATATGTTCACTTCCCCGTTTTGGTCAAGTAGTAGTGTAATAGTCATTTAGCGGACGCTGTGCCAGCCCAGCTTATCGCGGGGAGTGTTCACGTCCGCAACGTGCTTTAAAAAATGAAATCAGACAACCTTCGAGCTTTCCGTCTCCGGAATGCGAAGGTCCAATGGGCTGAAGCAACAGTTTGGTTTGACAACATTGAGGTGGCCCATTTTTGCGATGCATTGTGCAACGGAGTCCCAAGCCCTCGTTATCACGGGAGTCCCACAGCCACAGCCACAATTATATCCGTCATCGACGGCGCGTGCACGGAATCTCAGTATGAATGTCGAGGCGTGTGAGGAAGCTTGAGATGTTCTTCAAAGGCTTCAACAGGCGCATCATAGCTTGCGTTCTCACTCCATCGGCCGCCTGTGTACCCAGAAGTCACAAGAATATGGAGGGATGGCGGGATGGGGGGAGAACGGTGATGAATACTACAAGGAGAACATCCACTCAAATTTTCCTCTTGCAGGTTGGAACGGTAACTGGTAGTGGATACTAGTTGGGATGCCAAGCGTATGCATGCACGTAACATCAGCACACATCACAAGTTCGGCAACTCCCGGCACCAGGTTCCCATGAGCAAGGGTAGCAGTTTCCTATGGGAAAATCTGTCATTTTGTCCTATGGAATAGTAAACTACTTTCTACGTGCGCCATGTTCTGATAATAATTGTGCGATTTCGCGTTCTCCCCTTGATAGCGCTACCTGGGACGGTGTCCGACCCTCGTCGTTCCGCACATGTATGGTTGCACCTTGTTTGATTAGCATCTGTACGACCTCGATATAACCATTACAGGCTGCAAGATGCAGCGGAGTCCACTGATCCTGCTCAATGGTGTTAACATCGGCCCCGTGGTCGAGTAACAAACGTGCTGCGTCAAGGTGGCCAAATCGTGATGCCACGTGCAATGGGGTCCAGCCAGATGCGTCCCGTGAGTCCACAACTGCGCCGTGCTCGAGGAGCATGTTTACGACCTCGACTCTTCCCTTGAACGTTGCCAAAAACAAGGGGGTTCTGTAACTTGCGTTGCGTTCGTTGATATTTGCTCCACGATCAAGTAATGACTGTACGACGTCGAGATCGCCCTCTTCTGACGCTGTGTGGAGGGATGAAATGTCAGTATTGTCTGGGGAATCTGTATCTTCCCAATGGTTTAGTGATGATGGCGTCAAAGCGGGATGCTCATTTTGTGACGTAGCCAACGCAGTGGAATCCATGCCCACATAGGCATTTACTTCTACCATGCACTCTCTTAGGAAGCCCGCAACCCTTAGCTTCCCATTGCTAGACGCCAGGTCAAAGGGTGTCTGATCACCGCCGTTCCGCATGCCGACATCCGCGCCTGAACCACACAACAGCTTCACAATATTGAGATGCCCATTCCATGACGCTGAGTGGAGCGGCGTCCAGCCTTTTGCGTCTTGGGAATCAATATTTGAACCATTTTCGATCAATAAGCGGGCAACCTCAAGTTTCCCGTTTCCCGATGCGAGATCCAACGGTATCTCCTCGTTCGAATTCCTCCCATTGACATCTACCCCGTGGCTGATTAATAGCTTCACAACGTCCAGATGCCCATTATACGACGCTGAATGAAGGGGAGTCCAGCCCTTGCTGTCGCGGAGGTCCACATCCCCTCCATTTTCAATTAGGAATCGGGCCACCTCAGGATTCCCGCCCAAAGACGCTAGGCTCAATGGTGTTTCCTCGTTCCCGTTACGAAGGTTGACATCTACGCCATGCTGAAGCAATAATTTCACAACGTCGAGATGCCCACTTCGAGACGCCGAATGGAGCGGAGTCCATCCGTTCTTGTCACGAGAATGCAAATCCGCTTCGTTTTCAATCAGGAAGCGGGCAACATCAACTTTCCCGCCACCTGATGCGAGGTCTAGCGGCGTTTCCCCATTCCCATTGCGCCCGTTGACATCCACGCCGTTCTGCAGTAAGAGTTTCAAAATGTCCAGATTCCCATTTCGCGACGCAGTGTGGAATGGACTCCAGCCCCTCTTGTCCAGCGAATCCACCTTTGCTCCATGTTCGATTAACAGGCTCACAATGTTGAAACTCCCGTGACCTGATGCCATGTCCAATGGCGTTTCTTCATCCTCGTTTTTCGCGTCAATGACGGCACCATGCTGTACCAGCAAATGTGCGATCTCGAAGTTCAATGTGGCCTGATGTAATGGTGCCCAGAGGTCGTCCTTCTGCGAATTTACATCTGCGCCGTTGTCTAGCAAAAATCGCACAATATCGAGGTGTCGATATCGTGCGGCTGCCTGCAACGGAGTCCAGCCCTCGTTGTCACGGGGGTCCACGGCTGCACCATTTTCGATTAACAATCGCACGACGTCATCGTGTCCATATCGCGATGCTGTCATCAAGGGTGTCCAGCCAATCTTGTCCAGAATATTCATATCCGCGTCATGCTGCAGTAATACCCGTACAACCTCGATCTCTCCCTTGCCTGATGCCAGGTTTAATGGCGTCTCCCGCTCCTCGTTTTGAATATTGACATCCGCGTGATGTTCGAGTAACATTTTAACCAGGTCGTGTCGTCCGCTCTGGGATACCTTGTGCAAAACAGTCGAACCCTCATCGTCCAGAGCATCTATATCCGCACCATGCTCAAGAAGTAGAATAGCCAGGTCGATGTGCCCTTTGGCAAACGCAGCATGCAGGGGAGTCACATAATACCCTCCCCTGGCGTTTACATTCCGCGGACTGGTGACGACAAGGCGTTCTGTTAGGCTATGGAAACCACAGAGTACCGCATAATATAACGAAGTTGCTTCTGGCTGCGTCGGGTGCATCGTGGACATGTGCTCCCTCCAAGGGCGGTCTATGTCATATATCCAGACCCATGCTTGGAAGTATGGTTTTTCCAGGGCAAAGAGACGCTCCATGTCGTCCTGGATTTTTGACGAGACATTCCCAAATTGGCCATGGTCGACCCAGTGCTGAGCAGCATATATAATGAGTGGAGAAGTCATCACGCTGTCCTTGTCGATGTGGTCACCTAGCTGTACTAGGACGCTGAGAGAGGCCCGCGCCAGAGTAGTGTGTGCGGATTGGTGAAGAACATGATAACGGGAAAGGTCCTCTCCCGCTGTGGCGAGGCGATCTGACGTTAAGAACTCCTTTACAGAGAAATGGGAGAACTGAACGACCATCGAACCGTCGACATTAACCACTGTAATGAGACTAGAGCATGCGGACAATACAGCTTCTTGTGCGTCTTCAGGTCGCCAATCTACATGATATTGGGGAATCTCTCCGGCGTCAAAGCGAACCGCAAGAACCTCCCCAAGCTCTTCAACACGGAGTGGACGAATAGACACAGTGAGGCATTGGAAAAGTCTGTGGGCATATTCCCTCCTCTCCTTTTCGATGCCTAGCAAAGTACGCTCATACGTTTCGTCCAACGTTTCGGGCAACTCATCCAGAGCACGCCGGATCGCCGCCGGAAAACTCCGACGGAGCGTCTCAATTTGGCAGACAACCCATCGGAACCTGAGTGATTGAATGAGAAATGGTTTTTTGAGGCACAGCCATAGTAATAACTTACATCCCATCAGCTTTCTGCGAGAGCGTGTCAATGACCAGCTTCTTATCATCCACCCGCCATTTCCGCATTTTACGGTCCGACTGGACGACGGAAGAGATGTAATCGATAATATCCTTCTTCTGGCCACTTTCATTATGAAGAGACATAGAATAAGATGCCAAAGGTTCAAGGACATCGTGGATATCGACCTCGGGACGACTCGTGACGCATATGTGCAAATTTGGGAGGTGTAACTCCACGAATTTCTCCAAGAACTCGAGGACCAGTTCACGAGGGGAAACGATACCAGAGGTGTTGGGACATTCATCGAGGGCATCCACGATGATGTATATTGCGGGTTGTCGTGGGAGTTCGATCATATCCTTCAAGCACTGCATAAGCGCATCATCATCAGGCTGCTGCGACCCAGCGTTGTGTTCCGAGTACAGGTCAGAAAGGATGTTGTAGCAAGGATCGGATTTGGCAGAGAGCTGGGAAAGGAGGGAGGTGAGTAAGCCACGAAAATCCTGCTTCGCGGCATCTCTGAAGTCGAAGTAAAAATATGCTATCAATGCTAATCCAACATCGTGTGCGATTTTGGCTTCTTGAATGATGGTCGAACTTATCGAAACTGGGTCAACGAGCTTGACCAAGGGAGCCAGCATGAAACGCACCACAAGATACTCTTCCCAGAGCCCGCTAAGGTCGGGCGGCGAACAGTCATCAGCTGCGGGCACACGAAGTCGGGGAAACACGCACGTTTACCATGGATCCACAAGAGAGAACCGGTCGCTTTCCATTTCTCGAACATATTGCCTTGAGTGAACCACGCTGCAGTCCCGCCGTGGTGGTCTCTGCGCGCAATGATGTGATTTTTAGATGGATCAGGGGGAGAGAACCAATTTCGAATTTTCTCTTGTAATTGTTCCCCTAAAATACAGGCTCAACATTGACAGTAACAGGAGAAGGGATGACGAACGCTTCATCTTATTTATTTCATTTGCCGCCTCTTGCATGGTAACTAGTACCTACTCAGCCAGCGAAACACTAGTTTAGTAGCGCAGGTTGGACGTACTCAGTGTTTGCCGTATGCCACCCATCGAAGCCTTTCCGTCTACTCGAACAGAATTTGGAAAAATGTTTGCAACCTGTCAAAAAAGCGTTCCTTACCATCCATGACTACCTTCATGTTATTTACTAGTCCGTAGACCACCTCTAAAGTCTGAGCCGCTGTCATCCTTGCCTCCTCTTGAGTGAGCCGGTCCAACCTCTGTAGCACAGCCTCGATCTCGTTCTCACCCAGTAGCTTCATTGCAAATTTTTCTTTTAGTATGCCGGTGTTCAGCAATGGAATATCTATAGGCTATGATGCGCTTACTGAGCCGTCCTTGCTTGATCTGTTTTGTGGCCAGAGAAAGGACAGAGAGTATTTCAACCATTATTTTCACAATAATATCCGTCATGGTAGGGGTGAATGGGACTTCTGCGTAAATTCGGAGGCGTTTAAGAAAGTTTCCGATGCATTCAAATAGATCGGCCAGTGCATCGTAGCTCGCACTGACGCCACTAGCGGCCTGACATACCCATATTCAAAACGGTCCGCAAGTGACAGTGAGATACGTACAGTGAGAAGAGCGTCGACACCGACAAAGATTGCCTTCGCAGGTTGGAACGGTACCTGGGGGTGGAGACGTAAACATGTGATCCTATAAGGATTCACGTCCTGCGACTCACGAGGCTTGCCGCTTCGCCAAGAACGCCTGAAAATACATGGAGGGTTTGCACTACGGGACTGAGCCAGCTGATTAATTTCCTATTTCCCTCCCGAAACTCTCTGAACGCATTTGCTTTGTCTTGAAGTAACTCGAGGACGGAGTCGGGGGTGTTGCAACCTTGAAGCTTATCGGCAAACGGACTTGTTGTAAGGTCAATCCCGGTCTGCTCGGCATAGGCGTCCAATGCATTGAGGATCAATCGGAAGGTAGAAGAGGGGACTACTGTCGAAGGCATGAAGCAAGAATCAGAGGAATGAAGAGGACGCTCTGGCGGTGGCGTACAGCTCCTTCCCAGTCGACCGTTGTGGCCGTCCAAACACTGTCACTCCTCGGGCTCTCATGATCATGTAGCCGTAGCCAGATAATAAGGTGATAAGCGCGGCGCGCGCTTGATAACTGCGAAACGGGCGATACCAATTGGGATTGTTGAGTTGAGCAGGCAGCGTTACCCTGGCGTGATGTTCGTCACGCGTGTCATGTATGTAATGGGTAACGGGTCACACATCACGTTCAAGGTTGAGGTTGTCCCCTCTCGTTCTGTCGAGCATCTACCAGTTGCTGCAAAGTTGAAAAATGCTATCTAATTCATTCTCACTCAAGAAAACAATCCGAACGATGTTTCGTGCATCACCAAGCGGTAGCCAACCAGTCCGTAAGTATCTCTCCCGTGACTTACTCAATGGCTCATTGATCTGCCCAATTTAGCTATTCGCTCATCCGAGCCGATCGGAGGATCTGTTGACGTTGCGATGACCACTATCGAGACTTCTCTTGCTGCCTTGAAAGAGGCAAGCTCTCTGATGTCAAAGATACCCTACATTTCTCCCGTTGCTGGCCTACTACTCCAAGTTCTCACCATGCGAGATGTGAGCGCCTGGCTATTCTCTCACTTGATTTTTGTGCTTACTACTTTCTGACAGGAAGTAAAGCAGAATAAGGAAGAGTGGGGTGTTGTGATGCGCAAACTTGGTCGAGTTGCCGGCCTCGTTGTGAATGTCGGGGAGTCGTGTCAGAAATATAACCTAGAGGAAAATGATCTCCCTCCTGGTCTTCGCTCAATCCTACGGTCCCTTCAGAAGTACGCTCTCTATTCACGATAGTTTGTCACTGGCTCATCGTACGCAAGTGAATTGGGTGAGATCGAAAGCCTGCTTAAGCAAAGCGCGGAAATAGGACATATTAGGAAGGCTCTTCTGCGAAAGGATTTGCTACGAAAGGTCAAGCAATATGATGGCGAGCTTTCAAATGTGCTTCAAACTTTCCAGGTTCGCCTTTGAATTATTGTCTGTGTTGCTCACCTAATTCGTCACCTCCAGGCCGAGTTGGCCCTAGATGCACGTTTTGAGCAAATCGCTGAAAGACGCAAGGTATGTGTGCTGTTGGTAACCAGCGGTATTAATTCTCATTAATCTGATAGGGCATCCCCGCTGGTCCGTCTGGTCCATTAAATATCATCACGTAGGTGTTTCTTGTCGACACTTGTGCTGTGTTCCTATGCGCTGACAATCAGCCAGGTCCATACCCCAGGAGCCACATTTACCTCAGATATTCTTTGGCCGTGATGCTGAACTTTCTGAGATCATTCACATGATTCTCACAGGCATTCATGGCTCTCGTCCTGCTCGGATTGCAATCCTTGGTCCTGGTGGTTATGGCAAAACCACTCTTGCAAATGCAGCCCTCACTCATCCCCAAGTCCAAGAGCAATTTGGGGGTGCTCGATACTTTGTTGCCTGTGAATCAGTCTTCTCATCTAGTGCTCTCCTGGTTGAGCTTGCAAAGACACTGGGTATCTTGGATGGAGGCTCAGATGCTTCCTGGTCTCATATCCATGCTGTGTTGAGTTCAAAGGATAGCATCATCTGTCTTGACAACTTCGAGTCACCTTGGGAACAACCTGGTGACATGAGACATTCTGTTGAGAAGCTACTCTCAAGAATCACAGCACTCAACTCGGTCACCTTACTCATCACAATGCGAGGCACCATGCGGCCAGGCCAGACTCTGTGGACAAAGCCTACCCTGGCTCCATTGAAGACCCTTAGCCAGGATGCTGCTAGGGAAATCTGGGAGGAAATTGAACAGAACTACGATGCTGCTGCAGAAGAACTTATCAAAGCTGTGGACTATGTTCCCCTTGCTGTTAGCCTGTTAGCTCATCTTGCCCAGGCAACATTGCCTACATTACTGCTGAAGGAGTGGAATCAAAATCAGACCAAATTTATTCAAATGGGTCAGACCCATAAGCTATCAAACCTTGAATATTCCATCCAACTATCTATTGATAGTGGCAGGATGAGAGCTAATCCACCTGCTAGGAATTTACTTGGAATTCTTAGCATGTTACCAGATGGAATTCATACAGAGCAGCTGGGGAAATTTGAAGAGATCCTTGTTGATATGGATATTCTATCAAACCTGCGTACCCTGCAGCAGTGCAGCCTTGTGCATGTAATTGGAGAGAGATATCAAACTCATCCAATCATTCGTCACTTCTGTAATCAACAGGAGGTCATATCATCAAAATATAAAGATTCACTCCAGAACTTCTACATCAACCTGGCATCTTCTAATTCATCTGAAGCACAGCCAAGGTATCATGCTGAGATGGTGTTAGAAATAAATAACACAAAAGCCATGCTATTTGATCTTCTGAAGTCAAATTATGGGAATAACTCAAAGCTAGTTGAAGCCATTATCACATTTACAAATTTTCATGGTGGCATAGGAGATCATTCAAACAAGTTGATCAGCCAAACTGTTGAAACCTTACAACAGAGGCCAAGTGACACATCAGTGCTAATAAGGTGTCTTCAGGCATGGGGAAGACTGTACTATTATGCCAGTGACATTGAAAATGCAAAAGCTAAATTGCAAGAAGTGGAGAGGCTGTGTTTATCAAGCCCATATAATAATAGTTCCCTGCATGCAGAAGTTTTAACAGATCTTAGTGAACTTTATCAATCACAAGGTGCACTAAATGAGGCAGAAGTTTCATGTCAAAAGGCATTGGAACTTCACAAGATTGCCAATGATGTCCTAGGGCAAGCAAATGATCACCTTGGACTTGGGGACATATTTTTGAGTCTGAGCAGACTGGATGAGGCAGAGGCTTCATATAGAGAGGCCTTGAAACTTCACAAGATTGCCAATTCTGTCCTAGGACAAGCAAATGATCATAAAGGACTTGGGGACATGTATTTAAGGCTGAGCAAGCTGGATGAAGCAGAGGCTTCATATAGAGAGGCCTTGAAGTTTCACAAGATTGCCAATTCTGTCCTAGGGCAAGCAAATGATTACAGAGGACTTGGGCACATGTATTTGAGGCTGAGCAAGCTGGATGAGGCAGAGGCTTCATATAAAGAGGCCTTGAAATTTCACAAGATTGCCAATGATGTCCTAGGACAAGCAAATGATCACTCTGGACTTGGGGACATGTATTCAAGACTAAGCAGGCTGGATGAGGCAGAGGCTTCATATAAAGAGGCCTTGAAATTTCACAAAATTGCCAATGATATCCTAGGGCAAGCAAATGATCACAAAGGACTTGGGCACATGTATTTGAGGCTGAGCAAGCTGGATGAGGCAGAGGCTTCATATAAAGAGGCCTTGAAACTTCACAAGATTGCCAATTCTGTCCTAGGACAAGCAAATGATCACTCTGGACTTGGGGACATGTTTTTGAGACTGAGTAGGCTAAATGAGGCAGAGGCTTCATATAAAGAGGCCTTGAAATTTCACAAAATTGCCAATTCTGTCCTAGGACAAGCAAATGATCACAAAGGATTTGGGGACATGTATTTGAGGCTGAGCAAGCTGGATGAGGCAGAGGCTTCATATAAAGAGGCCTTGAAATTTCACAGGATTGCCAATAATGTCTTGGGTCAGGGGAGTGATTTACATGGGCTGGGAAAAGTGCATATGGAGAGGTCACAACTAGAACATGCTAGAAGCATGTTTGAGAAGGCACTTGCCATGCACAAGAAAGCACATGCTCCAGTTTGGCAGCATTTGGATCAGGAACAGTTGAATATAGTCCTGTCTAAGATGGGCAAGGCTACCCAGAAGTGATGTTACGACCCTACTCTTTTTCCTGACCCTGCATACCATGCCTTATTCCTTGCACCATCCTTGATCTCCTCCTTCTCTGGACCACTCTTTGATGCCCTTGGCCTGTTGCCTTGGGACCCTCCTTGATGCCTGTGGCCTGTGTGCCCAGGACCCTACCCTGATTCCTGTGACATTGTTCATAGGACTGACCTCCCATGCTGCCATTTACACCTAACCTGCTGGTAGTTATGCTGCTACACTGTTGGATGTATACCACCCTTCCTTGCTGCCTTGGCTTATGCCTTGGCCACTGCTCCTGACCCTGTCCCTGTGCTTGACACCCATAGGAACCCCTGACATTGTCCCTGCCAATCTGACCAGTCCAGACAACTAGACGACTTTGGCTGGTACTTGACCCTCTGCCAGTCATGTGACTCCTGGCCATGTGACCCTTGGCCATGTGATCCTTGACCATGTGATCCCTGACCATGTGACTTTGGACCATGTGATCCCTGACCCTGATCACAGCATCTTCATCTGATCATTTACCCCTTTCTGATCACATGGCCCATCTGGCTCATCATTCGCTTCTCTGATTCCTGTGGGAGTATTCCCACATCCACCCTGACTCCTGTGGGACCTGTTATCTCCCCATTTACCCCTGACCCTGGTGGGAATCCTCCCACACTGATATGACTCCTGTGGGGCTGTCCCACATGATTATGCTTCTGATAAGGCTTATCCTTATCATGGACTATATTTGACATCTTATCTGCTATTGGATGATAAGGACTCTGACCCTGTTCCTGATTAGCTACAAACCAGATCCCCATACAGTATATAAGACCCTGTAGACAGTTTGTACAACCCTAGATTTGACCTCTTGGGCCTTCAGCCTAGAGATCTTAGACCCCAATACATCAGAAGCCTTTTCCCCTCTTTTTGCGTCCTTGAGATCCCTGCAGGGACCCCCATTGCCTCTGGCAGTGGGTGTGTACCCTTCCCTTTGAACCCCTCTGCCATTCCCCAGGGCTCCAGTGTGCTTGGTGTGCTTCCGGCACAGCAACTGGGCCCTGTCCCCACTTAACAGCCTTAGGGGATTAGCTCCCTTTGGCTGGCTCATCCCGTCTCCCTCTGTGCTTGATTATAGCACCAAACCTTAACCGATTCCGAAGCTAGACAGTGCCCAGAGTCTAGCCTTATTGTGCTAGGCTCATGGCTGAGGTAATGGACCTGCGCCAACCCGTGCATGCCGCACAGAATGCTCTGCTGAGCGTAACAAGTGAGATCTTTGCTCAGGTATGGAATACAGTAGTGAGTAATTTTCACATTGTTTTTTTCCAGAGATGATAGCTGTTGTTTACACATTGTGTGGCAGCACTATTCAGGGTGTGTGTGGAAAGTTGTATTCTCACTTTTATGTTAGCAGTGGGATTGACAATTGCCTTGTTTAATATTGCTTTGTGACAGATGTGTTATATCCCAGTAGTGTCTCTCCAATTTTACATATTGTAGAATTTTGTGCTGGTGATGTAATAGGTGTTTGATATTCCCCTGTTACAAATAGATTTCATGTTTCATCCTTATCATGATCCTATTGTACAGTGACTCAAAAAACCCTTTCAATGTTGTTGGCTTTGAGAAAGAATGATTTGTACCTCATTGGATAAATTTGCTAAAATTATGAAATATTTGTGATAGGTGGCCTACCATGTGGACATTATGTAATAAGTTACATATTACATAATCATTATTTTTGGATGAGATAAAAATAGCTCAATGCAGATATGTCATTGAAAGGGTTTTTTTGCTGATACTGTAAATCCACTATCTGCCCAATTACTACTTTATTTCACCCCTTTTTTCCACTCCTCCACCACCCTTTCCCACAATTCAGGTACCCCCTTGACTGGTTAAGGTCCTTCTTCAGATCCACCCAGAGTGTTACAACCCTTGCATCTGCCCAGCCACCCTATTTTCTTTGATTTACATGACACAGATCCTGCTGTTCCATCTTCTTTATCCTTTTTGATTATGTCTCCATCCTACATTCCCCCACATGACTCATCCCCATGACTGGCTTTGTGACCATGTACTTTTGTTTGCTTATGATGACTCCTTATCTTCTTATCTCTTTATCTTATGAACCAGACACTTACTTAGTTCCCTATCAGAAGCCAAGCATTACACCCTCTGCTTCTATGTTACAACCCTTGCTGAGCAACCCTCTTTTCTTCACTCTCCCCCATACTGATCCCACTCTTCCACCTACTTTACACTTTCTGATTGAGTCTCCATCCTGGGATCCATCATGTGCCTTGCTTAGGGATCTGCATGGGTAACCTGTGGGTACATGGGACACAACCATACCTGTACCCACAGATACCTGTACCTGTGGGTATTCTTACCGCAGACCTGTGGGTTGATGGTCACCTGTGCCACTTACTATCTCATTTCTTTGCTTTGCATTCCACAATTATTATATTACTTTTATTATTGTGTTCTTAGTCCTTTCATCCAATCAAAGGATGTCCTGTCTCAATACAATCTCTTTCACACTGAGCACTGGAGTGGGGGATACATTCATTTTTATTCTGTGTGCACTCTACAAGTCAATACAGTCCCACCCCTCCTCAAGCTCAAGCTCGTCATCTCCATCTACATCTGCCAATCTACCTACTGCCAAAACATCTGAGTCCATCACCAAACCCTTCAAACTCCAAGATCCCAAGCATATCAATGCCATGTGGACTGTGCAGAGAGCTGGCTTCGAACATGAGACAAAAGGAGGCGTCCACGGCTAAATACATGTTCAACATCAACAGATGTAGCTTCAAGAAGATAAGTAGACATTATTGAAAGCTTGAAAAGATTGGACTCACCAGGAATTGTAAGATAGTCAAGTGCCATTCTTGAGAGTCAAGGGTGTCAAACAGGCATGAGGCGCAGCATACTGACTGTGGATGTTAGTTGATTAAACTAGACAAAGACAAGTTAACTTCAGAGGTAGAAGAAACTCTATTATACTATACTACTGACCTAGACAAAGACAAGTTACTATTTAGGAGCGTTAGTCTCAAGGTATAATAGTAAGTAAGAGAAGGGACTTACACTTCAGAGGTAGAAGAAACTCTGAAGTGTAAGAGATGAAACAGACACCCTTATATACTAGTCAAGGGGTGGTCTGTGCACTGGGAATAAGTCCACAAGTGCTGGACAAGGTCTAAACAATAAACATGAGGGAGAAAGGCCATTGGCCACTACAGAAATCACATGTTACATAGTGTATCAGTCAGCTACTGTGGAATGTGAGAAAGAAAGTAATAATGATAATGTAAATAGTCCAAAACTCTGGTATCTTATCTAATCTACAAAGTAGCTAATCTAATCACCTGATGCCTGAAGCATCACCGAACATCTTCTGTGTTCAACAAAGGGTACATCACAGCATGCTTGTGCCACCACATCAGTACATCATCCATGGCCTCCAGGTCTGTGCTGAGGTAATGGGCCAGTTCATTGTGATGTTCTTTTTGCAGGGGGGCTCTGAGTGATGGAAGGTCATCAAAGATATTCTGCAGCTTTGACAATGATAATCTTGTAGTTTTGGTAGCATTGATGTTGTCACAAGGGTCCTCCTGTTTGTAAGATCATTCAAATTCATCACACACCAGTTCCTCTGCAGTGTCAATCCACTCCTGCTCCCATTTGGCAGACCTGAAGTACAATAGCTTGTGGTGAGGGTGAAGAACTATCCAGGGGAAAGTATTAGAATCCATGTAGGAGAAATGAAGGCCCAAATACACACCCATTGCAATGTGGTAAACCTCAGATGAGTCAGTGAGGGAGTAATACTGGTTCAAAGTCTTTTTCCCAAGGCCCAGAGATGCTTTGATAGCAGGAGAGAGTGTGTGGTCATTAGCCTGAGCTGAAAGGCAGTCATTGATATAGTCCATAGCAGGGATTACTGTGGCAAGATTGGGTGTTGAACGAGAGAAAAATTGAGTCACATCCTTCAGAACCTGAACACAAGGTGATGACAAAGCAATCCATGGAATTGTGACTCACGCACCTTGAGGACATCACACAACTGGCTTACAATAACCCACTCCCTGTTACGTCCGGTGTGAGACGTTCTGCACGACTTGTGCGACGGCTTCGTTGTGTATTCAGATAAGAGGCCAATTGGACCTCTTGGAGTTTTAGGTGAAGAGTCTAAGTCAAAGGGGCCGTCCCCTTATGACGAAGTTGAATGGAAAGTGCCAAAAGCACTGAGATGATCGAGTCAAAGAGTTTCAAAGGAGAGTCCAGAAGACAAACACCGATGTATTCAATAAGTCGAGTCTGAGGTCTACAGGTAGTTACAGCAGACTTATATACGTAATCGGATGGGCGTCTATAGATAAGATATCGGAGTCAAAGTGGGCCCAAATATACGAAAGCGGACGGCGTAAAGTCGAGCTTCTGATAGGGAATTAAGTAAGTGTCCGGTCATAACGATAAGGGATAAGAGATAGAGATAAGAGTCCAAACATAAGTACCGTGGCATAAACAAAGGCAAATAAGTCACGGGGAGGGGAGCAGGGCATGTGAAGGGTCCCACGACGGAGACGTGATCTGATAGTGTAAGGTAGGTGGCAAGGAGGGGTCATCGTTAGGTAAGAAGAAGAAAGTCGGAAGAGACGGGGTTCATAACATCACCCCCTCTTCTGGTTCTAGCAGACCCGGCTAGAAACGACTCGTACCGTCATCATCTTGTACCACTCCAAGTAATCGTCAGCTACATTACGATCATCCATTGTGTAATTTTCCTTGTCGTCGTCTTGGGGGCATTGGTGAGTGCGGAGGAACCCGTAGGGGCCGCGTCGACCACACATGCGGCATAGATCATGGACGGGGCAGTCCAGCTCTCGATGTCCTGCATTATGACGCAGGCACTTGCCACACCATGCGGAGGGGTTGTTGATCGTCGGGGCGACTCCTAGTCGACGGAAGATGCAGAATCTGCTCCAGTGCTGGTTGCTACGACAATGCCGACACCATTTGCGATTGAGGGGACAGTTCCAGCTGATGTGATACTTGCTATCACATCGCCAGCAGGTCTCGCCTCGAGGGTTTTCATGCATGCGCGGCATCTCAAACCGATTCGGCAGTAACACGGGAGCAGCCCCCAATGATCGTGGGGGCAGGGGCCGGGCATATGTGTCGGCGTACCTTTCTGCAATCGTCTGATAAGCATCCCCCTTTTCCAGCCTCTTTCGAATCTCTACCAACTCCTGCTCGACCTGGAACATCCCATTGGTAAGCCGGGCCATCATCTTCGCGTGTTCTTTATATTGTCGGTTAGTGTGTTGCGCAAGGTTAGGTTCTTCCGCAGTCTCATTACCTCGGCTTTGAGACGCGGAAGTCGCATGTCACTCAGCACCTCATCGATGGCGAAAGCCCGCGAATCTTCAGCAGCCAAGTGCCCCAGCTGCTCGTCGGTCAGGGTGTGGTGTAGGCGACCGGTGTACCTTTCCTCCAGATATACCGGAGCTCCATAAACAGGGCCGTCCTTCTTCATACATCCGGCCACATCCATTCCTCCGTTGGTGTAGAAAATGTACTTGGCGATCGCGACTGTTCCGTCCGCCATGGTGATCTCCAATGGGTAGTACGTGGAGGAGTTCGGGTTGTTGACGAAGAAGGGAAACTCGGGGACCTCATCCTCCGACTCCATACCTATCAGTCATTTGGGTGCGGCTCTTCACAGTGTTTAAAGTCGTCGTCAGGGTTGGGAGACTGGTTCTTGACTCGGGCTTCGGCGGCCTCGTAGTCGATGGGTGAGGAGGGACGTGTGGAGGGGTGTGCGGAAGGGAAATTCTCGACAACTACTGTGGTGGCGGCGAAAGCATCAATGGCGGCATTGGCAGCGATGAAAGACATGATAGATTCGATGGTTGTAGGACGTTGTGTGAGAGCATGTACTGGGGAATCGATGGGGTTCTGGGGCAGTTCTTTTAAGCATTCTTGGGGCTTCTGGATGTGGATATGGAATTCTGAGATAAGGTCCGGGGCAAAGATATCCCCGGCTGGTTCCCACGAGTTGTCGGAGTCTGGGAACCCCTTCCACTTGATTAGGTAGTACAATTTGCGCCCTCGGCCTTGTCGCTTGGAGTCCAGAACTTGTTCCACTTCCCACTCCTCTTCACCGTCGATAAGGTCAGGTGGGGGTCTCGGGAAGTTCTCTCCATGCATGGAGGTTTCCTTGTAAGGGGTTAGAAGCTTGGCATGGAAGACTGGGTGGATCTTCCATTTCGGCGGCAATTTAATTCATATGATATGTCTGACAGCTTCCTTGTGATCTGGAAGGGTCCGTGACGTCGGGGCGCTAGTTTGGCCGAGGGGTGTGACGTGTGAATGTTCCTGCCTTCGAGCCATACCCAGTCATTGGTCCGATAAGGTGTGAACGTGCTTGGCTGTGCCGTCAGGAGTTGTTGCCCTTCACTAGATTCTCATTGGCCGATTGTCATAGTTCTTCCCATTGGCTTATCCGTTCGGTTGCCGACGGGACATTGGTGGGCTTATCCTCCATGTGGTGCGTGGGGTCCAGCCCATGATAAGGGAAAAAGGGGTGGCTTTTGTCGTGCCATTGGGCCATGAGTTGTGGGCAAACTCCGCGGTTGATAGCCATTCTGCCCAGTCATCTTGCCTGCTGTTGCACCAGAATCGGAGGTACTGTTCTAGCCATTGGTTCGTTCGTTCAGATGTCCGTCCGTTTGGGGATGGTATGCTGTAGAGATGTTCTGCACGATGTCCAATGTTTTGCATAGGCCTTTGCAAACGCTGATGTGAAGCGGGTATCCCTGTCAGAGATGATCTTCTTGGGGAGTCCGTAGTGACGGTATACATGGTCCAGGTACAGTTTTGCCACTCCTTCGGCTGTGATGGTTTCGTTACAGGGGATAAGAGGGCCGCTTTGGAGCAATCATGATCTGTGATGGTGAGGATGGTGTCGAAGCCCTGTGATTTGGGTAGTTTGACAATGAAGTCCATGGCAATGGTCTGGAACGGAGTTGACGCGGTGGGAGTGATGGGGTACAACGGTGGGACTTTCGGATGCATGTTCACCTTGTTTGCTTGACATGCCGCGCATCCTTGTACGTAGCTTTCAATGTCCTTTTTCATATTGGGCCACCAGTAGTCTCGTTTGGCCAAGGCATAAGTGTTGGCGATGCCGGGATGGCCAGCGGAGGGGAGGTCGTGATGAAAATGGATCACCCCCCTCTTAATGTTGTCGCCACCGGTGACAACGAGTCGATCCCCGTCCTTCCACCAAAGACCGTCAATTTTCTTTAAATTGTGAGCGTCAGCCCATGAAAGGCACAGGTCTTGGTTCATGTTTTGGGAGATCTGTGCCCACAGGTCCATGTCGTGGAGACTGACCACCGCTGTCCTTGCAAAGACTTCTTCCGGGAGGACAGTGATATCATTGTTGTCGTCCTCTCCTGTATGCATATCTGGCCTTCGTGACAGTGCATCCGCTCTAGCATTCTGGCTCCCTGCGATGTGTTTCAGCGTGAAATTGTATTCTTCCAACTCCAAGACCTCTCGCGCCACGCGCGACTAATTTTGTGAGGTTCCTTCCAATATAACAGATTGGAATGGTCAGTGTGGATGATAGTCTTGTGCGGGGTTCCTGCTAGGTAGGGTCGCCAGTGTCGCAATGCTTTGACTATGGCTAAGAGCTCCCTATCCCAGATATCATAGTTCCTTTCGGCTGGGGAGAAGGTTCGGAGTAGTATGCCACTGGGTGAAGTACTTGTAAGGCATCCCTTTGATATAATACTGCTCCGTTCGCAAAGTGAGAGGCATCCACCTCTAGTTCAAAGGGGCGGCTCAGATCCGGCTGAATGAGTACTGGTTCTGACCCGACGAGGTCTCTAATCCGTTCGAATGCCTGTGCTGTGCCGTTCCCAATACCATGGTGTGTCCTTTTTCAGCAGGTCGTTCAATGGCCGCGCTATGCCTGAAAATCCTTGACGAATCGTCGGTAGAAGTTGCAAAATCCATGAATGACCGGACATCTTTGACACAGGTCGGCACCGGCCATTCTCGGATTCCTTGTACCTTAATGGGGTCCATACGCACTCGTCCTCCTTCCAGGATGACCCCCAGGTACTCGACACTCCGCTGCTCAAAGGAGCACTTGGCAGGCTTGAGATACAGGTCATGTTCTTGTAGTATGTCCAGCACCTGGTGCACTCGGTCTCGATGGTGGTCCAGATTGCTGAGGTGGCAACCAGAATGTCGTCCATGTAGACCACTACTTCTCCTGTGAGAATAAGATCGCGGAAGATGTGGTTCATCATAGACTGAAATGTCGCCGGCGAGTTCGTAAGACCAAAGAACATGACATTGGGTTCGAACAACCCTTGGTTTGTCTTGAACGCTGCTTTGCACTGGTCACCTTCCTTGATTCTGACATTATTGTAGCCCCATCGCACGTCCATTTTTGAGAAGAGAGATTATCCCTCATGGTGTCGATGAGCTCGGAGATGAGCGGCAGGGGATAGGCATTTTTCACGGTGTATGCATTGATTCGCCGATAATCCTGAACCGGTCGCAGCTTGCCATCCTTCTTCTTGATGAAGAAGAAGGGCGAAGCGTACTGCGATTTGGATGGGCGAATGTAACCTTTGGCCAAGTGTTCTTCGAGGAATTCTGTCAGTGCTACCTGCTCCGACTGGGACAGTGGGTAGATTTTACAGTCGATGGCGGTCGGTGTATCCGGAAGTAGGTCTATGGCTGGTCCCATGGTCTGGAGGGTGGAAAGCGTTGGGACTCTTCCTCGGAAAAGACCCTCCAATGCCGATGGTAGATGCTTGGCACTATGTCGCTGTATGTCTTTTCTGCTGTCCCTGTACTGCCTTTTGAGCTAATTCCGATGCTTTGGTAACATAGCAGTAGCCTGAGTCCTCTTCCTCTATGCCGGTGGCTTTATTGTCGGGTGTCTGACTGCGTAATCGTAGCCCATTGATGTAATAATAGTGGGGTACGATTCTTTATCCATGGTCGCATCCGCCCAATTGATCTTGGGTTCGAAGGCAGCGAGCCACGGGTATCCTAGAATGAGGTCCTCGTCTCCTAAATCCGTGATTAAGAAGCGAATGTTTTTTGTCACCTCCCCAACCTGGACCTGCAGATCCGTGTAATGAGTGATCTTTCCCGCACGATTGGCCGTTCCATCAATATTCCAAATGTTCTTTTCCTGGGGAAGTGCCAGCCGTCCCAAGCCCATTGTTTTAAGCAGTCGTGGGTGAATAAAATTATCCGTGGCTCCTGAGTCCACTAAAATGTCTCGATCGGCCGTCCTCTGTGTAGTTTCAAAATGGACTGGTATTTTCAATGATTTGAATCGACTAGCATACACAGAGGTAACATGGAGTGCTCGTGCCCAGGCCGATGGGTTTGAGCCTAACAAAAATCCTTCTTCGCAAACGCCTTTTCTACTAGTATGGCGCGCACTTCCTCACTTTCCTTCATCATGCTAGCCCATATTTCCTGAGCTTTTTCTTCTTTCGACCGCTTGTCCACGGTGGGGGGGTTGTTCTGAATGGGGTGTTCCGGTGTCACCGTGGCGACAGCAGCTCGTGCTCCCTTCTTGGGACAGTCCCGGGACATATGTCCAATGCTCTGCAACGGAAGCAGCGTCCTTCTTTCATTAGTGTCTGCCGCTCGTCTTCCGTAAGTGTCGCCCGGGCTCGGGCTCGATCTGCGGAGGTGTCCATAGCGTTTGGGTCTCGCTGGGTGTGTTGGACAGGTTTGACTCCGAAGGCGGCCTTCCACTGATCTCTGGTCTTTCCCTTTTGGTATCGACTCCAAATCGCGTTTGAAAGTCCAAGTAGTCTTGTTGTTGCCGTCGAGCGGCATCGACCCAGGTGTCCCAATCATGGGGGTGATGGAATTGTATAATGTTTTTAACCAGGGGGTTGGGCAATCCCTGGGAGAAGAGGTCCAATGTGGCCTCCTCGTCTGTGTCGTAGCCAGCTCTATTGGCCAGACTCTGAACTTGGCTACGTATGCGTCAAGCTCTCCTTTCTCCATCCTGAGGGACTTTAGTTCTCGTGCGGCCTTCTGTTTGGCCTGCCCGTCGGTGAAGGCATCCTTAAACCTTTCGGCGATGGTCTCCCAAAGACCTTCACTTGTAGTTCGACGCCCTCCCTCAACCTGCTCGTTCAGCCATTCTAATTGCTCCATTGTCCAATCATCCACTGCATCCCCTCGGATCAAGGATAGAAACAGATTGGCCCTTTGGAATGGGTTAACAATCTGTGGGACATCATGATTGAAGTTCTTGAACGTCGTGAACTCCAACATGAACTTCTTGCTCTGCGAGCGATCCCCAGTGAATGTTTGGGGTAAAACTCCAGACAGACGTCCCGAGGGGGAGGGATTTCGGTGGTGGTGCCACAGGGGCTGGCGGGGCAGGGTCGGGTAGTTGGGTGGCAATTGTCGACATATTCTGGTAGAATGGGGTTACTGTGTTGGCGGATTGTATCGATATCTGTGGAGTTGTCAAAGCAGGGGCTCTGATCGTGACAACTTCGGGTGCAACCGGAGACGTAGTCCTTGCTAATGCCGGTGCTTCTTCTCACTGGGTTCTTCTACGTACTCCTCTGGTTCGGAGTCCGTGACAATGGCCGGAGGGTTTTCTCTCCACGGGCCTAGTCCAAATTCGGGTGGGGCGGTCTGGTCGTGACCCAAGAGTTTCGACTGTCCGAGTATCGGATACAATACCAAACTCTTTTCTCGTCGTCGTATTCTACTGGTTGGTATCTTCCGTCGTGATAGACGTAGTATCCAAACTCGGTTTCAAAGTCTTTCCAGGCGGCAGAGCCAAGTACTTGCTGTGAAAGATTATTCTCGTCTCTGCGCTCGATGAGCTCTTCGCGGAAGAGGGTCTGACTGCGGCTGGAAGCCACTGTGAGAGACTCGACTTGATGTTACGTCCGGTGTGAGACGTTCCGCACGACTTGTGCGACGGCTTCGTCGTGTATTCAGATAAGAGGCCAATAGGACCTCTTGGAGTATCGGATGAAGAGTCTAAGTCAAAGGGGCCGTTCCCTAATGACGAAGTTGAGTGGAAAGTGCCAAAAGCACTGAGACAATCGAGTCAGAGAGTTCCAGGGGAAGTCCAGAAGACAACACCGATGTATTCAATAAGTCGAGTCTGAAGTCTACAGTGTAGTTACAGCGGACTTATATACGTATTCGGATAGGCGTCTATAGATAAGATATCGGAGTCAAAGTGGGCCCAAATATACGGAAGCGGACAGCGTAAAGTCGAGCTTCTGATAGGGAATTAAGTAAGTGTCCGGTCGTAACGATAAGAGATAAAAGATAAGAGATAAGGGTCCAAACATAAGTACAGTGGTATAAACAAAGGCAAATGCGGTCACGGGGAAGGGAGCAGGGCATGTGAAGGATCCCACGACGGAGACGTGATCTGATAGTGTAAGGTAGGTGGCAAGGAGGGGTCATTGTTAGGTAAGAAGAAGAAAGTCGGAAGAGACGGGGTTCGTAACATGTGGGGACTTATGGGCTGTAGGGGCCCGCAGCGAGAGGACGAAAAACTTGGTATATGGTACAATCTAACTAACAAAAATCACCCCAAAGCGAGCAAGGCTCAAGCTTGATGGTGGTGGTTTGGGGTGACGGAGAGGGTATGAAGCTGAGTAAAAGAATGGACAGGCAGGCGGCCCGGAATGTGCACGATCTATGTACTGATAAGGGAGATATTCGTCGAATGCTCGCACCTTGCATTAATGACTTTGTAGTATAGTATGGTGGTTTTATAAACTAAGATCGAATAAAGGTCAGAAGTTTTCTAAATTCAGGGCTTCGCAAATGAAAGAGAGGAGTGTAACCAAGAGTGGCGACAGCTAACGGTTTCATGCTCAACGCCTGAGCCATCCTTACACTTGTCTCATGGCTTCGCTGATGAGAGAGATAAATTGTGACAGGAAACTAGATTCTCTGAGGAAAGATGTTTCCAGGATCAGAAAAAACCTCCAGACGCTTCATTCGAGTGGCTAAGAGGTTACCTGTACCCTTTTTCCTTTTTCCTGATCAAGACCCATATAGACTCACATATGCCATAGAAGTCGTTTTTATTTTAATTTTTAAAAATTGAGTTTCATTGAAGCGCTTGCAAGGCAGTGCCTAAGTCGCGCGGCTATCTAGTACAATGGGTACCCTAGTAGCTACTGTAGTTGTTAGGGCAGAGCCCCTATGGAAGTCGTATTGATCTGTCCCGACTGGCAGAACCACGCATGACGACGAGGTTAAGCTTGCTAGCTCGAGCAACCCTGATAGCTATACTATACCTACCTAGACTACCACTTTAAAGAAAGATTCACCTGGCAGGGCCTAGGCCGAATGAGCAGGCTCAAGGGGCCTTCGGTGCCCCACGGAGCTGGATGGATGTGTGCAGGGGCTATGAAGTTATGTATGAAATGCAAGCCAAATACAAAGGATTAATAATCCTAATCCGATCACCCAATCACGTGGGCAACATTTTGCGCCATTCGCCATTCCAACTCAAAGTGTCGCATCCGTGACCCATCCAATCTTCATTCATGGAAGGATGACGGAAGTGGGAGTGGATCAATAATGTGCTATCTTTGTAGCGCAGGTACTGTATGAGGGCAAGTTTCAAGACTTAAGTGCTGGCCCCTTTCCTCTGTCATGTCACAACCCTACCAAACGGTACATATATACCTCAGACCTCTGTCGGTGATTCATAGAGTGCGGAGTAGTCGAGTTGGTTCCGAGCGCAGCAGGACTCCGAGCTGAGGCGCACATACTTCTTGTCGTTCTCGTTCTACTCTTTTCGTCGTGAGATTCGGGAACACTGCCTTGGCACCTGACTCCGACTGCTTCTCCCCCCGCTCCACGCATACCATGACATACTGCCACACCTCCAAACATGAGATCAGTCCTGCGGCGCAGATTTCAACGCGCAGAGCATAGATGGAAAGAGACTGCTGCTCCCAGTATTAGACAAAGGGGCTCGAGGTCTCGCGCCTGCTCCGATATTCATATTCGGGACAAGCTGGACTGGAATCCACTGCCATGCAGCATTGCCGAATGATACGGGGACAGACGTCAGAACGGAAGCTTCGAAAACCATACAATCGCTGCCTAAGCATGGGGCCAATGTCAATAACCGGAACCGGAATAAGTGGGACTGAAACCCCGTTATACATAGCAATGCGAGAGGGATGCTACATCATCGCGGAGTTGTTGTTCAATCGTGGTGCGGACGTAAGCGCACCAAGCTGGATAGGTTGTTACATATGGCGGTGTACAATGTGCAGCTGGACATCGCGCTCTTGTAACCTGAGCGTGGCGCGGATGTGCGTGCGCGGGTGGACCGCCATTTCGAATGGCTTTGGCGCAAACGTTTTGGTGGAGCATGACGCTGGCGTCGTTTGATCATGTGACCCGAGTTTGTTGTTGTGTACGATTAATAGTGCGGCAGCCCTCGGGCCGGTCATTGTCATCTAGTGGTGGCTGGCTACCACCATTTTT
The DNA here is from genome assembly GCA_022496185.1 of Multifurca ochricompacta. Classification (NCBI taxonomy): domain Eukaryota; kingdom Fungi; phylum Basidiomycota; class Agaricomycetes; order Russulales; family Russulaceae; genus Multifurca; species Multifurca ochricompacta. The sequence goes on from WTXG01000106.1 coordinate 121,591, forward strand.
TTAGCCACGTTCTCACTATATTTCTCATGGACGTCCGCATATTGATCGATCGCCAAAGCAAAGTTTCTCGTGACCACCGTATTCACCCATCTTGCCCCGCTTTGCTTAGTCCCGATGCTAATAAAGTATCGAGGGATTTCTCGGGAATGTCAACCTGTCATAGTACATTGCGGATGGAGTCCGTGTGAGTCTGGAGCAGAGTCATGTTCTGCAGAGTGCATGTAGAGGAGACATAAGAGCAGTGAGAATACACCTGAAATTTGCTAAGGGTGTTAAAACCAGTGTTATGTACGCGCGCTGTTACCAAATGATCGTTCCTTAAAAATTGGCCTCAGAATAAGTCAAAGGGTGGGCGTGTAAGTGGACCCGGCTAAAATGAGTAGAAGTCAAGGTTTGGGCCTAATGTTGATCCCCAATTCTTCCCTTAATAAGTCCTAAGTAGGGAATTTTGCCCTTCCCTTGGAACCCCTTCGATACTTACTCACCCTGCCTGTCTCTTCCCCTCGGGACAACCACCTCACACCGGTTACCAGCCTTGACTTACGTGTGTAGAAACAGATCTCATATTGTAAATGTCCATGATAGAGTTAAAAGCAGAAGGCCAAGAAAAAGTAGTCGATTTAAGCCCAAAGCATGAACCAACGTTCGCTGACACTTTACGCTCCCCGCCCGCCATACTTCGACAATAGTTGTACAATCCGGTGATGCCCATTTGCAAAGGCTTCCCGGGATGGTGTCCGGCTATTGTCATTAACTCCATTTGCAATTGCGCCGTGTTCGAGTAGTAACTCCACGATCTCGATGTATCCGTGAGCTGAGGCAAGATGCAATGGGGTCCACTGGCCTTGCTGCTTTACATTTACATCAGCGCCATGATTGAGTAACAACCGCGCGATGTCAAGATATCCATTCCGTGACGCCCTGTGTAGTGGCGTCCATCCTTCGTCGGTCCGAGCTTCAACATCCGCGCCGTGGTCGAGTAACAACCGCGCGATGTCGAGGTGCCCAAAACGTGATGCGGATTGCAATGGAGTCCAGTCGATGCTGTCACGGCAATTCACATCTGCGCCGCGCTCAATCAATAGCTTTGCAACCTCAAGTCTCCCTTCGCTTGAAGCTACGTCTAAAGGTGTCTCCTCTTTTGTATTTCGTGCGTTGACGTCCACGCCGCGGTCAAGCAGTGATCGTACGGTGTCGAGGTAACCGTCCTTTGATGCGGAGTGCAACGAAGCATTCTCCCGTGCTTGGGGGGTGTTGGATCATTTCGGGGGGTCAGCGATGACTCTGCAACACTAAGGCGCCTATTTGGTGACGTCGTGACCAATAGAGTCGACCCCGAGTGGCCTCCGGAATTAAAATTTTCCAGGAATTCTACGATCTCCTGTGCATTAATGCGAGATGCCAGGTCCAAGCAGTCTCGTCGCTGTTGTTCCGCATGCTGACATCTGCTCCCTTTTCAATTAACAGCTTCAAAACATCAAGGTGACCATTTCCTGCTGCTGTGTGCAATGGTGCCCAACCCTCGTCGTCGCGCGCATTTAGATCCGCACCATTTTCGATTAGAAAGCGGGAAATCTCGGGATTCCCCTTGCGTGATGAGAGGTCCAGTGGGGTCTTCTTGTTCTTATTCCGCACATTGATATCTATGTCATGCTGAAGCAATAATTTCACCACATCGAGATGCCCATTTCGTGACGCCGTGTGGAGTGGAGTCCAGGCGCTTATGTCACGAGAATCAATGATTGCACCGTTTTTCGATCAGGAAATGGACAACCTCGAGTCTCCCACTTCCAGATGCGAGGTCCAAAGGGGTTTCATCGTTACCATTCCGGATGTTGACATCCACGCTATCGCGCTGAAGCAACATCTTCATAATGTCAAGATGCCCATTTTTTGCTGCGTTATGAAATGAGGAGCAGCCTGTCATATCCCTGGAATCGACATTTGCGCCGCGATCGACTAAAAGGCGTGCAATCTCAAGGAACCCCTTGGCTGATACCACGGCGAGTGGAGTTTCCTGCTTATTGTCCCGGATGTCAACGTCGGCGCCATTTTCAAGTAACAGATTCGCAATATCCAAGTTCCCATTGGCCGAAGCATGGTGTAATGGGGTCGACAGATTGGCCCTTTGCGCGTTGACATGGGCACCGTGATCCAGTAACACCCGCACGACAGCGAGTGACCACAGTCCGATGCTATTATCAATGGCGTCCAGTTGTCGTTGTCACGTGAGTCAACAGTTGCACCACTTTCGAGAAGAAATCGCGCCACATCTTCGCGTCCATAGTAAGATGAAAACTCCAGTGGAGTCCAGCCTCTATCATCACGGGAGTCCAGAGCTGCACCACTTTGGAGCAACAATCGCACAACATCCACATGTCCAAGTCGGCATGCTGACTCCAATGGACTCCATCCTTTATCGTCCCGTAAATTTAAATCTGCATCATGCTGAATTAATAGCCGCGCAACCTCAATTTCGCCGCCGACCGAGGCCAGTTTTAATGGAGTTTCCATATCTCCATTTTGTATGTTGGCATCTGCATGATGCTCGAGTAGCAACTTCACAACGTCACACGCCCGCTTTGTGATGCTCTGTGTAGTGGCTCAATTTCTCGTCGTCCAGCGCATTTATATCTGCACCATGTTCAAGTAACCAGAGAGCAATGGCGACGTGTCCCTTGGAAAATGCGGCATGCAGCGGTGTTCCATGGAATCCACCTCTACCATTCACATCACCTGGGCATGTAACCGTGAGGCGTTCTACGAGAGCATGGAAACCACAGAGTGTCGCATAGTATAATGGCCCGCTTTAGGAGCCTTTGGATGCATTCCGGACATGTGCTCCACCCAAGGCCAAGGACGGTCTACGTTGTATATCCACACCCATGCAGCAAAATGGGGCTTGCCTCGGTCGAAAAGACGCTCCATTAGGTGCTGAATCCCCGACGACACATTTCCAAACTGGCCATGCTCTACCCAGTGCCGAGCGGCGTAGTTAGCGAGTGGAAAGTTCTTCATCTTCTCTTTGTCGACCTCGTCATCCAGTCCGAGTAAAACGCTGATACAAGACTTTGCTAGAACCGTATGTGCAGATTGAAGATCAACATGGTAATGGGAAAGATTCTCTCCCGCAGTGGCGAGTCGATTGGATGTCAGGAACTCCTTCACAGAGAAATGAGAAAATTGCACCACTGGAGATCCATCCGCGTTGACAACGGTGATCAAGCTGGAACATGCGGACAACACAGCATCTTTAGCGTCCTCCGGGCGCCAATCTGGTGATAATGGGGGACCTGCTCGCCATCAAACTGAACCGCGAGAACTTCGGCGAGTTCTTCAGCACGAAGTGGGCGAACGGATACGGTGAGGCATTGGAAGAGACGGTGGGCTATTCACTTTTCTCCTTATCGAGTCCTAGCAGCGCCCGTTCGTATGTTTCGTCAAGGTCTGAGGCAATTCCTCCAGGGCGTGCCGAATTGCTGCTGGGAAACTGCGACGTAATATTTCCAGCTGGCAAACAACCCATCTAAACCTATGTAATGGTAATGATTACTAAGAATAGTGTGAGGTGTCCTGAACAGCAGCAATGACTCACATGCCATCCACCCTCTGTGAGAGGGTATCAATAACTAGATTTATCCTCCAATCTCCATCTCCGCATCTTCCGATCCAACTTGACGACTGAGCTGATATAATCGACAATATCCTGCTTTTGTCCACCTTCGTCGTGTAGAGACACAGGATAAGATGCCAAAGGTTCCAGGACATCTCGGATATCCGCCTCGGGCGACTGGTCACACATACGCGGACATTGGAAGCTGTAACTCGACCAATTCCTCTAACAGCTCGAGACCCGTTCGCGAGGCGATATAAATCCCAGACGTGTTGGGACACTCGTCAAGAGCATCCACGATAATGTAGATCGGAGGCTGTCCCGGGTGTTTCAGCATTTTCACGAGACATTCTGTGAGTGTGGAATTATCGGGCTGTTGGGACCCAGCGTCATGGTCCGAATACAGGTCGGAGAGAATGTTGTAGCAAACATCGGATTTGGCACAGAGTTGGGAAAGGAGGGAAGAGAGCAAGCCACGGAGGTCCTGCTTCACGGTATCCCTGAAATCAAAATAGAAATACGCTAATATTGCTAACCCGGCATTGCGTAATCCCTTGGCCTCTTGAATGAGGGTGGAGCTGGTTCACAATAAGAATACACAATAAGAACGGTAGCTATAAGTGAAGGACATAGAGTTAGACTTACCAAAGGATGCTCTTTCCCGAGCCCGCTAAGAAATTGAGGTGGGGGGGAGGCGTTTTTGTATTGAAATGGCTAGGAAGTCTAAGAAATACGCACGTTTACCATGAATCCATAAGAGGAACCAGTCATCTTCCACTTTTTGAAGGTGCTGCCTTGGGTGAACCACTCTGCAGTTCCGTCGTGGTGATCTCCACGCGCAATGTTATGTTTTCGACGGATCTGGAGGGGAAGCCAACTTCGGACTTCCTTTTGTAGCTGGTCGCCTATGGGACACGTTCAGAGTTCATGACCACGAAGGATACAGGACAACGGACGTTTCATTTTATTGGTCTCATTTGCCGCTTCTTGCAGAGCAACTGGAAAACCTAGTCAGCTCAAGAGACCTTAGTTCTCCGACACAAGTTGAAATACCCAAAGTCTGCCGTATGCCATCCGTTGACGTCTTTCCGTCTAATTGGAAAACATCTCAGTCGGATTGGGAGCCAGCGGAGTAAAGCCTGCGCACCGTCCATGACAACCTTGAGATTATTCACAAGACCATGAACAAC
>WTXG01000107.1:0-126031 GCA_022496185.1 Multifurca ochricompacta
AAATATCATCACCCTGATTCTCAGGAAAGAAGTGAAGTGTCAATTGCTGATCTAAATGTAGATTACGCATATCATGCAGGATACGATGACATCATCATGGCAGCAATTCAAGATGCTGAAGGCAACCCGAGATCACTAGTTGAAGCACAAAGACATGCAGACTGGCCTCTTTGGAAGGAGGCTATGGACCACGAAATCATGACACTACAGAGGGCTGAAACATGGATCACAGTGCCATGTCCACAGAATAAAAACATCATCAGGTCAAAATGGGTTTTCCGTATCAAACACAAAGCCAACAGTACAATTGACAAATACAAAGCAAGACTTGTCGCCTGAAGATTCACACAGGTCTACAGTGTCAACTATTTTGATACCTTCTCCCCTGTTGCTAAACTTAGCAGCTTTCGCACCATCTTAGCCCTGGCAGCACAATTTGATTGGGATATCGAATCTTTCGACTTTAATGGCACCTATTTAAATGGAGAGCTGGATAGTAATGAAGAAATCTACATGCAAGCACCACCAGCATATGAAAACAACAACAATGAAGTTATGCGACTATGTAAGTTGCTATATGGATTAAAACAGGCCAGGTGAAAATGGTATGACACACTCTCGCATGCATTGACTGACCTGGGTTTCCATGTTAGCTGCACAGATCCAGGGGTCTTTTATGCTTGCATGGCAGGACACCTGTTAATCCTTGCCATCCATGTCAACAACTGTGCCTTTACAGGCAGCTCAAGCAAATTAATCACAGAATACAAAATGAAATTAAATGATTGATATTCCATCATGGACCTAGGACCTATTCATTGGCTATTAGGTATTAAAATAACTCGTGATAGATCAGTGTGAACAATTTCCCTTTCGCAAGCACAATATATTACTTCAATCCTTTCACAATTCAAGCTTGACAATGTAAAACCAAATAATACAGCTATGGTACCCAGAGTAGAATATTCACATAATGATTCACTGCAAAATCAAGCCAATGCTACCAAAATGATGAAAATCCCTTACCACAAGGCAATGGGAAGTCTGATGTATGCCTCAGTTGGTACCTGCCCAGACATAGCATTCACTGTTTTGACTCTGTCACACTTCCTTGAAAATCCAGGCTGATTACACTGGGAAGCCATTAAACAGATCTTCCAGTATCTTTCCAGCACTAGGAATATTGAGCTGACATATGGCAGCAAATGCCACGATCTGATAGGGTACACAGATGCAGATGGAGCCAGCCAAGAGCATAGGCATGCCATCTCCAGCTACACTTTTCTGATCGATGGTGGGGCTATATCTTGGAGTTCAAGAAAACAAGAACTTGTAACTCTGTCTACTGCTGAATCAGAATACGTCACTGCGACACGTGCAGCAAAAGAAGCCATTTGGCTTCACAAGCTCATTCATGAGCTCTTTCCAAGTTTTATCGCATCCACCCCACTCTATTGTGACAATCAGGCTGCGATAAAATTAGCCACCAAGGATAATTATCACACAAGAACAAAACATATTGACATACAATATCACTTCATTCATGACATGATATCTAATGGCATGCTCAACTTAATCTACTGTCCAACTGATCAAATGACAGCAGATATTTTAACTAAAGCTCTTCCAAAGTGGAAGACAGATTATCATAACTCCTCCCTGGGCCTGCATTGCACTTGTGGGGGGAGTGATGGATTACAATCCATCGATGACCTGGAGGAGCACAAAAGTGCACCACAGTCATCAAAAGTTCTAGCCTTTGGCTAGAACAATTAATTTTTGGCGCGCCCCTCAGGGGCAATGAACTTTGATCTTGTTTGCGTCTCACATTTGATTCTACAGACTCTGTGGTTAAAAGTTTACAGTTACAAGAGATAAATGTTTATTTTATTTTGATTATTTTATCTAACTGATACAAGTGCGACAAAATTGAAAAGTCACAAGACAAAATGTCTCATTTACTTAACCCCTATTTACAAAACTCTTATACTTGTATTGAAATTAACTGTAGTGTAAATTGTATAAAAAAGGCTTGAAAAAGTGAATAACGAATCCAGAGAAAAGTATCAAATTCTTTTTCCTTCAAAAGATTTACACATGCGTACCCCTATTTGGCCCCCCATAATCTTATCACAGCCCCTTTGACCTTGACTCATCCTGTCTTCTCCAAAGGATCTATTGACAATCCTTGCCCTGAACACCCTGTATAATGCTGTCACACAAGTCATGCAGAACATCTCACACTGGACATAACACTGGACCAGACTTTTAAACACTATGTAAGATGCATTTTTATCTCATCAATTGTTTTATCTAAATGCAATCACAATTATGTCAGACTATCTCTGTACTGTTATTCTGGTTCAACAGTTCACAAAAATCTGGATAGAAAGCATGACTCAGCCACCAAAAGCCACAGCTTCAGGCTTTCCAAACCTTAAGCCTGAGCCATGGGCTGCTGGAAGCCATTTTCATGGCCTATGTTGGCCTGCCTTTTCCAACTCAGAAACGGCTGGCTTATGGCTTTGAGCCTAGGGCTGCATGCTGTCTGTTTGACAGTGACAGCCATCTATTTGACAGTGAAGGACAGGTATGGCTGACCTGTACACTTTCCGTTTTTGGTACTCACCGGATCGCTGACAGTACAGTACAGGTACGGTATGGCCATTTTACAGTATACAGTAGTAGACAGTATTACTAGAGAAAATAAAGTTGACCAGGGTAGCATGAGCAAGAAGTTTAGAGTGATAAAACAATGAATGGGTGTATTCTTATGGCTATTCTACACCTTTTTATGTAGTTTATGAGTACAATACCCAACAATCTACTTTACCAGCCATAATCTGAAACTCATAGAGGGACTTCAAGCATTGCATTTGCTTCTGTGAGTGTTGTCCTGGATGCGCATTTTTGCCATCCCGGATTGATTGAAAACCATCCTGAGGGCATCACACGATTGCGTGTCTTGCAAAGTTGACCTTCTTAGACTTAGATAAGATAAGGAAGAGTTTGGACTGATCTGACCCGGTCCACACGATGTGAAGTAGTCACTGCCCTATGCAGCAATGGACATTATAGATACACGCAGCCATTGTTTGAGTAATACAAATTGATGATTTGATTATAGAGTGATCTAAAGTAGTCTAGTATGTATTTTAGATAATGCCAGACTGGCAGAAATGATCGCACGTTAGTAAACAAGATGTGTCAGGGTACTTAGAAGAGTAAGCCACTGATAACTACTTAGATTTACATCACACGCTTGATCAGCTTTGGTATTTCATAGGATAGTACTAGAACATATTTAAAGACACCCTCTAGCATGCTGCAGACCCCATCTTGTCCTCTTGGGGCTGTAGGTGCACTTTATATCTGTATTTACTCAGGCCCAGCTGATCTTGTCCTCTTGGGGCTGTAGGCTCTTAGCAATTGTTCAATATAGGTCTATTCTTGCTGCATAAGCAAGGCAGAGTCCTCTGACTGCTTCAAGCCTTACACATGCATTAATCTCCACATTCTGGGCAGCTTTCCAACAAGGCATTTTCACCTCTGAGTTTTACTATGATCTTTACATCTAATCTAATCAAACATAGCAAGCGCAGGATAGAAGCACCTGTTACAAGTGTGATTGGTGTAAACAGGGCATACTGGAACATGAACTCCCTCAATAAATGTAATTGTAGGTACATTATCACAAAAGAGACATCAGAGAAGCAATACCAAAACATGCCCCAAAAGGGGGCATCCAAAAACTATATTCAGGCTTGCACAAGGCAACTCCTAAATGCAAGCATACCTCCAACTGGACTCTGGCAGACCAAAATTCAATTACAATAAGGCAAAAAAATCAAATATATAGACTAATAGACAGCTCAACAACCCAGTGCAGTATCAGCTTGTGTGTGTGCAAGATGCAACTGCTTCTTGTCAGGCAATGGAGGGAGATCGTGCCCTATCCACTAATCTAATCTACTCCATAATCCATAATATGCTGTTGAGATGGGCCAGTTGCAACTGGGACCGGAGACCGGACAGCTGGGCTCCTGGGAAGACTCGATCTTATGATTATGATAAGATAATCTAAAGTGCGTCGGATAATTGATTCAGAGACATTGCACGCACAACACATTCCTTCTGTCTTGTCACATTTAAATAACTATATTTATTCTACTTATTGTCACACTCCTCTGAGCAGTATAAAAGGTCACTATTCTGTACATGTTCACTTCAGTTTTGACCACATAAACTGAAGTGAGTATTAGTTAGTTTATCTTATCTCTTATCTTTACCATATTTAGCTAATGCTTATCTACTATCTAAATAGGTAAAGATACTATAGTAGGGGAGTTTTGGTGGCTTAATGACAAGATTAAAGCCCTGCCGTCCATGCCGTCTAATGCCGTCTACGGCCGTTTTTTGACGGGTTCGGACGGCGTTTTCCGTACCCGTAACCGTCCGTCTCGATGATTGACTTGAGCTGGCACGGTACGGGTACGGCACCGTACTACGGCACCGTCATACCGTAAGCTACGGGTACGGCGCGCAGCCCTATTTGAGCCGAGCCGTGCACATCACTAACTGCAGCAGTACTACATGCATGATCTTGTGAAGATAGCCAATTGGCCGCTGATCAGCGTTTCGGGACAATGACGCAGTTCAGAATTCAATTTAGACACGGCCCCTCCCTAAGACATAACATAACTAACAAAACAAAACACTGATACATTTCTCTCCTACTCGCTCAGTAACGTGTATCCCGCCCCGTATAGCAACTGAGAACCCTCCATTAGTTCATATTAGCTCAATGGGAGCGTATGTACACTCATGGAGCAATCCTGGCATGGATTACACTTTACTTCGACAATAGTTGCGCAATTTCCTCTTGTCCATTTGCTCTTGCTACTTGGAGCGCGGTCTGGTCGCGGTTATCTTGTATAGATATATTTGCACCACGGTCTAAGAGCAGCCGTACAAATGCTAGATCGTATTTCCCGAGGGATGCATGGTGAAGTAGAGTCTCTCCAAACCTATTCTGGTGATTCACATTGGCGCCGCGCTCGAGCAGTAGTTTTACAACTTCCAAATGGCCCTTCCGCAATGCCACACCGATTGGATTGTCTTGATCCGTAATCCATGTATTTACGGTTGCGTTCCCTTGAAGGAGGAGCGCTACGATCTTCTGATGACCATGTTCTGACGCCGAATATAATGCGTACCGGCCGTCTGGATACTGGGTGGATAAATATGAATTTCCACCATGCCGCAGTAGTGTCTGCAAAACATCGTAATGTCCTTTTGCACATGCTGCGATCATCGGGGTCCCATAGTGACCAGAAATGTCACCAAAATCGTAATGTCTTCTGGACAACAACCATTGAACTATGCCAAGACAGTCGAACTGAGAGGCGTAGTATAAGGGGGTCGCTTGTGGCGGTGATGGAGTCTCTGACGTCATGGATTCTCCCGACTTTTCATCCACGTCGTATATCCAAATCCACGTAGCAAAGTGCGGTTTACTTGGGTCAAAGAGGCACTTCAGTGCCTCTTGTATATACTCATCGGCAGGCCTACTTGGGGAATGAATGAGCACGGACTGGGCGGCATAGACGGCAAGAGGGTAGTCGGCGATGCTTTTTTTGTTGATCTGTCCGTCTAGCTGGAGTAGAAGGCCCAGGCAGACCTCCGCGACTTTAATATTGGCGGTATTGAGGGAAAGGTGAGGGTGAGGGACACCCCCCGTTGCTGCCGCGAGGCGGCTCGATAATAAAAACTGCTTCACAGAGAAGTGGGAAAATTGAACAACTGCGGAGCCATCTGTGTTGACAATCACAATCAAACTAGAGCAAGTGGACAGCAAGGCATCTTCTGGATCATCAGGGCGCCATCCCGCCTCAAACACAGGTAGTTGATTTGGCCGGAAATCCCACGTGAGGAATTCTGCAAGTTCCGAAGCGCGAAGTGGGCGAGAAGCCACGGCCAAGAACTGAAAGAGATGGAGGGCACGCGTCCATCTTTTCTTGTCGATATCCTGCAATATGCGTTCATATGCTTCTTTCAAGGTCTCGGGGAATTCGTTTATAGTGTGTCGAATACTTTCACGAAGACATCGGCGCAGCTGGTCCAATTGGCAGAACACCCATCGAAATCTGTACCAACACGTGAATAAGTCTCGCGTAGCGCAGAGAAAGGTGACACCATACATTCCGCCAGCTTCTTGTGACAGCTTATTGATGACAAAATCCTTATCTTCCTTTCTCCACTTTTTCATTTTCAGATCTGAGCCAACGAAAAAGTTAATGTAGTCATTGATATCCTCGACATGTCCCATCTCATCATGAAGGGACACTATCTGAGATGCCAAGGGCTGAAGAACTTCTCGGATGTCCGTCTCAGCACAGCTGGAGACGCAAATACGCAGATTAGAACCGCGTAAGTTGACAAGCCATTCCACAAGCTCCAGGATACTTTCTCTTTTGGATGGCGTGCCAGAGCTTTTAGGAGATTCGTCTAGACCATCCAAGATGATATAGATTGGACCTTGTTCAGGAAGCGCGAGCATATCCTTCAAGCATTCTAGGAGTGCGTTAATACGTGGTTGCCTCGAGCCCGCGGCATGTGTCGAATATAGGCGAGAAAGAATATCGGAACAAAGATCGGACTGCTCGCATAGTTGGACAAGAAGAGAAGAGAGTAGGCCACGGGAGTCTTGCTTCGCCCTGTCCCTGAAATCGAAGTAAAAGTACGCCATGGAGGCTAACCCAGCTTCGCGCATTGCTGTGATGTCTTCAATTATGGTTGAGCTATTCGACAATGACGTCAGTGAGCTGACGCAAGAAACGCTGACGGAGTTTGCATACCAAAGGACGCTCTTTCCTGATCCCGCTATGAAACAGAGAGGCGATTTGTAGGTGGCAAGGAAATGAAGAGCAGGAAATACGTACGCTTGCCATGAATCCACAACAGGGAACCCGTCTTTTTCCATTCAGAGAAGGTGTGACCTTGAATGAACCACGCCGCCGTTCCGGGGTGATGTGCCTTGCGCGCCATGTCGTGGCTTTCAGACGGATCCGTGGGAGATAGCCAGACTTGTACGTCCTTCACTAGCTGGTCACCTGCGTATGAGGTAGTCTCAGTTTAAGAATGGCGCTCTCAAGTGGATAACGAACGCTTTGACTTGTCTATTATGTCAGTCGCCAGTCTCTGTACGATAACTGGTACCCATGGTCAGTTATCATGACCCGTGTCTAAAGCGAAACGTACCGAGAGCATATTTGATATCATCTGTTGACGCTTTTCCATCTAAATAAGATGCACCAGTTTAGTACAGCGTGGGAAACCAATTGAACAAGCATTGAGTACCTTCCATGAGTGCCTTCATATTCTGGACAAGACCGTAAATAATCTCTAGGGCCTGACCCGCGGCTGTCCGAGACTCATTCTGGGAGGTATTTCCCAGCCTCTGCAGCACCGCTTCGACATCATTATCTCCTAAGAGCATTTCTCCGAGCCTCTCTGCGTGACCTTGAGCCAGAGCAGTACCTCTTCAATGAGAAAGACCTACCCAGCCTCCCTTGGTTAACTTGTTGTGTTGCAAGGCCGAGAGTAGAGAGAAGTTGAAGCAATATCTTCACTATTGTCTCCGTCATAGCATTCGTAAGAGGGATCTTGAGGTGAGTATTGAGACGTTTGAGAAAGGCTTCGAGAGATCTGAAAAGATCGATGAGCATGTCGTAGTTCATGCTAACTTGAGAGCCATCAATGGCCTGTAGTGATAGAGGTTACAAGGATTTCATGAAGGAATTCAACCATATTCGTACTATGAGAAGGACACCAAGTCCAGCAAAAAACGCTTTGTCGGGAGGGAAAGCCTGAAGAATAGGCGTTATGGCATAGATAGAAGGACGTGGAAGGCCACATTGAACGTACCAGAGACGCAACTGTGTTGCCGAGAACTCCGTTGGCAGAGAGCGGGTGCGAGAGACGGACGATCCGCTTAAGCCACTTCATAATTGTTGCGGCATCATCGCCACGGAGTTTATTTAACACTTGAATTTGGTTTCGAAATGTGGCAACGATAGATTCAGCGGTGTCGCAATTATTGAGATAGACGGCGAGATGGTGTTCAACTAAATTGATCCCTGTCCGCTTCTCATAATCGCTGAAGGTGGTGTCGAAAAGTGACCTGAGTTCAGATGAGGAGGATAAAGTCGCAGAATGTGGTTGATCTGTCATCTCTAAAACTGAGGGAAGGCAAAAGGCCAGTGACTCGCCAGCGACTGCCCCGTTATCGTTCCATCCTAATATCCATCCTGATATATGGCGATCCCACGCACGTTAGGTAATAGAAAGCTCCCACTCCTATGAAGGACCTGGACCGTGCTTCGAGTTGCTGGCATCACCACGTGCTGAACTATTTATTTGAAGAGTACAAGTCTAACGTGTTACACTCTGAAGTCACCTCACTCTCCCCCCACGCTGACATTCCTAAAGCGCTAATATTGTCACATGACTTCAATTTGTAATAATATTTTAAAAAACGAAATTCATTACAAATGAAAGTTGGAATAAGATCACATAAGGATTAGATAAGAACTTTGGCATTCTTGCGCACGCACAGCAGCATCCATTGCAGTTGTCCTACCCAGGTTTTGCTTTGGTATTGAAATCTCTACCTATACATCCTTTGGACCATCCCACAGTAGCTATTATGGTAGCTGCATGACTTAGGCGCTTGACCTTGCAAGTATGTAATAAAGTTGAATTCAAAAAAAAAATTGAATCAACTACCATTCTAGGTAGTTCCACTTATCCTACCTCAGGCTGCATTCATCAAATGGGATTTTCAACACCTCGTGTTAATTACAGTAAGTGTTCTAATGATACAACGCGATCAGCGCTTACGCGTGCAAACCGACGTTGTTCGATAACTGAGCATCTTCTTGACCTAGACTTGATCCTTTTTTCTCAAATAAATAGTTCAGCACGTGGCGATGCTGGCAGCTCAGGTCCCTCATAAGAGTGGGAGCTTTCTATTACCTAACGCGCGTGGGTATATTAGGATGTGGATATTAGGATGGAACGATAACAGGGCAGGCAGGCCCTTTGCCTTCCCTCAGTTTTAGAGATGACAGATCAACCACATTCTGCGACTTTATCCCCCTCATCTGAACTCAGGTCACTTTTCGACACCACCTTCAGCGATTATGAGAAGCGGACAGGGATCAATTTAGTTGAACACCAGTTCTTCACCATCCTAAACAGTTGTGACACTGCCGACTCTATCGTTGCCACATTTCGAAACCTAATTCAAGCGTTGAATATACTTCGTGGCGAGGATGCCACAACAATTGTGGAGTGCCTTGAGTGGATCGTCTACCTTTTGCACCCATTGTCCGCCAACGGAACTCTCGGCGGCGTAGGTGCTCAACTGGTACGCTACATTGCCGTTTTCACTTTCTTCAAACTGTGTCGTAACGGTTATCTTGCAGTCTTTCTCACTTGATAAAGCAATTTTCGCTGGACTTGGTGTCCTTCTCATAGTACGAATATTATTAGATTCCTTCATGAAATTCTCGTGACGTCCATCGCCACAGGCCGTCGATGGCTCTCAAGTTAGCATGAACTACGACATGCTCATCGATCTTTTCAGATCTCTCGAAGCCTTTCTCAAGCGCCTCAATACTCATATCAAGGCCTCACAAACAACTACGACGACGGTGCCAGTAGTGAAGATCTTGCTTCAACTTCTCTCTACTCTCGGCCTTGCAACACAACAAGTTAACCAAGGGAGGCTGGGTAGGTCCTTCACATTGATAGATGTGCTGCTCTGGCTCAAGGTCACGCAGAGAGGCTCGGAGAAATGCTCTTAGGAGATAATGATGTCGAAGCGGTGCTGCAGAGGCCGGGCAATATCTCCCAGAATGAGTCTCGGACAGCCGCGGGTCAGGCCCTAGAGATTATTTACGGTCTTGTCCAGAACATGAAGACACTTATGGAAGGTACTCAATACTTGTTCAATTGGTTTCCCATGCTGTACTAAACTGGTGCATCTTATTTAGATGGAAAAGCGTCAACAGATGATATCAAATATGCTCTCGGTATGTTTCGCTTTAGACATGGGTCATGATAACCGACCATGGGTACCAGTTATCGTACAGAGACTGGCGACTGACATAATAGACAAGTCAAAGCGTTCGTTATCCACTTGAGAGCGCCATTCTTAAACTGAGACTACCTCATACGCAGGTGACCAGCTGGTGAAGGACGTACAAGTCTGGCTATCTCCCACGGATCCGTCTGAAAGCCACAACATAGCGCGCAAGGCTCATCACCCCGGAACGGCAGCGTGGTTCATTCAAGGTCACACCTTCTCTGAATGGAAAAAGACGGGTTCCCTGTTGTGGATTCATGGCAAGCGTACGTATTTCCTGCTCTTCATTTCCTTGCCACCTACAAATCGCCCCTCTGTTCTGTAGCGGGATCAGGAAAGAGCGTCCTTTGGTACGCACGCTCCGTCAGCTTCTCTTGTGTCAGCGTACTCACGTCATTGTCGAATAGCTCAACCATCATTCAAGAAATCGCAAAAATGCGCGAAGCTGGGTTAGCCTCCATGGCGTACTTTTACTTCGATTTCAGGGACAGGGCGAAGCAAGACTCCCGTGGCCTACTTTCTTCTCTTCTTGTCCAACTATGCAAGCAGTCTGATCTTTGTTTCGACATTCTTTCTCGCCTGTATTCGACACATGAGGGAGGCTCTGTACAGCCTAGTGATGACGCACTCCTAGAATGCTTGAAGGATATGCTCGCGCGTCCTGAACAAGGTCCAATCTATATCATCTTGGATGGTCTAGACGAATCTCCTAAAAGCTCTGGCACGCCATCCAAAAGAGAAAGTATCCTGGAGCTTGTGGAATGGCTTGTCAACTTACGCGGTTCTAATCTGCGTATTTGCGTCTCCAGCTGTGCTGAGACGGACATCCGAGAGGTTCTCCAACCTTTGGCATCCCAGATAGTGTCCCTTCATGATGAGATGGGGCATATAGAGGATATCAATGACTATATTAACTTTTTTGCTGGCTCAGATCTGAAAATGAAAAAGTGGAGAAAGGAAGATAAGGATTTTGTCATCAATAAGCTGTCACAAGAAGCTGGCGGAATGTATGGTGTCGCCTTTCTCTGCGCCATTCGAAATTATTCACGCATTGGTACAGATTTCGATGGGTGTTCTGCCAGTTGGACCAGCTGCGCCGATGTCTTCGTGAAAGTATTCGACACACTATAAACGAATTCCCCGAGACCTTGAAAGAAGCATACGAGCGCATATTGCAGGATATCGACAAGAAAAGATGGACGCGTGCCCTCCATCTCTTTCAGTTCTTGGCCGTGGCTTCTCGCCCACTTCGCGCTTCGGAACTTGCAGAATTCCTCACGTGGGATTTCCGGCCAAATCAACTACCTGTGTTCGAGGCAGGTTGGCGCCCTGATGATCCAGAAGATGCCTTGCTGTCCACTTGCTCTAGTTTGATTGTGATTGTCAACATAGATGGCTCCGCAGTTGTTCAATTTTCCCACTTCTCTGTGAAGCAGTTTTTATTATCGAGCCGCCTCGCGGCAGCAACGGGGGGTGTCCCTCACCCTCACCTTTCCCTGAATGGCGCCAATATTACAGTCGCACAGGTCTGCCTGGGCCTTCTACTCCAGCTAGACGGAAAGGTTAACAAAAAAAGCATCGCCGACTACCCTCTTGCCGTCTATGCCGCCCAGTCCGTGCTCATTCATTCCCCAAGTAGGCCTGCCGATGAGTATATACAAGAGGCACTGAAGTGCCTCTTTGACCCAAGTAAACCGCACTTTGCTACGTGGATTTGGATATACGACGTGGATGAAAAGTCGGGAGAATCCATGACGTCAGAGACTCCATCACCGCCACGAGCGACCCCCTTATACTACGCCTCTCAGTTTAACCGTCTTGGCATAGTTCAATGGTTGTTGTCCAAGTCACACTCTAGTTTCAATAACGTCTCTGGTCACTATGGGACCCCGATGATCGCGGCATCTGCAAAAGGACATTACGATGTTTTGCAGACACTACTGGGGCATGGTGGAAAGTCATATTTATCCACCCAGTGTCCAGACGGCCGGTCCGCATTATATTCGGCATCAGAAAATGGTCATCAGAAGATTGTGGCGCTACTCCTTAAAGAAAACGCAAACGTAAATACCTGGTTTATGGACCAAGATAATCCACTCGGTGTGGCATTGCGGAAGGGCCATTCGGAAATTGTAAAACTACTGGTCGAGCGCGGCGCCAATGTGAATCACCAGAATAGGTTTGGAGAGACTCTACTTCACCATGCATCCCTCGGGAAATACGATCTAGCATTTGCGCAGCTGCTCTTAAACCGTGGTGCCAAAAATCTATACAAGATAACCGCGACCAGACCGCGCTCCAAGTAGCAAGAGCAAATGGACAAGAAGAAATTGCGCAACTATTATCGAAATAGAGTGTAACCCATGCCAGGATTGCTCCATGAGTGTACGTACGCTCCCATTTGGCTAATATGAACTAATGGAGGGTTCTCAGTTGCTATACGGAGCAGGGTACACCTTACTGATGGCGAGTAGGGGAGAAATGGTATCTTTTTGTTTGGATCCCCAATGTATCAGTGTTTTGTTTTGTTAGTTATGTTATGTCTTAGGGAGGGGCCGTGTTAAAATTGAATTCTGAACTGCGTCATTGTCGCGAAACGCTGTATATAAAAAAAATCTGATCAGCGGCCAGTTGGCTATCTTCACAAGATCATGAATGTAGTACTGCCGCAAGCCTAATGTTGGGGCTCGAGGGACTTATCTGCCTCAAAAGCAAAGACGTTTTCGATCAATATTTCCAAAGGAAAGCCATGTGCTTAAAAATGGTGACAAAAGTGGCGATGATGGGAAGAACCACAAATAAAGGCATCAATCAACTATGAGAGCAGCACTACACGCCACCACTTTTATTTGACTTCCCACGTCCGTTTCCGCGCAGTACTGACCGACTGCATACGTCTCTGTCTGAATGCCCGTCGCGCCTCCTTCTCCTTCTCGGAAAGCCGCGCCCAGCGAGCTATCAAAGCGCCACCACTTCCTGAGGTTCGGGACATGTCAGATCCGACTGAAGTCGCTGACGATACCATCGACGATGACGACGATGACAAGTGTCGATGGCGCGAACCATGCTGTCTCTTCGTAGACGTTGTACGACGGCCTCCAACGCCAATGCGCGGGACATGTGGCGTCGGTGGGAGGTGTGGTAGGCGCGGCGGTATTAGGGATGATGAGGGCAGAGGCGACCACAGAGGCGACGGCAGAGACAGCGGGGCGGCACGGATGCCTACGGAGGTTGGGACCAGGACTTTGGTAATTCCGAAGCTATTACTACTGGTGTGGGTGGTAGGCGGAGCGAAGGAATCCGGGACCCCGCGGAAGTGCACGATACCCGCACCCTCGCGCGTCTCTTCGAGCGTCCATGGCTTCGAGGCCATTGATGCCATCGATGCGGCGCGGGAGATGGCCGGCACGGTAGTTTGCCAATCGTAAGTCGCCGCTAGACTGGAGCGGTCGCGGACGCGGGCGCTTGCGGGAGCTCCAGTCGTCAATACGCCGAGGGCGCTCGCAAAGTTATTCCGTAACGAGTTGCGCCAGGTTTCAATTTGTCCTCTTTCGGAAGAACGCTCTAGGCGTTCTTTCCATCGATTATTATTCAACGGTGCTGTGGTGGTGATAGGGGCTGGCGGGGGCCGAGGGAGAGGTAGCTGGGGAGGAGGTTTTGAATGCGGTTCTGGAGGTGGCGTCGGCACAATCCAAAATACGTCGAGACCGGATCCATTCAGGCTCAAGTACCGCGGCTTAAGCATCGCACTGGACTGAAGAGGGGTGCCGACGTGGTCAAGCGCCGTTGGTGGTCGACTCGACTCGTCTCCAGAAGTGAGGATGTCGCCAGCGACGAGATTAGCGACTCGCAATGAACCAACGTCTTGCATGAGGCCAGGCACGCTCGTGTCGGAATGACGCAATTCCAACGGAAGTGGACGTACGGTGGGGTATGGACCATGCGTAAACGGAGACATGAGTGCCAGCTCTGGGAGGTGGGGCTGTTTGACCGCTCCATGTGATGAAAGAAAGTTGGTCGTGCTGCGCCGCGGCTCGCCAACGTCACTATCGCCCACTGGCTGCCACCAAGAGCTCACCCAACTCTCCCCCACCACTGACATCCCTAAAGTGGTAAACTTCTCACACGACTCAGATTTGTAATAATATTTATTTTTAAAAGGAAAATTATTGAAAATATCATTACAAATCAAAGTCATGTGACATGTAGACAAAAGGAAAGTTATTGATCTCTTTTTTTTTTAAAAAAAAAAAAAAAAAAAAAAAAAAAAAAATCAAATTTATTCATGCTTCAGGGTGTGTTCTAAATCACACAGTTACTACAGTATAGAGCAGCTATTGAGAGGGCAGTGTTAACTACTAATGAATGCAGCCTGAGGTTAGATAATTGAAACTACCTAAAGTGGTAGTTATAATTCATAGTGTTTAAAAGTCCAGTCCATTGGACTGAAAAAAGACTGCAAACCAGACCAGACTGGACTGATGGCAACTGTAGGGCTGCGCACTGTCTGTTTTACAGTGATGGCCATCCATTTGACAGTAATAAGACAGGTATGGCTGACCTGTCCACTGTCCATTTTTTGTACTCACTGGATCACTGATGGGTACAGTACAGGTACGGGTACAGCTGTTTATGGTATATGGTAGTAGACAGTAGTGATTGTCAAGGGTTTTCATACCCGCATGGGTAAGTGCCACAGGTTTTGCTGGGTATGGGTATGGGTATATGGCTCCCAACCCATGGAAACCCATACCTGTGTGGTGGTGTTACGAACCCCACTGCGTCGTCTTGTTTCTTCTTTCCCTTCACGTGACACACTGTTTGACCCCGCTTGTTCTTTGTTGACCATGTTGTGACCCCCTTTGTGCATCTTTGTTCCTTATCTTTGACCCGGGCTGTGCTTATCTCTGACTTGTATCTTACACAAGGACTCTTACATATTTTCCCACCAGAATCACGACTATACCGGATCTGTCTACGTATATTCTCACCTGGCCCACACTGACTCCGTTCCCCATTCAGACATATTACGACTTCGTTGATACATCAGGTATGATACTCCGATTCAGACTCCGACCTCTATTACGTATATAAGGCCTGCCTAGATAGCCTGTATGCCTGAGACTCGACTTCTTAATCGACTTGGTGCATTACCTTCTGGGTGATCTCTAAAGACCCGACTCTTGAATCATCTCAGTGCTTTTGGCACTTTTCCGCTCACCGGTACTAAGGGATTAGCTCCTTAGTATTGACTTCTCATCCGAACTCTGTGTACTTGAAAGACAGTGCACACCTGACTTCGTAGTTTTGCTACGTGATGTCGGAAATGGATCAATATGGCCAGGTTGGATCAATCGCTAAGTGTGTGGTACTAACAAGTGAGTTGTGTGTTGTGCAGTAGCACACGGACTGCATTTCACCTTCCTGTGAATAGTTTGATACCTTACTTGATTAGACACAATCCTTCTGAATCTTGGTTACTATAAGCACACTCGTTTACAGTATTTAAAGGACGCTTTTATTGTACAGTTCACTTCAGTTCTGACCATCATAACTGAATTACAACTACCATTCTAGGTAGTTTGGATTATCTAACCTCAGGCTGCATTCTTTATGCGACTTGTCACATGTTGTGCCAAACGCCTGCACCAGGCGTTACATTAAGTCGAGTCTCTCCCCACCGTGGCTTCATCCAGCCGCAGTCAGACCTTGCACAACGAAGAACTCATCGACCGCCGAGATGAGGATAACCTTTCACAACAAGTCCTTGGCTCTGCCATCTGGAAAGATTTTGAAACCGAGTTTGGATACTATGTCTATCACGACGACCAGTACCAGCCAGTTGAATATGATGAACAGAAATGAGTCTGGTACCATATCTGTTACTCTAGAAGCCATCATTCCTGGGTCACCACAGGACCTGCCCCACCAGAGTATGGTTTAGGACCGTGGAGAGAGAACCCTCCAGCCATCATCACAGACTCCGAAACAGAAGAATATATCGAAGAAAGCAGTGAAGACGCACAAGTCATAGCCCCTAGTTTTACGGCTCAGACAGTTGCACCCGAGAGTACTATGTTCAGAACATCTGCTTTAGTCTCTCCCCAGATCACATGACAGACCTCAGACACCCCGACCCTCACGTACCCAACAATGTCGACCATTGCTGCACAGTTACCAGACCCCGCTCCGATTATCCCTGCTCCAAACCTCCCTCCCCCATCAGGACACCTTATGGGGGTCCTGCCAACCACATGTTGGCTAAACATGCACCCCGATCAAGGGACCTTAAACAGGACCCTGGCTCACACACTAGAAAAGAAATGGCCACATTGGGGATTGAACCCAAGACCTCTGGACAAGCTGGGTCCGGTGCTCTAAACCACTGAGCTACACGGCCTCAGGTTCATAGTGGTACACAACCTCCTATATGAGGTCATGCAGAGTTGCATCATGTGACACCTGACTGTGTCAACACCACGTTCACCGGTGATCGATCTCAGAGCAAAAAGTTCATGCTCGATGTTACGTCCAGTGCGGGACGTTCCACACGACTTGTGTGACAGCGTGCTAAGCGGGTTCGGATAAGAGACCAACAAGATCCCTTGGAGTTTAGAGGTTATGAGTCAACGTCCAAGAGGCTGTACTCTAAGACGATGTTGAGCGGAAGGTGCCGAAAGCACTGAGACAGGCAGACGTCAAGAGACAAAGGGGAAGTCCAGAAGACAAGCACCGATGTATTCAATAAGTCGAGTCTGAGGTCTACAAGGTAGCTACAGTGGGCTTATATACGTAATCAAGTGGGCGTCTAAAGATAAGATAAACTAGAGTCATGTGGGCCCAAATATACGAAAGCGGAGGGCGTAAAGCCACGCTTCTGATAGGGAATTAAGTAAGTGTCCGGTCATAAAGATAAAGGATAAGAGATAAGCAATGGTAGGTCAAACATAAGTACAGCGATACAAACAGAAACAAAGACAGTCATGGGGAAGGGAGCAGGGCACGTGAGGGATCCCACGATGGAGACGTGATCTGGTAGTGGAGAGTAGGCAGCAAGGAGGGGTCGTCGTTGGGTAGGAAGAAAAAGACAGGAAGAGACGGGGTTTGTAACACTCGAGTTCGAGACGTTCAAAAACTTTAATCATGACGTCCCACAAATCATGAACCCTTTCCAACGAACCAACCTCTTCCTCTTGCTTATCAGAGGGGATTCCGTCGATGATTGGACAATGGAGCAGATCGAATGGCTGAACAATAGAGTTACAGCTGGAACCAGAACCACAGACGAGGATCTGTGGGATACAGTGGCACAAAGATTTAAAGACACCTTCACAGATGGGCAGGCCAAACAGAAGGCCGCCAGAGAATTGAAGTCCCTGAAGATGGAAAGTGTAACGCCTGGTGTGGGCGTTCATCACGACGTGTGATAAGTCGCGTAGCAAAACTACGAAGTCAGGTGTGTACTGTCTTTCAAGTACACGGAGTTCGAGTGAGAAGTCGGTACCAAGGAGCTAATCCCTTAGTATTGGTGAGCGGAAGAGTGCCAGAAGCACTGAGATGATTCAAGAGTCGGGTCTTAGGAATCACCCAGAAGGTAATGCACCAAGTCGATTAAGAAGTTGAGTCTAAGGCATACAGGCTATCTAGGCAGGCCTTATATACGTAATAGAGGTCAGAGTCTGAATCGGAGTAACGTACTCGATGTATCAACGAAGTTGTAATCTATCCTAAAAGGGGACGGAGTTGAGTGGGCCAGATGAGAATATACGTAGACGGATCCAGTATAGTCACGATTCTGGTGGGAAAATGCGTAAGAGTTCTGAGGTAAAACATGAGTCATAGATAAGTAAAAAGTCGAGTCAGAGATAAGGAACAAATATGCACAAAGGAAGTCATAATACAGTCAACAAGGGGCAAACAGAGCCAAACGAAGTGTCACGTGATGAAAAGAAAGCAAGATGATACAACGGGGTTTGTAACATTACCCCCTTTTTAAGTCCTAGCAGAGCCAGCTAGATTGGCATACCGTCATCATCCTGGACCAAGGAGAGGTAGTCGTCTGCTATGGCGTAGTGGTCCACATCGTAGTTCTCCTTTTCTTCGTCGGTGGGGCAAACGTGTGTTCATAGAAAACTGTAGGGCCCCCGTCTCCCACAGCGAAAGCAGCCATCGTAAACATGGCAGTCGATCTCTCGATGACTGGCATTATGGGAGAGACATTTGCTGCACCATCCTGAGGGGTTCTGGACGGTTGGGGCTTGCGTGAGTCGCTGGAATAAGCATTGGCAACTCCAGTGCGAAGTACTTTGGCAGTGCCGGCATCGCTTTGCAGCCTTGGGGCAACACCAGCTGAGGTGGTACTTGCTGCTACAGCGCCAGCAAAGCTTACCGTCGGGGTTTTCATGGAGGCATGGCATTTCAAAGCAGTGTGGGTTGAGCCGAGGCACGAGGTCGAGGCGGCGACGAGGGAGTGGTCGCGCAAAAATGTCGGCGTACCGTTCGGAAATAATCTGGTACGCCTCCCCTTTCTCCAACCTCGTCCTGATGCTTGCCAGGTGATGTTCTATATCGAAAACCCCTCGGTTAATTTTTACCATTTGCCGTTCGTAGTTGCGGCGCTGCATCTCCAGGTTATCCCTAAGTGCCTGGAACTTGTGGAGGCGTGCAATCTCAGCGGTTAGTCATGGCATTCGCAGGTCCCGAAGCACCTCATTGATCGCGAAGGCGCGTGGGTTGTGGGCCGAGAGGTGTTGCAAGTGTTCGGGCCCTAGGACGTAATGCAGCCGGTCGACATTCTTCTCTTCAAGATAAACTGGGGCCCCATAAATGGGCCCTCCTTTCTCTAAACATCCAGCTACATCCATACCTTTGTTGGTGTAGTAAATGTATTTGGCCACCTCCGTAGTGCCGTCATTCTTGGTCGATGGGATCATAAGTGGAAAGTAGAACTGTGAGCTGGGGTCATTGGGGAAGAAAGGGAATTCGGGGGATTTGTCACCGAAGTCTACGTCGATCAGGTCGTTGGGATGGGGATGTTCGGGCAGATTAAAATCTTCGTCGATGTCGATGATTCTGTCCCCTTGGGCCACTTGGGCGGTCGCATCGTAGTCAATAGGAGAAAGTGGGCGAGAAGGAGGATGCACAGGAGTAAGTACGGGAAACGCATCGATGGCGGCGGAGGCGTGGATCTTAGACGATGACATGGGTGAGTTTCTGATCAGTCGTGGGGGGAGAGCTGTTCCGCAACTCGTATTTTCTCCGGCTCTTTATCTGCCTCTGGGTGGCATCTATAGAAGTCTTCGATGAGTTTGGGTGCAAAGACATCTGCAGCAGGTTCCCATGAGCTGTCAGCATCTGGGAATCCCTTCCATTTGATCAAGTAATGGAGTCTTCAATTATGTCCTCGACCCTTCCATTTGGCGTCGGCAATACGTTCCACTTCCCATTCCAGTTCTCCGTCGACGAGGTCAGGGGGAGGTCTGGGAAAATTCTGTCCATGAATAGCGGTTTCCTTGTACGGCGTTAGAAGGCTAGCATGGAAGATGGGGTGTATCTTCCAGGTGGCAGGTAATGTGAGTTTGTATGTAACGTCTGAGAGCTTCTGTTCAATTACAAAGGGGCTGTGGCGTCTGGGAGCTAGTTTCGCCGTTGGATGTGATGTATGGATGTGGCACCCTTCTAGCCAGACCTGGTCCCTGACCTGATAGGGTGTAAACTTGGTGGGCTTCTCAGCCAGGGTCCTTTGTGCCTTCTGAAGATTTCTACTGGCCGATTCCTGTATCTCCTCCCATTGGTCGATATGCTGTGTCACAGATGGTACATTCGTGGGTTTGTCTGTCCATGTAGTGCGAGGGTTCCACCCCATAATGAGAGAGAAGGGAGTGGTCTTCGTCGTTCCATTTGGCCAGCTGTTGTGTGCAAACTCTGCCGTCGCCAGCCACTCTGCCCAGTCGTTCTGTCGTTCATTGCACCAAAATCGAAGGTATTGTTCTAGCCACTGGTTTGTTCGTTCCGACTGTCCATCTGTCTGAGGGTGGTATGTGGTGGATATGTTCTGCTGAATGTCGAGACGTTTGCAGAGTGCTCGGGCGAACATGGAGGCAAATTGTGGGTCTCGGTCGGAAATAATCTTCTGTGGCAGTCCATAATGGCGATAGACGTGATCTAGGTATAGTTTCGCAACTCCTTCCGCTGATATTGTCTCATTACAGGGGATGAAGAGGGCAGCCTTTGAATAGTCGTGGTCCATAATGGTGAGTATCAAGTCGTATCCTTGTGACCGTGGGAGTTTGACAATGAAGTCCATGGTGATGGTCTGAAAGGGAGCTGTTGCAATTGGCGTAATGGGCGAAAGTGCCGGCGGTCTTGGGTGAGTGTTTACTTTATTTGCCTGGCATTCTGCGCATCCCTTGACATATGCTTCTACATCTTTCTTCATGTTTGGCCACCAATAATCTCGTTTGGCAAGGGCGTATGTGTTTGCAATTCCAGGGTGTCCTGCAGAGGGAAGGTCGTGGTGAAAATGGATCACCCCCCTCTTAATGTTGTCACCACCGGTGACAACCAATTGATCGCCGTCTTTCCACCAGAGGCCGTCTTTCATCTTTATGTTATGCGGCTCTGCCCAGGATTTGCACAGTTCCTGGTTCATGTTCTGTGTCACTTGGGCCCATAAATCCATGTCATGGAGGCTGACCACAGCGGTCTTCACGAAGACATCTTCTGGTAAAACGACGATATTGTCATTGTCATTTTCCCCTTCATCTCGTCCGGTTGGTCTGGACAGGGCATCAGCTCGTGCATTACGAGCGCCAGGTAGGTGCTTGAGTGTGAAGTTGTATTCTTCAAGCTCCAAGACTTCTCGTGCTATCCATCGACTGATCTTATGCGGTTCTCTCCAGTACAAGAGGTTGGAGTGGTCGGTATAGATGATGGTCTTGTGCGGAGATCTGGCCAGGTACGGTCGCCAATGTCGTAATGCTTTAATGATAGCCAATAGCTCTCTGTCCCAAATGTCATAATTCTTTCCGCTGGTGAGAACGTTTCCGAGTAGAATGCGACAGGATGAAGAATCCCTCCGGTATCTCCTTGTGACAAGACTGCGCCATTGGCATACATGGAGGCATCAACCTCCAGTTCGAAGGGTTTGGTTAGGTCGGGTTGGATAAGAACCGGTTCGGAACTGATTATTGTTTTTATCTGGTCAAATGCCTTTTGTTGTAGTTCGTCCCAGTGCCAGGGCATGTCCTTTTTCAACAAGTCATTCAGTGGCCAGGCAATAGCTGAAAATCCCTTGACAAAGCGTCAATAGAAATTGCAAAATCCAATGAACGATCTGACGTCTTTGGTACATTGAGGGGCAGTCCATTCTCGAATGCCTTGCACTTTTACAGGGTCCATGCGCACTTGCCCCCCTCCAGGATAACACCTAGATATTCGACGGTCTTTTGTTTGAAGGAACATTTGGCAGGTTTCAAATAGAGGTCATGTTTTGCCAGGATTTCTAGTACTTCGTGGACTCGGGCTCGGTGATGGTGAATGTCGTCTTTTGTGGCTACCAGGATATCATCCATATATACTACGACCTCTTCTGTAAGGATCAGGTCTCGGAAAATGTGGTTCATCATGGCCTGGAAGGTTGCCGGTGAATTCGTTAAGCCAAAGAACATAATGTTGGGTTTGAAGAGTCCTTGATTGGTCTTGAAGGCGGCTTTGGGCTGGTCGCCTTCTCGGATGCGAATGTTATTGTATCCCCAACGAACGTCCATTTTTGAGAATAGGGCTTTATCATGCATTTTGTCGACGATTTCCGAGATTAGAGGAAGTGGGTAGTTGTTTTTCACCGTGAGTTCATTAATCCGTCTGTAGTCCTGTACCGGTCGCAGTTTCCTGTCCTTCTTTTTAATGAAAAAGAAGGGTGATGCATAAGGCAAGTTGGAAGGTCGTATATATCCTTTTGCCAGGTGTTCCTCCAGGAAAGCAGAAAGCGCTTCCTTTTCTGGTTGTGAGAGGGGATAGATCTTACAGTCCACCGATTGTGGGGCTCCCAGGACGAAATCAATAGCATGGTCCCAAGGTCGAGAAGGGGGGAAGTGTTGCGATTCTTCCTCTGAGAAGACCTTCCAATGTCGGTGATATTCTGCTGGGACTACTTCTTCAAACGTTCTTTCTGGATTCTTCTGTGCCTCTGCCTGGGCCAGTTCTGATGCTTTTGTGACATAACAATATACCTGATCCACAGGTTCTACATCACTCCAGGTGATGGCCGATCCCATGACAATAGCATGGGTGAGAGGGTGTCGTGCAGCATAGTCGTATCCCAGGGACGTAATGATGACCGGGTAGAAATCTTTATCCATAGTGGCTTCTGCCCAGTTGATTTTGGGCTCAAATGCTGCCAACCACGGGTATCCTAGAACCATGTCCTCCTCTCCTAGATCCGTAATGAGGAAATGAAGTTGCTTCGTTCGTTCCCCAACTTGTACTTCCAAATCACAACAATGTGTGATTTTCCCAGCTTTGTTAGCTGTCCCATCTATGTTCCAAATGTTCTTTTCTTGGGGGAGTAACTGTGTCCCCAATCCTAGTGTTCTCTGGAGTCGTTGGCTGATGAAATTGTCTGTAGCTCCAGAGTCGATCAAGATTTGTCTGTCGGCCGTCTTCTGTTTGGTTTCAAAATGTACTGGTATTTTTAACGATTTGAAACGACTAGTGTACACAGAAGTTACATGGAGTGCTCTTGCCCAGGCCGATGGGGTTGAGCCGATCAAAAATCCTTCTGGCCAAAGGCCTTGTCAACAATCAAGGCGCGTACTGCCTCGTCTTCGTTCATCATGTGTTCCCAGATAGCTGCCGCTTTCTGCTCTTTAGTCTTCGGGGTGGTTACCAGGTTTTCTTTTACTGGGGTAGGTAGGTTCTGGATTGATGGTGTCATGGTAGTGGCGGCTACTGTTGCTTCAGCAGCGCGAACTGTTTTCTTCAGGCAGAATCGCGACATGTGCCCTTGTGCTCGGCAGTGAAAGCAGCGCCCTTCTTTCATGAGGTTTTTCTTTTCGTCGTCGGTAAGGGCTGCGCGGGCCTTGGTACAATCTGCCGATGTGTCCATGGCATTGGGGTCTCGAGGGTGGGTAGGTTTCACCCCAAACGCTGCCTTCCATTGATCACGGGTTTTACCCTTCTTCATGTCCACTCCAAATCGTGTTTGGAAGTCTAGGTAATCCTGCTGCTGTGTTCTGGCAGCACTCGTCCATTGGCTCCATGACTCGGGGTGATGGAATTGGATGATGTTCTTCACAAGGGGGTTAGGCAGCCCCTGGGAGAAGAGGTCGAGCGTTGCCTCTTCATTCACATCATACCCCGCTCTCTTGGCCAGGTTGCGGAATCTGGCTATGTAGCCATCCAAGTCCCCTCTTTCCATCTTTAGGGACTTCAATTCTCTGGCAGCCTTCTGTTTGGCCTGCCCATCCGTGAAGGCGTCTTTAAATCTTTGCGCCACTACATCCCACAGATCCTCGTCTGTGGTTCTGATTCCGGCTGAAACTCTATCGTTCAGCCATTCAATCTGCTCCATTGTCCAGTCATCAACAGAATCCCCTCTGATAAGCGAGAGGAAGAGGTTGGTCCGTTGAAAGGGGTTTACGATTTGCGGGACGTCATGGTTAAAGTTTTTGAATGTCTCGAACTTGAGCATGAACTTTTTGCTCTGTGATCGGTCACCAGTAAACGTGGTCGGCAGGACTCCTGTAAGGCATCCTGATGGGGGGGGAAGGTTCGGGGCAGGGACAACTGGAGTGGGGTCGGGCAACTATGCAGTGATGGTCGACATCGTAGGATAGGTAATGGTCAGGGTGTCTGAGGTTTGTCATGTGATCTGGGGAGAGACTAAAGCAGATGTTCTGAACGTAGTACTCTCTGGTGCAACTGTCTGAGCCGTAAAACTAGTGGCTATGACTTGTGCGTCTTCACTGCTTTCTTCGATGTATTCTTCTGTTTCTGAATCTGTGACAATGGCTGGAGGATTTTCTCTCCAAGGTCCTAGGCCGTACTCTGGTGGGGCAGGTCCTGTGGTAACCCAGGAATGATGGCTTCTAGAGTAACGGATACGGTACCAGACCCTCTTCTGTTCGTCGTATTCAACTGGCTGGTACTGATCATCATGATAGACATAGTATCCAAACTTGGTTTCAAAATCTTTCCAGACGGCAGAGCCAAGGACTTGTTGTGAAAGATTATCCTCATCTCGGCGGTCGATGAGTTCTTCGTTGTGCAAGGTCTGACTGCGGCTGGATGAAGCCACGGTGGGGAGAGACTCGACTTAATGTAACACCTGGTGCAGGCGTTCGTCACGACGTGTGATAAGTCGTGTAGCAAAACTACAAAGTCAGGTGTGTACTGTCTTTCAAGTACACGGAGTTCGAGTGAGAAGTCGGTACCAAGGAGCTAATCCCTTAGTATCGGTGAGCGGAAGAGTGCCAGAAGCACTGAGACAATTCAAGAGTCGGGTCTTAGGAATCACCCAGAAGGTAATGCACCAAGTCGATTAAGAAGTCGAGTCTAAGGCATACAGGCTATCTAGGCAGGCCTTATATACGTAATAGAGGTCGGAGTCTGAATCGGAGTAACGTACTCGATGTATCAACGAAGTTGTAATCTATCCTAAAAGGGGACGGAGTTGAGTGGGCCAGATGAGAATATACGTAGACGGATCCAGTATAGTTGCGATTCTGGTGGGAAAATGCATAAGAGTTCTGAGGTAAAACATGAGTCATAGATAAGTAAAAAGTCAAGTCAGAGATAAGGAACAAATATGCACAAAGGAAGTCGTAATACAGTCAACAAGGGGCAAACAGAGCCAAACGAAGTGTCATGTGATGAAAAGAAAGCAAGACGATACAACGGGGTTTGTAACAGAAAGAGGGGACTTAGACGGCTACATGGCCAGATTCCGCAACCTGGCCAAGAGAGTGGGGTACGATGTGAATGAAGAGGCAATGCTCGACCTCTTCTCCCAGGGGCTACCCAATCCCCTGGTGAAAAATATCATCCAATTCCATCACCCTGAATCATGGAGCCAGTGGACAAGTGCTGCTAGGACGCAGCAGCAGGATTATTTAGACTTCCAAACATGTTTTGGAGTGGACACAAAGAAGGGCAAAACCCGCAATCAGTGGAAGGCGGCATTTGGGGCGAAACCTACTGCCTCACGAGACCCCAACGCCATGGATACGTCAGCAGACTGCACCAAGGCCCGTGCAGCCCTCACCGATGATGAAAAAAGAAACCTTATGAAAGAAGGGTGTTGCTTTCACTGCAGAGCACAAGGGCACATGTCACAATTTTGCCCGAAGAAAACAGTCCATGCTGCTGAAGCAACGGTAGCCACTGCTACCACAACACCGCCAGTCCAGAACCTACCAACCCCAACAAAGGAAAACCCAGCAACCGCCCCAAAAACTAAAGAACAGAAAGCGGCAGCAATATGGGACCACATGATGAATGAGGATGAGGCGGTACGTGCCCTAATCGTCAACAGGGCCTTTGGCCAGAAGGATTTTTGATCGGCTCAACCCCATCGGCCTGGGCAAGAGCACTCCATGTAACTTCTGTATACACTAGTCGTTTCAAGTCTTTAAAAATACCAGTACACTTTGAAACCAAACAGAAGACGGCCGACAGACAGATATTGATCGACTCTGGAGCAATGGACAATTTCATCAGTCAAAGACTCCAGAGAACGTTGGGACTGGGGACGCAGTTACTTCCCCAGGAGAAAAACATTTGGAATATAGACGGAACAGCCAACAAAGCCAGAAAGATCACGCATTGCTGCGATCTAGAAGTACAGGTTGGGGAGCAGACTAAACAACTGCGCTTCCTCATCACGGATTTAGGAGATGAAGACATGGTGTTGGGGTACCCATGGCTGGCAGCATTCGAACCCAGGATCAACTGGGCAGAAGCAACAATGGATAAAGATTTCTACCCAGTTCTTATTATGTCTTGGGATATGATTACGCTGCGTGACACCCCTTGACCCATGCCATCATGGGATCGGCCGTCACCTGGAGTGACGTGGAACCTGTGGATCAGGTGTACTGCTATGTTACAAAGGCATCGGAATTGGCCAGGCAGAGGCACAGAAAAACCCGGAAAAGACATTTGAAGAGGTAGTGCCAGCAGAATACCATCGACACTGGAAGGTTTTCTCAGAAGAAGAGTCGCAACGTTTCCCTCCCTCTCGCCCTTGGGATCACGCCATTGACTTCGTCCCAAACGCCCCACAATCAGTGGATTGTAAGATCTACCCACTGTCTCAACCCGAGAAGGAGGCACTCTCCACCTTCCTGGAGGAACACCTGGCAAAAGGATATATACAACCCTCCAACTTGCCCTATGCCTCACCCTTCTTTTTTATTAAAAAGAAGGACAGGAAACTGCGACCAGTACAGGACTACAGACGGATTAATGAACTCACGGTGAAAAACAACTACCCACTTCCTCTTATCTCGGAAATCATCGATAAAATGCACGACAAAGCCCTGTTCTCGAAGATGGACGTCTGCTGGGGGTACAACAACATTTGTATTCGAGAAGGGGACCAGCCCAAGGCTGCCTTTAAGACCAATCAAGGACTTTTTGAACCCAATGTCATGTTTTTCGGCTTGACAAACTCACCAGCAACCTTCCAATCCATGATGAATCACATTTTCCGAGACTTGATCCTCACAGAAGAAGTTGTGGTATATATGGACAATATCCTAGTGGCTACAAAGATGACATTCATCATCATCGAACCCGAGTTCACGAAGTACTGGAAATCCTGGCAAAACACGACCTCTATTTGAAACCCGCCAAGTGCTCCTTTGAGCAAAAGACTGTCGAATATTTAGGAGTCATCCTAGAAGGGGGGCAAGTACACATGGACCTGTAAAAGTACAAGGCATTCGAGAATGGTCTATCCCGCAGTGTACCAAAGACGTCAGATCATTCATCAGTTTTGCAATTTCTACCGGCGCTTCGTCAAGGGATTTCGGCTATTGCCCGGCCACTCAATGATTTGTTGAAAAAGACGTGCCCTGGCACTGGAACGAATCACAGCAGAAGGCATTTGACCAGATAAAAGCAATTATCAGCTCCGAACCCGTTCTAATCCAACCCAACCTAGCCAAACCCTTCGAACTAGAAGTGGACACCTCTATGTATGCCAATGGAGCAGTCTTGTCACAAAGAGATACTGGAGGAATCCTTCACCCAGTTGCCTTTTATTCAGAAACATTCTCATTGGCAGAAAGGAACTACGACATTTGGGATAGGGAACTACTGGCCATTGTAAAGGCACTACGACACTGGCGACCATACCTGGCTGGATCCCCACATAGGACCATCATCTATACAGACCACTCCAACCTTCTTTACTGGCGAGAACCCACAAGATCAGCCGACGAGTAGCACAAGAGGTTCTGGAGCTTGAAGAGTACAACTTCACACTCAAGCACCTACCAGGGGCCCGTAATGCACGAGCCAACGCCTTGTCCAGACCAACCGGGCATGATGAAGGAGAAAACGACAACGACAATATTGTCGTTTTACCAGAGGATGTCTTTGCAAAGGCCGCTGTTGTTAGCCTCCACAACATGGATTTATGGGCCCAAGTGACACAGAACATGAACCAGGAGCTGTGCAAATCCTGGGCAGAGCCGCATAACATAAAGATGAAAAACAGCCTCTGGTGGAAAGATGGCGATCAATTGGTTGTCACTGGTGGTGACAACGTTAAGAGGGGGTGATCCATTTTCACCACAACCTTCCCTCTGCAGGACATCCAGGGATTGCGAACACCTATGCCCTTGCCAAAAGAGACTACTGGTGGCCAAACATGAAGAAGGATGTAGAAGCATACGTCAAAGGGTGTGCGGAGTGCCAGGCGAACAAAGTAAACACTCACCCAAAACCACCGGCACTTTCACCTATTACACTGATAGCAACAGCCCCCTTTCAGACCATCGCCATGGACTTCATTGTCAAACTTCCACAGTCACAAGGATACGACTCAATACTCACCATTACGGACCATGACTATTCCAAGGCTGCCCTCTTTATCCCTGTAACGAGACAATATCAGCAGAAGGAGTCGCGAAACTCTACCTGGATCATGTCTATCAACATTATGGACTCCCACAGAAGATCATCTCGGATTGAGACCCACGATTTGCCTCTATGTTCGCCCGAGCCCTCTGTAAACATCTCGACATTCAGCAGAACATTTCTACCACGTATCACCCTCAGACGGATGGACAATCAGAACGAACAAATCAATGGCTGGAACAATACCTTCGATTTGGTGTAACGAATGGCAGAATGACTGGGCAGAGTGGCTAGTGATGG
This sequence comes from Multifurca ochricompacta, assembly GCA_022496185.1. Taxonomy (NCBI): domain Eukaryota; kingdom Fungi; phylum Basidiomycota; class Agaricomycetes; order Russulales; family Russulaceae; genus Multifurca; species Multifurca ochricompacta. The sequence continues at coordinate 28,535 of WTXG01000107.1, forward strand.
CTGAGTTTGCACACAATAGCTGGCCAAACGGAATGATGAAAGCCACTCCCTTCTCTCTTATTATGGGATGGGACCCTCGCACTACATGGACAGACAAGCCCACGAACATACCATCTGTGACACAGCGTTGTAGAACAGGCATGTGCGCAGCATACTGACTGTGTGGTTAGTGTGTAAGGCTAGACAAAGACAAGTTTACTTCAGAGGTAGAAGAAACTCTATTATACTATACTACTGACCTAGACAAAGACAAGTTTCTACAAGGAGTGTTAGTCTCAAGGTATGATAGTAAGTAAGAGAGAGGACTTACACTTCAGAGGTAGAAGAAACTCTGAAGTGTAAGAGACGAAACAGACACCCTTATATACACTTCCAAGGGATGGTCTGTGCACTGGGAATAAGTCCACAAGTGCCGGACAAAGTCCAAACAACAAACAGAGGGAGAAAGGCCATTGGCCAATACAGGAATCACATGTTACATGGTGTATCAGTCAGCTACTGCGGAATGTGAGAAAGAAAGTAATAATGATAGTGTAAATAGTCCGAAACTCCGGTATCTAATCTAATCTACAAAGTAGCTAATCTAATCACCTGATGCCTGAAGCATCACCGAACATCTCCTGTGTTCAACAAGTGTATCGGCCAATGGGAAGAAATATGGGAATCAGCCAATAGAAACCTTCAGAAGGTGCAAAGGACCCTGGCCAAGAAGCCTACTAGGTTTACGCCCTACCAGGTTGGAGATCAAGTCTGGTTAGAAGGGCGCAATATCCATACATCACACCCAACGGCAAAATTAGCTCCCAGATGCCACAGCCCCTTCGTAATCGAACAGAAGCTTTCGGACATCACATACAAGCTCACATTACCTGCCACCTGGAAGATACATCCCGTCTTCCATGCCAATCTTCTGACGCCGTACAAAGAAACCTCTATTCATGGACAGAATTTTCCCAGGCCTCCCCCTGACCTAGTTGACGGAGAGCCAGAGTGGGAAGTAGAACGTATTGCCGATGCAAAATGGAAGGGTCGAGGGCACAATTGGAAACTCCATTACTTGATCAAATGGAAGGGATTCCCAGATGCCGATAACTCGTGGGAACATGCTGCGGATGTCTTTGTGCCCAAGCTTATCGAAGACTTCTATAAGCGCCACCCAGAGGCGGATAAAGAGCCAGAGAAAATACAAGTTGCTGAACCGCTCTCTCCCCCACAACTGACTAGAAGCTTGTCCATGTCGCCATCCAAGATCCACACCTCTGCTGCCATCGATGCGTTTCCCGTACTTACTCCTGTGCATCCTCCTTCTTGCCCACTTTCTCCTATTAACTACAATGCAACTGCCCAAGTGGCCCAAGGGGACAGAATCATCGACATCGACAAAGATTTTAATCTGCCTGAACACCCCCATCCCAACGACCTGATCGATGTAGACTTCGGCAATGAGTCCCCTGACTTCCCCTTCTTCCCTAACGACCCCAGTTCACAATTCTACTTCCTGCTTATGATCCCATCGTCCAACAACGACAGCACTACAGAGGTGGCCAAGTATATCTACTACACCAACGAAGGTATGGACATAGCTGGATGCCTGGAAAAAGGAGGGCCTGTCTATGGGGCTCCAGTCTATTTGGAAGAGAAGAACGTTGATCGGCTGCATTATGTCTTGGGGCCTGAACATCTGCAACACCTTGCGACCCACGACCCACGCACCTTTGCTATCAATGAGGTGCTGTGAGACCTCCATATGCCACGACTGACTGCCGAGGTTGCGCGACTCTGCAAGTTCCAGGCGCTCAGGGACAACCTAGAGATGCAGCGCTGCAATTATGAGTGACAAATGGTGAGGATTAATTGGGGGGTTTTCAACATAGAGCACCACTTGGCAAGCATTAGAACAAGATTGGAGCGAGGAGAGGTGTACCAGATCATATCTGAATGGTACACAGACATCTTTGCTTGGCTGCTCCCCCGTCGCCGCCTTGACCTCGCACCTTGACTCAATCCCCATTGCTTCGAAATGCCACACCTCCACGAAAACCCCAACGGTAAGCTTTGCTGGTGCTGCAGCAGCAAGTACCATCTCAGTTGGTGCTGTCCCATGGCCAAGAAGTGATGTCAACACTGTCAAAGCACCTCACATTGGAGTCGTCAATGTCTGTTCCAACGACTCACACAGGCCCCCACAGTCCAGAACCCATCCGGGTGGTGTGGCAAGTGTCTCTCCCATAACGCCGGACATTGAGAAATCGATTGTCATGTTTACAACGGCTGCTTTCACTGTGGGAGGCGAGGGCCCCATGGTTTTCTATGAACACACGTTTGCCCCACAGACAAAGAAAAAGAAAATTACGATGCAGACCACTATGCCATAGCCAACGATTATCTCTCCTTGGTTCAGGACAACGATGGTATGCCAATCTAGCTGGCTCTGCTAGGACTTAGAAAGGGGGTAATGTTACGAACCCCACTGTGTCATCTTGTTTCTTCTTTCCCTTCACGTGACACGCTGTTTGACCCTGCTTGTTCTTTGTTGACCATGTTGTGACCCCCTTTGTGCATCTTTGTTCCTTATCTTTGACCCAGGCTGTGCTTATCTCTGACTTGTATCTTACACAAGGACTCTTACGTATTTTCCCACCAGAATCGCGACTATACCGGATCTGTCTACGTATATTCTCACCTGGCCCACACTGACTCCGTTCCCCATTTGGACATATTACGACTTCGTTGATACATCAGGTACAATACTCTGATTCAGACTCCGACCTCTATTACATATATAAGGCCTGCCTAGATAGCCTGTATGCCTGAGACTCGACTTCTTAATCGACTTGGTGCATTACCTTCTGGGTGATCTCTAAAGACCCGACTCTTGAATCGTCTCAGTGCTTTTGGCACTTTTCCGCTCACCGGTACTAAGGGATTAGCTCCTTAGTATTGACTTCTCATCCGAACTCTGTGTACTTGAAAGACAGTGCACACCTGACTTCATAGTTTTGCTACGCGACTTGTCACACGTCGTGCCGAATGCCTGCACCAGGTGTTACAGGTGGGTTTGGCAGGTATAGTGTTACGTCCAGTGCAGGACGTTCCACATGACTTGTGTGACAGCATATCATTCGTGACTAGATAAGAAACCAATAAGGTCTCTTGGAGTAAAAGGGGACGAGTCAAAGTCAAGGGGCTGTTCCCTAAGACAATGTTGAATAGAAAGTGTCTGAAACACTGAGACAGACGAGTCAGAGAGACACAGGGATGTCCAGAAGACAAGCACCAATGTATTCAATAAGTCAAGTCTGAGGTCTACAGCGTAGTTACAGCGGACTTATATACGTAATCGAGTGGGCATCTAGGAGATAAGAGATACGGAGTCAGGTGGGTCCAAATACACAAAAGCGGATGGCATAAAGCCTGGCTTCTGATAGGGAACTAAGTAAGTGTCCAGTCATAAGATAAGGAGATAAGGAAATAGGATGATAAGAAGTAAACATAGGTAAACATCGAGTCAACAAGTGCAAAGCAGGTCATGGGGATGGAAGAAGGGCACGTGATGGATCCCAGGATGGAGACGTGATCAGGAAATGTAACATGGGTGGTAGGGTAGGGTTGGTGTTGGGAAGAGTGAAGAAAAGAGGGTCGCTTGGTGGGGATTGTAACATATAGGCACCAATTATGCACTGACAAGATCAGTAGAAATTCTAAGATAAAACACATCTGCAGCCACAAAAATAAAAGATCTCATCTGATGTATAATACAGGGTATCTTTAAATATGTTCTAGTATTACCATATGAAATATCAAAGCAGATCAACAGTGTGATGTAAAATAAAAGTGTTATCAGTGATTAGTGATTGGCAGGGGTAACCCTGGGGTATCCTCATTGGTACCTGTACCCATACCCATACCTGTCACTATGGGTACAGGTAACCCATGGGTCACCCATGAAAACACATGCAAGTTCTTTACTTGCATCACACATTTCGGATAACTGGCCCAGGCCTTCCCAGACCAAGAAGATACACAATGCATTCATTTGTGGCTGCTTAAGATCCCTCAATGACTCTTGTTTTATGTTCAGAAGATTAAGATAATTAATTATTCCATTTTTATTTTATTATTCTGCTTTCAATTTTATACAAGCACAACTAAAATCCAGTATACAGCAATGATTAGATAGGATGTTATAAAACATTGATGAAAAGCCTGTCAGATAACCACACAGAATGCAAAAAAAATTGACAAACACATAGAAATTGGTAGTGATTGTCAAGGGTTTTCATACCTGTGTGGGTAAGTGCCATGGGTTTTGCTGGGTACAGGTATGGGTATACAGCTCCCAACCCATGGAAACCCATACCTGCACAGCAGGTTTGGCAGGTATAGGCACCAATCATGCATTGACAAGATCAGTAGAAATTCTAAGATAAAACACATCTGCAGCCACAAAAATAAAAGATCTCATCTGATGTATGCTATAGGGTATCTTTAAATATGTTCTAGTATTATTATATAAAATATCAAAGCAGATTAACAGTGCGATGTAAAATAAAAGTGTTATCAGTGATCCACTTCTTGAAAATCATGATGCACCTGTTTTATCAATGTGCGACCAATTCTGCCAGTCTGGCACTATCTAAAATACTCTCTAGACTACTTTAGACTATAATATAATATAATTATCAAATTAGTTTACTGAAAAAAGGCCCATGTGTATCTACAAGCTGCATGGGGCAGCAACTACATTGCATCACATGGTGGTCTGACCTCCTTCCTATTAAGGAAGGTTGACTTAAACACACAAGGACAGTTGCGCTTGTATGAAATGAAACCAGAATAATAAAATAATAATGTAAGTAAAGGATCCTTTTAATCTTCTGAACATAAACCAACAATATTTGAGGGATCTTGAGTAGCCATAAATGAATGCATTGTGTCCAAGTGCTTATCTCCTTGACTGGGATGGGCCAGGCCACTTATCTGAAATGCACAGAAATGCAAAGAACAGTCATGCTCGTATAAAATTGAAACCAGAATAATAAAATAAAATTGGAATAATAAATTATCTTAATCTTATGGATATAAAATAGGAATTTTGAGGGATCTTGAGTAGCCATAAATGAATGCATTGTGTCCAAGTGTGTATCTCCTTGACTGGGATGTCCCAGGCTGGATGTCCGAAATGCATGATGCAAGTAAAGAACTTGCACGCATTTCATTTTATGGGTAACCCAGGTATCAAAACAATTACCCAGGGGTTACCCTGCAAATTGCTATGTGTTCATCAAATTATTTTGCATTCTGTGTGGTTATCTGACAGGCTTTTCATCAATGTTCTATAACATCCTATCTAATCATCTCTGTATACTGTATTTTAGTTGCACTTGTATAAAATTGAAAGCAGAATAATAAAATAAAAATGGAATAATGAATTATCTTAATCTTCTGAACATAGAATAAGAGTCATTGAGGGATCTTAAGCAGCCACAAATGAATGCATTGTGTATCTTCTTGGTCCAGGAAGTCCTGGGCCAGGTATCCGAAATGCATGATGCAAGTAAAGAACTTGCACGTGTTTTCACGGGTTACCTGTACCCATAGTGATGGGTACAGGTACAGGTACAGGTACCAATGAGGATACCCCAGGGTTACCCCTGCCAATCACTAGAAATTGGTAGGGGTAACCCCTGGATAGTTGTTTTGATACCTGGGTTACCCATAAAATGAAACGCATGCAAGTTCTTTACTTGCATCACACATTTTGGACATCCAGCCTGGTCCATTCTGGTCAAGGAGATATGCACTTGGACACAACATGTTCATTTATGGCTACTCAAGATCCCTCAAAGATTGCTATTTTATGTTCATAAGATTAAGATAATTTATTATTTCATTTTTATTTTATTATTCTGGTTTCAATTTTATACGAGTGCAACTGTTCTTTGCATTTCTGCACATTTTGGGTAAATAGCCTGGGCCATCCCGGTCAAGGAGATAAGCACTTGGTCACAACATGTTCATTTATGGCTACTCAAGATTCCTCAAAAATTGTTGGTTTATGTTCAGAAGATTAAATGGATCCTTTATTTACATTATTATTTTATTATTCTGGTTTCATTTCATACAAGTGTGACTGTCCTGGTCCCTGGATGCACATTTCTGTGCATTTAAGTCAACCTTCCTTAATAGGAAGGAGGTCAGACCACCATGCGATGCAATGTAGTCGCTGTCCCATGCAGCTTGTAGACACACGTGGGCCTTGTTTCAATAAAGTAATTTGATAATTAGATTATAGAATAGTCTATATTAGTCTAGAGTGTATTTTAGATAGTGCCAGACCGGCAGAATTGGTCATGTGTTAATAAAACAGATGTATCATGGTTTTCAAGAAAGTGGATCACTGATAAGGATTTTATTTTACATCACACTGTTAATCTGCTTTGATATTTTGTAGGATAATACTAGAACATATTTAACGCCACCCTGTAGCATACATCAGATGAGATCTTGTATTTCTGTGGCTGCAGATGTGTTTTATCTCGGAAATTCTACTGATCTTGTCAATGCATAATCAGTGCCTATACCCACCAAACCCACCATGCGGGTACAGGTTTCCATGGGTTGGGAGCCATATACCCATACCTGTACCTGGCAAAACCTGTGGCACTTACCTGCATGGGTATGAAACCCCTTGACAATCACTATCAGTGATCCACTTCTTGAAAATCATGATGCATCTGTTTTATTAACATGTGACCAATTCTGCCAGTCTGGCACTATCTAAAATACTCTCTAGACTACTTTAGACTATAATATAATATAATTATCAAATTAGTTTACTGAAACAAGGCCCACATGTATCTACAAGCTGCATGGGGCAGCAACTACATTGCATTGCATGGTGGTCTGACCTCCTTCCTATTAAGGAAGGTTGACTTAAACATGCCAGGACAGTCGCGCTTGTATGAAATGAAACCAGAATAATAAAATAATAATGTAAGTAAAGGATCCTTTTAATCTTCTGAACATAAACCAACAATCTTTGAGGGATCTTGAGTAGCCATAAATGAATGTGTTGTGTCCAAGTGCTTATCTCCTTGACCAGGATGGCCCAGGCCATTTATCCAAAATGCGCAGAAATGCAAAGAACAGTCGCACTCATATAAAATTGAAACTGTTGACACAGGACATGTCTGGAGATGCTTCAGGCATCTGAGGATCGCTTTAGCTGTAGATAAGATTAGATTAGATTCCGGAGTTTTGGACTTTTTACTATATCTTTATTACATTTCTTTCTCACCTTACTCAGCTGATTAGTGATGTCCTTAGTAATGCACAGTAAGCATGTGATATCTCTTTGACCAATGGCCTTTATCCCTCTCTGTTTATTGTCTGGCACTTGTGGACTTATTCCCAGTGCGCACAGACCATTTCCCCTGGCCCCATGGGTATATAAGGGTGTCTGTTTCGTCTCTTGCACTTCAGAGTTCTTCTAACATCTGAAGTGTAAGTTCCTTTTAGTTTACTCTCTACTTCCTTTAGACTAACCTATTATATTAGACTTGTCTTTCTTTAGGTGTGTAGATAGTAATACAGAGTTCTTCTAACATCTGAAGTACTTGTCTTTCTTTAGCCTAACACGCTACTAACCACAGTCAGTATAACCAGCAGCATGATTGTTTGACAGAAACCAGAATAATAAAATAAAATTGGAATAATAAATTATCTTAATCTTATGAACATAAAATAGGAATCTTTGAGGGATCTTGAGTAGCCATAAATGAACACATTGTGTCCAAGTGTGTATCTCCTTGACCAGGATGTCCTGGGCCAGATGTCTGAAATGCACAATGCAAGTAAAGAACTTGCACACATTTCATTTTATGGGTAACCCAGGTATCAAAACAATTATCCAGGGGTTACTTTTGCAAATTTCTATGTGTTCATCAAATTATTTTGCATTCTGTGTGGTTATCTGACAGGCTTTTCATCAATGTTCTATAACATCCTATCTAATCATCTCTGTATACTGGATTTTAGTTGTGCTTGTATAATGTTGAAAGCAGAATAATAAAATAAAAATGGAATAATGAATTATCTTAATCTTCTGAACATAAAACAAGAGTCATTGAGGGATCTTAAGCAGCCACAAATAGTGATGTTCCAGCCCGGCTTGGCCCAAAAGCCGCAGCTTTGGCTTGGCCTGAGGTGGCTCTGGCTTTCCTGAAGTCTGGGCCGAGCCAAAGCCACCACAGATGGCTTGGCCCTGGCCCGGCTTGGCCCAAGCCACGGCTTTTGGCAGAGAGAATTTTATGACATATAACTAATAGTTATAGTTCAGCTAATCCAAATATGACTTAGTGTGTTACATATTGCAAAGCTATATTGAAGAAAAAGTTTGAAATGCCGCAATAAACATGATCACATGACCTGAATCAACCACTTTGTGATCAGATTTCTACTTATTTTGACGATTGCTATTGCACTTGTATGTGCTGTTGAAAGCCACAGCCTGAGCTGGCAGCTTTGGCTTTTAGTTTCTCTGAGCCAGGCCAAAGCCCTTGCTGGGCCGTCACAACGGCCTGGCTTGGCCCGGCTTCCGGCTTTGAGCCAGGCCAGGCACATCACTAGCCACAAATGAATGTGTTGTGTATCTTCTTGGTCTGGGAAGGCCCAGGCTGGTCATCCAGAATGTGCAATGCAAGTAAAGAACTTGCATGCATTTTCATGGGTGACCCACAGGTTACCCATACCCATAGTGATGGGTATAGGTATGGGTACAGGTACAGGTACCAATGAGGATACCCCAGGTAGTGATTGGCAGGGGTAACCCTGGGGTATACTCATTGGTACCCATACCCATACCTGTACCCATCACTATGGGTACAGGTAACCCGTGGGTTACCCACAGGTCACCCGTGAAAACGCATGCAAGTTCTTTACTTGCATCGTGTGTTTCAGATAACCGGCCTGGGACTTCCCGGACCAAGAAGATACACAACGCGTTCATTTGTGGCTGCTTAAGATCCCTCAATGGCTCTTGTTTTATGTTCAGAAGATTAAGATAATTCATTATTCCATTTTTATTTTATTATTCTGCTTTCAATTTTATACAAGCACAACTAAAATCCAGTATACAGAGATGATTAGATAGGATGTTATAGAACATTGATGAAAAGCCTGTCAGATAACCACACAGAATGCAAAATAATTTGATGAACACATAGCAATTGGCAGGGGTAACCCCTGGATAATTGTTTTGATACCTGGGTTACCCATAAAATGAAACGTGTGCAAGTTCTTTACTTGCATCGTGCATTTCAGACAATCGGCCCAGGCCATCCCGGTCAAGGAGATACACACTCAGACACAACACATTCATTTATGGCTACTCAAGATCCCTCAAATATTCCTATTTTATGTTCATAAGATTAAGATGATTTATTATTCCATTTTTATTTTATTATTCTGGTTTCAATTTCATATGAGCGCGACCAATCTTTGCATTTCTGTGCATTTCGGATAAATGGCCCGGGCCATCCCGGTCAAGGAGATAAGCACTTGGACACAACGTGTTCATTTATGGCTACTCAAGATTCCTCAAAAATTGTTCTTTTATGTTCAGAAGATTAAAAGGATCTTTTATTTACATTATCATTTTATTATTCTAGTTTCATTTCATACAAGTGTGACTGTCCTGGTCCCTGGATGCACATTTCTGTGCATTTAAGTCAACCTTCCTTAATAGGAAGGAGGTCAGACCACCATGCGATGCAATGTAGTCACTGCCCTATGCAGCTTGTAGATACACGTGGGCCTTGTTTCAATAAAGTAATTTGATAATTAAATTATAGAATAGTCTAAAGTAGTCTAGAGAGTATTTTAGATAGTGCCAGACTGGCAGAATTGGTTGTGCATTAATAAAACAGATGCATCATGATTTTCAAGAATGTAGATCACTGATAACAGTTTTATTTTACATTGCACCGTTGATCTGCTTTGATATTTTGTAGGATAACACTAGAATATATTTAAAGCCACTCTGTATCATACATCAGATGAGATCTTGTATTTTTGTGGCTGCAGATGTGTTTTATCTTAGAATTTCTACTGATCTTGTCAATGGATAATTGGCGCCTATACCCACCAAACCCACTGTGTGGGTATGGGTTTCCATGGGTTGGGAGCCATATACCCATACCCGTACCCGGCAAAACCCATGGTGCTTACCCATGCAGGTATGAAAACCCTTGACAATCACTAACCCCAGGGTTACCCCTGCCAATCACTAATTTTCACTCTTAGTTTCACCACAATCTCAACATCTTATCTTATCTACATAGCAAGCATGGGATAGAAGCACCTGTCAAACACTGTTATTGATACAAGCTACACTAAGACAATTTATGTTACAGGAGTTAAATAGGAGACATAATTTGGCAGAAGGCCAAAGCAGTGGCCAGGGGTTGATATAATGTAAACTACAAGTCCTTCAAAAATGCAGCTAAAACTTGATTTGATGCTGTAAAGCCATGGCTTGGGCCTAAGCTGGGCCTAAGCTGGCCAGAAGCTGTTGCTATGGCCCAGGCTTGAGTTTTGAAAAGCCTGAGCTGCCAAAAGCCAAGCCTGAGCTGCAGCTTCAGGCCAAGCCAGGGCCATCACAACACTAGGTACAGGTACAGGTACTAATGAAGACACCCCAGGGTTACCCCTGGCATTTGCTAATTGGGGCAGTTTTTTGACCCACTGTAGGTAAAGATACTAATTAATATAAGCTTTAACCACAACAACTGAACCTATCCCCTATCTACATAGATAGCTAAACCCTTTCACAGCTGTGTTTTGTTAAAGCACCCTTTACAGCTTTGAGCTGAGCTGTGCACATCACTAGAATTACCTGAGCCAGAGCTGGTGGGTCTGGGGTAGGCATGAGATAAGAAAGAGGAGTCAGTGCAGGATCAGCCATTTCCACCTCAGGGCAGTGGTCAGAGGCATCCAACCCAAAGTTCACTTGTCAAACATGAGATGAGATGCATCCCGAAAGAGCGGTTGCGAGAGTGTGGGCAGGGAGTCCAGTGTGAGCTCCATCTAGTGTTGTGATGGCCCTGGCTCAGCCTGAAGCTGCAGCTTAGGCTTGGCTTTTGGCAGCTCAGGCTTTTCAAAACTCAAGCCTGGGCTGTAGCAACAGCTTCCAGCCGGCTTAGGCCTGGCTCAGGCCCAAGCCACGGCTTTACAGCATCAAATCAAGTTTTAGCTGCATTTTTTGAAGGACTTGTAGTTTACATTATATCAACCCCTGGCCACTGCTTTGGCCTTCTGCCAAATTATGTCTCCTATTTAACTCCTGTAACATAAATTGTCTTAGTTTAGCTTTTATTAATAACAGTGTTTGTAACAGGTGCTTCTATCCCGCACTTGCTATGTAGATAAGATAAGATGTTGAGATCATGGTGAAACTAAGAGTGAAAATCCAGCAAGAATACACCTATATTGAACAATTGCTAAGAGCCTACAGCCCCAAGAGGACAAGATGGGGTCTGTAGTGTGCTACAGGGCATCTTTAAATAGGTTCTAGTACTATTCTATGAAATACCAAAGCCAATCGAGCATGCAATGTAAATCTAATTGGTTATCAGTGGCACACTTTCATAAGTTCCCTGACACATCTTATTTACTAATGTGCAATTGTTTCTGCCAGTCTAGCATTATCTAAAATACATACTAGACTACTTTAGACTACTCTATAATCAGATTATCAATTAATATTACTCAAACAATGGCCATGTGTATCTATAATGTCCTTTGCTGCATAAAAAATGTGCATCCAGGACAGCATTGAATTTTTTGAACCAGAATACCAGTACAGAGATAGTCTGACCTAATTGTGATTGCATTTAGATAAAACAATTGATGAGATTAAAATGCATCTTACATTAATCAAGATACTGGGTATATACATCTCAGATCAATCATGTGATTAAATCACTTTCATTAACAAGCAAGATAATGCGTGTGTTTGTTTACTTTGATTTAGTAGCTGTATAAAGCCACTAAATCTGCTATAGATAAAGCAGTTGCTATTGCATTATCACAAGCACCTAAGTCTCTAAGTAAACAATGTATCTAAAATATAAGTCTGCACCATGCCCATTTCCTTCAGAATTCCTATTTAGATGTACTATATCAGCTACTAAATTAAAGTAAACAAATGCATTATCTGGCAATGTGATTTAATCACATGATTGATCTGAGATGTATATACTCAGTATCTTGATTAATGTAAGGTGCATTTTTATCTCATCAATTGTTTTATCTAAAATCTAAATGCAATCACAATTATGTTGGACTATCTCTGTACTGGTATTCTGGTTCATAGAAAGCATGACTCAGCCACCAAAAGCTGCAGCTTAGGCTGCAGCTTCAGGCTTTCCAAACCTTAAGCCTGAGCCGTGGGCCACTGGAAGCCGTTTTCACGGCCTATGTCGGCCCGGCTTTTTCCGGCTCAGAAACAGCCGGCTTACGGCTTTGAGCCGAGCCGTGCACATCACTAGCTCCATCGCTAATTCCTCAGACTGAGAAGTAACACCAGAGCTGCCAGCGTGACGGCGTTTTTCCGGTCCGCGAGGAGCGCATGACGCAGAGCGTGAAGGGTAGGGTTGCGCCGTCGAATGCGACGACGCGCGCGAGCTGGAGCGCGTGGGAGAAGGGGGGCCGCCACGTTGGACAGTGCGCGTGTTTCTTCTTCCAAGGCGTACGGTCCGAGTCCGGGTCAGGGAAAGGCGACAGCGTGATCGCGTCGATTTCAGCTTGAGCGCGAGCATGACGCTCGGCGCTGTATTGGACGCGCCATTGCGCGACTTCCATGGAAACCTGGTTACGTACCTGTTGTTCCATGGCATCCCAGAAATCTGCCTCGAGCTGGGAGCGTGTGGCAAGAACTTCGACTTCGATCGCCTCACGAAGTTCACGTGTTGCCTCGTCATGGGAAAATGCAGGGAAGTCAGTATCAACAAGGTTCTGAAGAAACCCTTCGCGGATGTGGCGTGCGTGCGCAAGGACTCATCGATCAAAGTGGAGTAATCTGTGGGATCGTCTCGGTTAGAGACGTGGAAGAGAGCGAGAAGCTGTTGCAGCATTATGGTAATGTGTTGATGCGGCGTTTGGGGATTAGGGAGGTCGCGCCTAAAAGAAACAGAGTCAGTGAGCTCCGCTTCAGAATGGGACAAGAGGGAACGGAGATTGGGGGAGCGTAAAGCACCCTTGATGATGGCGGCAAGAAGGCCGCGCACGAGGCGGCCCCAAGCCGGGGGTTCAAAGGCCAATGGCGAAGACAGCATCTTCACCGGACCTATGAAGGCCAGCGTCGAGGAGGGCGGCTGTGGGGACAGCGGCGAGCGACGGCTGGAGGCCTGGGAGAGAGAGGGTGGCGTCGGGCTCCATTCGGAAGTCCGCAGCCCAGTAGTATAGCGAATACCCCATCGCCGACTCAGCAAGTCGGGAGAGGTTGTTATGACGGGTGCGCTGGAGCGCTTGAAATGCCGCACGGCGGGTTTTCTCGGCGACAATCTCAACCTCAGGGTTGGTATGAGTTAGACTGACGGGGTAGAGTCGTGCGACGACACCGTCAGTGAGTTGGAGGCGTTGCCTCCGGACATCGGAGAGGAGGAGCAGTGGGGAGTGTTGCATGGAACGTGTGCTCAACGAGAGGAAACTAAACTGTTTTTGCAAGCTAACTAGACTAGAACAACCAACAAAACGAGCAAGGCTCAAGCTTGATGGTGGTCAATAATTGACTATGAACGCTTAGTAATAGCTTATCCGCTATCTTAATAGGTAAAGATACTATGAGTTTTGACCACAACAACTGAACTTATTGCTATCTTAATAGTTAGCTAAAACCCTTTTTACAGCTGCATTTTTCAGTCCTGTGTCAACAGATACAATGCAATCAGTGCTTACGCGTGCAAACTGACGTTGTTCGATAACTGAACATCTTCTTGACCTAGACTTGATCCTTTTTTTTCAAATAAATAGTTCAGCACCGTGGTGATGCCGGCAGCAGCTCGAAGCACGGCCCAGGTCTTTCATAGGAGTGGGAGCTTTCTATTACCTAACGTTTGTGGGATCGCCATATATTAGGATGGATATACGATAACGGGGCAGTCGCAGGCGAGTCACTGGCCTTTTGCCTTCCCTCAGTTTTAGAGATGACATATCAACCACATTCTGCGACTTTATCCTCCTCATCTGAACTTAGGTCACTTTTCGACACCACCTTCAGCGATTACGAGAAGCAGACAGGGATCAATTTAGTTGAACACCAGTTCTCCACCACTCTAAACAATTGTGACACTGTCGACTCTATCGTTGCCACATTCCGAAACCTAATTCAGGCGTTAAATATACTCCGTGTCGAGGATGCCACAACAATTATGGAGTGCCTTAAGAGGATCGTCTACCTTTTGCACCTGTTGTCTGCCAACAGAATTCTCGGCGGCGTGGGTACTCAGCCGGTACGCTACATGCCCGTTTTCACCTTCTTCAAGCTGTGTCGTAACAGTTATCTTGCAGTCCTTCTCACTTGATAAAGTAATTTTCGCTGGACTTGGTGTCCTTCTCATAGTACGAATATTATTAAATTTCTTCATGAATTTTTTGTAACGTCCATCGCCACAGGCCGTCGATGGCTCTCAAGTTAGCGCGAACTACGACATGCTCATCGATCTTTTCAGATCTCTCGAAACCTTTCTCAAGCGCCTCAATACTCGTATCAAGATCCCACTAACAACTACGACGACGGTGACAGTAGTGAGGATATTGCTTCAACTTCTTTCTACTCTCGGCCTTGCAACACAACAAGTTAATCAAGGGAGGCTAGGTAGGTCCTTCTCATCGAAGACGCACTGCTCTGGCTCAAGGTCACGCAGAGAGGGTGGGAGAAATGCTCTTAGGAGAGAATTATGTAGAAGCGGTGCTGCAGAGGCTGGGAAATACCTCCCAGAATGAGTCTCGGACAGCCGCGGGGCAGGCCCTAGAGATTATTTACGGTCTTTTCCAGAACATGAATGCGCTTATGGACGGTACTCAATACTTGTTCGATTGGTTTTCCACGCTGTACTAAACTGGTGCATCTTATTTAGATGGCAAAGCATCAACAGATGATATCAAATATGCTCTCGGTACGTTTCGCTTTAGACATGGGTCATGATAACCGACCATTGGTACCAGTTATCGTACAGAGACTGGCGGGTGACATAATAGACAAGTCAAAACGTTCGCTATCCCCTTGAGAACTCCATTCCTAAACTGAGGCTACCTCATACGCAGGTGACCAGCTGGTGAAGGACGTACAAGTCTGGCTATCTCCCACGGATCCGTCTGAAAGCCACGACATAGTGCGCAAGGCCTATCACCCCGGAACGGCAACGTGGTTCATTAAAGGTCACACCTTCTCTGAATGGAAAAAGACGGGTTCCCTGTTGTGGATTCATGGAAAGCGTACGTATATCCTGTTCTTCATTTCCTTGCCACCTACAAATCCCCCCTCTGTTTTATAGCGGGATCAGGAAAGAGCGTTCTTTGGTATGCAAACTCCGTCAGCTTCTCTTGGGTCAGCTCGCTGACGTCATTGTCGAATAGCTCAACCATCATTCAAGAAATCGCAACAATGCGCGAAGCTGGGTTAGCCTCCATGGCGTACTTTTACTTCGATTTCAAGGACACCGCAAGGCAAAACGCCCGTGACTTAGTTTCTTCCCTTCTTTCCCAACTATGCGAGCAGTCCGATCGTTGTTCCGATATTCTTTCTCGCCTGTATCCGACACATGCCGCGGGCTCGAGGCAACCAAGTATTGACGCACTCCTAGAATGCTTGACAGATATGCTAGCGCTTCCTGGACAAGGTCCAATCTATATCATCTTGGATGGTCTAGACGAATCTCCCAAAAGCTCTGGCACGCCATCCAAAAGAGAAAGTATCCTGGAGCTTGTGGAACGGCTTGTCGACTTACGCGGTTCTAATCTGCGTATATGTGTCTCCAGCTGTGCCGAAACGGACATCCGAGAGGTTCTCCAACCCTTGGCATCCCAGATAGTGTCCCTTCATGATGAGATGGGGCATGTCGAGGATATCAATGACTATATTAACTTTTTCGTTGGCTCAGATCTGAAAATGAAAAAGTGGGGAAAGGAAGATAAGGATTTTGTCATCAATAAGCTGTCACAAGAAGCTGGCGGAATGTATGGTACCATCTTTCTCTGCGCTATGCGAAACTTATTCACGTATTGGTACAGATTTCGGTGGGTGTTCTGCCAGCTGGACCAGCTGCGCCGATGTCTTCCTGAAAGTATTCAACCCACTTTAAACGAATTCCCCGAAATCTTGAAAGAAGGATACGAGCGCATATTGCAGGATATCGACGAGAAAAGATGGATGCGTGCCCAACATCTCTTTCAGTTCTTGGCCGTGGCTTCTCGCCCACTTCGCGTTTCGGAACTTGCAGAGTTCCTCACGTGGGATTTCCAGCCAAATCAACTACCCGTGTTCGAGAAGAGTTGGCGCCCTGGAGACCCAGAAGATGCCTTGCTGTCCACTTGCTCCAGTTTGATTGTGATCGTCGACGAGGATGGCTCCCCAGTCGTTCAATTTTCCCACTCCTCTGTGAAGCAGTATTTATCATCGAGCTGCCTCGCAGTAGCAGCAGGGCGTGTCTCTCGCTATCACTTTTTCCCCGATGACGCCAATATTACAGTCGCGCAGGTCTGCCTGGGCCTTCTACTCCAGCTAGACGGACAGATCAACAAAAGAAGCATCGCAGACTACCCTCTTGCCGCCTATGCCGCCCAGTTCGTGCTCTTTCATTCCCCAAGTAGGCCTACCAACGAGTATATACAAGAGGCACTGAAGTGCCTCTTTGACCCAAGTAAACCGCACTTTGCTACCTGGGTTTGGATATACAATGTGGATGAACAATTGGGAGAACCCTTGGCCTCAGAGATTCCACCACTGCCACGAGCGACCCCCTTATACTACGCCTCTCAGTTTAACTATCTTGACATAGTTCACTGGTTGTTGTCCAACGGACACTACAATTTCAGTGACATCTCTGGTCACTATGGGACCCCGATAATCGCGGCATCTGCAAAGGGACATTACGACGTTTTGCAGACACTACTGCGGCATGGTGGAAAGTCATATTTATACACCCAGTGTCCAAACGGCCGGTCCGCATTATATGCGGCATCAGAAAATGGTCATCAGAAGATCGTAGCGCTGCTCCTTAAAAAAAAGGCAACCCCAAATACCTGGTCTATGGATCAAGATAATCCACT
The DNA here is from genome assembly GCA_022496185.1 of Multifurca ochricompacta. Lineage (NCBI taxonomy): Eukaryota > Fungi > Basidiomycota > Agaricomycetes > Russulales > Russulaceae > Multifurca > Multifurca ochricompacta. The sequence goes on from WTXG01000107.1 coordinate 45,866, forward strand.
CGGTGTGGCATTGCGGAAGGGCCATTTGGAAGTTGTAAAACTACTGCTCGAGCGCGGCGCCGATGTGAATCACCAGAATAAGTCTGGAGAGACTCTACTGCACCTTACATCCAAAGGGAAATACGATCTAGCATTTGCACAGCTGCTCTTAGACCATGGTGCAAAAAAATCTATACAAGATAACCGCGACCAGACCGCGCTCCAAGTAGCAAGAGCAAATGGACAAGAAAAAATTGCGCAACTATTATCGAAGTAAGGTGTAACCCATGCCAGGATTGCTCCATGAGTGTACGTACGCTCCCATTTGGCTAATATGAACTAATGGAGGGTTCTCAGTTGCTATACGGGGCGGGATACACGTTACTGAGCGAGTAGGAGAGAAATGGTATCTGGATCCCCGATGTATCAGTGTTTTGTTTTGTTAGTTATGTTATGTCTTAGGGAGGGGCCGTGTTAAAATTGAATTCTGAACTGCGTCATTGTCGCGAAACGCTGTATTTTAAAAAAAATCTGATCAGCGGCCAGTTGGCTATCTTCACAAGATCATGAATGTAGTACTGCCGCAAGCCTAATGTTGGGGCTCGAGAGACTTATCTGCCTCAAAAGCAAAGACGTTTTCGAGCATTTTTTCCAAAGGAAAGCCATGTGGTTAAAAATGGTGACAAAAGTGGCGATGATGGGAAGAACCACAAATAAAGGCATCAATCAACTATGAGAGCAGCACTACGCGCCACTACTTTTATTTGACCTCCCACGTCCGTTTCCGCGCAGTACTGACCGACTGCATACGTCTCTGTCTCAATGCCCGTCGCGCCTCCTTCTCCTTCTCGGACAGCCGCGCCCAGCGAGCTATCAAAGCGCCACCACTTCCTGAGGTTCGGGACATGTCAGATCCGACTGAAGTCGCTGACGATACCATCGACGATGACGACGATGACAAGTGTCGATGGCGCGAACCATGCTGTCTCTTCGTAGACGTTGTACGACGGCCTCCAACGCCAATGCGCGGGACATGTGGCGTCGGTGGGAGGTGTGGTAGGCGCGGCGGTATTAGGGATGATGAGGGCAGAGGCGACCACAGAGGCGACGGCAGAGACAGCGGGGTGGCACGGATGCCTACGGAGGTTGGGACCAGGACTTTGGTAATTCCGAAGCTATTACTACTGGTGTGGGTGGTAGGCGGAGCGAAGGAATCCGGGACCCCGCGGAAGTGCACGATACCCGCACCCTCGCGCGTCTCTTCGAGCGTCCATGGCTTCGAGGCCATTGATGCCATCGATGCGGCGCGGGAGATGGCCGGCACGGTAGTTTGCCAATCGTAAGTCGCCGCTAGACTGGAGCGGTCGCGGGCGCGGGCGCTTGCGGGAGCTCCAGTCGTCAATACGCCGAGGGCGCTCGCAAAGTTATTCCGTAACGAGTTGCGCCAGGTTTCAATTTGTCCTCTTTCGGAAGAACGCTCTAGGCGTTCTTTCCATCGATTATTATTCAACGGTGCTGTGGTGGTGATAGGGGCTGGCGGGGGCCGAGGGAGAGGTAGCTGGGGAGGAGGTTTTGAATGCGGTTCTGGAGGTGGCGTCGGCACAATCCAAGGTACGTCGAGACCGGATCCATTCAGGCTCAAGTACCGCGGCTTAAGCATCGCACTGGACTGAAGAGGGGTGCCGACGTGGTCAAGCGCCGTTGGTGGTCGACTCGACTCGTCTCCAGAAGTGAGGATGTCGCCAGCGACGAGATTAGCGACTCGCAATGAACCAACGTCTTGCATGAGGCCAGGCACGCTCGTGTCGGAATGACGCAATTCCAACGGAAGTGGACGTACGGTGGGGTATGGACCATGCGTAAACGGAGACATGAGTGCCAGCTCTGGGAGGTGGGGCTGTTTGACCGCTCCATGTGATGAAAGAAAGTTGGTCGTGCTGCGCCGCGGCTCGCCAACGTCTCTATCGCCCACTGGCTGCCACCAAGACGCAGATGCCCCAGGGGACGAAACGGCCTCATCTGGAAATTTTAAACTTTCTGCCCGCCCCCACCTCCAACCTGACTCCCATGGACGCCTATAGGTGCGCGAGCGCACGCGGAACCACCATATGAACAGCGTGATGAGGGTGGCAATTCCAGCGATACCTAGCAGAGCAATCCCAGCCCAAAAAGAGGCACCATGGGTACCAGCGGAGTTGCTTACCGCAGCTGCTGGCGCAACAGCCGAGATTGATGATACCGGGGCACCGGAAGCACTAGTTGACAAAGCAGATATTGGAGAATCTGTGATCGCCACATAATCTGAAGATGTTGGCGGGCTAGGACCGAGTGCAGATAACGACGACGACGAGAGAACACTCCCGGTCGGCTATTAAAAAAAAAAAAAATCAAAATCAAATCATTGTAAAAACAACAAACACGTGTCAAGACAACAAAAGATGAGTCAAGCTTACCGAGATGGAAACAGACGGCTATAGAATTCGGTCAGCTCGCGTAATTCGAGCGGAGTAAAGAAATGGAATACTTGTACCGGGGGCGGAGCTGACGTGGAAGGTTTCAATTCCGATCCCGTTAGAGACCCAGTCGGGGAGCTGAGCGGTGCGATAGAAGGCGATGATGAAGGGGCTACAGAACTGCCATGAGGGGTCACGGACGCGAAGATGGAAGAACTGCCGATGGCGCTTGAATCGGCTGGGGGAGAGCCATCGTGAGCTTGCCCCGGGATAGCCTGAGGAACTTGACCGTTCCCGATGACCTCGTACCCAGGTCCTAGAACAAGGCTATTTCCATCACTAGAAGAGTCGACGCCTAGAATAGCGTTCTGAGGAATAACTGCATACAAATTGCGGAGCTCGCGAGGAAAGGCACGCATAACAAAAATCGGGGAGGGGCAAATAAAAAATAAAATAAAATAAAAAATAAAAAAAGCGCGCCTAGTCGCAACACAGAGGGTATCAAGCGCTTCCAGAGCAAACAGGATATCGGGAGTAAGGTCGCGGGTTCCATTGTTTATAGTGGAAAGTACATGAAAACTGTCGGACGAGAATTGAATGGAATACCACGCGATTCTCTAAAGCAAAGAACAAAGGGGAGAGTTTGAGTTAGCCGCCAACGACTACCACAATCGACTGCAGATGACGCTTGCTGAGTATCACGTCCCAGGATCTGTGGATACCTATTACATCCCCAACTTTGTGACCGCAGATGAGGAGTCCTACCTATTGCGTAAAGTGAGCCTTTCCGCTGAGCTGATCGTCACAATCACAACCTGACCACTCATAACGAACAGATTCAAGAGACTCCTCAACCAAAGTGGAAGCAGCTTTCAAACAGGAGGTGCTTTCATACTAATTGCTCTCATAACTTAAATAGTACCAACGAATATGCATCAGACTTCAAACTTGGGGTGAGTCTTATAAACCCCCTACGTGCATGTCTCCACGGCCTTTCGAATGAACCGAGCGAACTTCACCTGCAATGTCCGCAAATATTCCAATATCTGACATTCTACCTTCTTGTCATTCACACAGGAGGTGACCTAACCACGAAAAACGTTCTTTTGACGCAGCCACTCCCGCCTTTCATATGCAATTAGTGAGTAGAAGTATGTTATCCCCCCAAACCCTCGCCAATCTATCGGCCTGTCTTAAGCCCCGATTTGATATCCCGTATCGCATCTACGGGCGCATTTGATGAGTCGCCACACCAGCGCCCAAACCATGTCATATTGAACGAGGTACGTACTCAGACGTCGGAAGAGAAAAAATACCGTTCGGCAATCTTACTTCCCACTCTTCCCGCCCCACGCACGGCTTTGGCTATGCTTTTGCAGTACCGTCCAGGTCAGGGTATCATGGTTCGTGTTTCCCCCCTTTCATCCCCAGAAGAGAAAAAAAAAAAGAACACAAACAAATGGGACCATCGGTCCTCTAACAACCCACTCAACTTACCCTTTCCCTTTTGCCTTGCTTGTTAACAGCCGCACCAAGATGGCCCCGCGTACCACCCGGTCGTGGCGACACTCTCACTCGGGAGTCACACGGTGATGCACTATTACGACCTGCCCGCTCACGAGCGCGAGCCCATTCTCTCCCTCCTGCTCGAACCGCGCAGTCTTGTCATCACGACGCGTGAGCAATATACTGCGCGCGCGCATGGCATTGATGTCGTCATGGAGGACCGAATCAGGGATTTTGAGTTGGCAAACGCGGCGATGCTTAGTAGTGGTGATGATGGCGATGGTGATGATGATGATGATGATGATGATGATGATGATGATGATGATGATGGTGATGGTGTTGGTGTAACTCTGTTCCCTGCGGAGGGCGAAGTGTTGCAGCGCCGGACGCGGTATAGTCTGACTTGCCGGGACGTCGCGCGCGTGATGAACGTCGGGATTGAGACTCGCTTCTGCAGGGAGAGAAAGTTCTGATTTGTAGTATGGGGGGAATATGTCATTGTGATAATCGGCGGAGTATCGTCGTACTACGCACCAAACGTCCCCCCCCCCTTCCTCCCACAAAAAGACTACTTCGATGTTGCTGCTGCTGCGCGTGCCGAACGCAGCATCACGAGATCGCGAGTTAAACCGCAGCTTCAGAAAACCCTCCCATATAGAAATGTGTTTTTTTTTAATCCATCAAAGTTATCATGACGTGCACAGTTTAAAAATGAGGCCAATCAGCAGAAAATCTGTAGCCAAAGTGTTGTGTCCGCCCCTGCTGCGGCAGAAGACGAGCAACGTGGATTGCTGCGCTGTGCTGTGGGTATTGGGTATTGGAGCGCGAATGCCGTCAAAAATACTAGTAGGCCCGTCGTCGCGTCGCATGGTTCTCTGCGCAGCATGGACCTCGGTAAGCGCAGTACTTCAGAATGCGCAGCAATCGTGAGGGTCTTCGCCGTTACAGTAGAGCAAGACTCGAGAAATTGTCCAATAGTGTTGAATTGTCAGAACGTCAACATCAACATCTGTTGATATGGTCCCCCTTTCACACTGATTCAGGGGCATTATGTTCAAAATTGTGCTGCGCACAACAATCCCAGGTGGACAATATAGCAGTCTTGTTAAAATGGAGGTTTAATGCTTGAAGGAAAGGTGTGCGGAAAAGGATGGTAGAGATGGCGATTTCCAGAGTAGTAAAAGTATACATTAAGAATGCCTTTCGCGCCTTCGAAGGGGTGTGGATGAGGCATGAGGCAATAACGCAAGTTGTGAACCGGCCGGGATGTCGGAAGAAAGGTACTTGCAGCAGCAATGAAACCGGATCTGATGTGGATCCGAAATTCCGATTTGATTTTGATATTTGTACGTACCCCCATGTGGTCATGGATACAAGGACGACGGGGATGTAACTGGATGGACTGGTAATCAGGTACAAAGAGTGCGAGAGAGAGAGAGAGAAGAGAAGAGGATGATTCTGCGATTACGCGTCATCACTGAACGAGCCCCCATCAATCGGCACTTATGTGCAAGGGTGAGATTTGGGGTATTGCAAGCGCTGACGCTATAATGTTTTTATTCTCAGTCGTGTGTCATCTAGGCCATCAGGGCGCTCCCTTGCTTTGCCTTTCCACCCCTCAGCGTGTAGGGAAATAGCTCCCCACGGTTCAAAGCTTAAGCTTACCATTACCATAAACCTGGAACTTCGCAGCATCAGGTACCGCAGCAGCCAGTGATGCAACCTTTTTAGAGCGAGCCGGAGAGAGGGAGGGGGGAAGGGGTATTCTTGTTGATGGCTGACGGTTGCCCTGTCTCTCGCTCGCTCGGAAGTGCCAAAACGTTAATCTAGATCGACAGACAACTCGGAAGAGATAGATCTTACTTACCTTTTCCTTACCCCTCCCACTCCCTCCCTCCCTGAACAGGGTCGTCTCTCTCAAGCATCAAGCAATATTCCTACTAGTGATAAAGAATATAACAGCGCTCACGGGGGGCGCGCTTTAAAGGATCACAGCCTCCTCCGCATGATTAGCGCTGGGGCATGGTGGATGAGGGTTAACAAGTTACACATTGTAGAAGTACGTCTTTTTCAGTGGTCCACTCCGTTGTAAACGGAGGAGTTTGCACTTAAATTGCTCACCGCACCGAGGAGAGGAGAGTAGAGTTCACCGAAATCGAAATTGAAATCGAAATGATCGTCAATCGTCAATCGCTTGGGGGTCTCAGGTCTATCAATCAATACACTATGTAAGAAAAGGCGCAGGCGCAGTTTAAACTAGTTGCGCGTTCATTTTAGATTAGATTCATTCATCATCAGAAAAAAAATAGAATGGGATGAGAATGAGGATGGGGATGAAGATGGATGAGGATGAGATAGTCTGAGTCACACTTATTGAAAACCTTAGGTAAACGCCAAGCAGAGAAGCGTATAGCGGTATGACTAAATGATGCCGCTATCCTCCGCCCCGATCCCCCTACCATTTCTTTCTCTCTCTCTCTTCCCATATATTTTCATCATTTCTCACCCCATCTACTCTTCATAAAAAAGTATCCTTTTTTTCTTTCCTTTCTTTTTTATTCTGACCATAGCGATCAAGACCCGACGCTAAATTTATTGTGAGCCTAACCGCGAACAAACTGGCCACCTTTTCATTTTGGTTTCAGCACTAACCCCTCCCCCCCCTTCCCCCCCGTCCGCCCTCTTTCAAAACCAGTTCCTTCGCATATCTACTTGCCGTGCCTCCCTCCGGGGACTTAGAATACCACGCTTGGATATTGATATTGGTGCGAGCGAACTCCTCCTCTTTTGCGATTAAAACTTATCATACCAAGTAAAGTAGTAGTCATGTTTGCCACCCTCTCTTCATTTCTCCCATCGGCGCTCCAACAGGGTTCCCCTAACCCAGCCAATGGTTCAGCCAAGGTTCCGTCGCCCGTCAATCTTGAGGAACCTAAACCCAGCGGAGTCGTAGTCATGGATGATGTCGGCGTCAAGAAGAAGGAGAGGAGAACGAACCATGAAGTATGTCCTGGTTCTAGATTACACCCCCTTGATCCTTTGGTGCACGCACTATGCTTATCTCCTTTTTGGGACTCAAGTCCTTCATAGTTGTTAGACCTCCACCCTCCAAGTCCAATCACCCCTTGAACCTACAGGTCCAGCTTGTTCCCCCACAATCTCGTGACCGCGACCGCACCCGCTCTATGGATATATCGACATCCTCTCAGGACCAAGAAGATAATATCCTCAGTCGTACCACCTCTAACCGATCGGATGTCTCCATGTACTCCGGCTATTCCTCCGTCACTTCTTTCTCTTCGGTTGCCTCCACTTCTACGACATCGTCCCGAAGAATGATTATTCCACTTTATAACCTACAGGCTCACAACGTCATGACAAATGTTATCGTTGATGCTGGAACCGACGCCAAAGTGGCAAAATTCCAGAAACGGGGCTTGGAACTTCTAGGACTCGCCGTGCTCGAGCCTGTCGAAGTTTTTGGTTCCAATTCGGCTTTTCCTACCCATATCCATCCTCCTTCTAGCAATCGAACTAGCATTGACGAACATCATGACATCTTCCAGCACGCTACGCCACGAATCGGGGGCCCCGATCATCATTTGCACACACCTGCTTCATCTGCTCTTTCGCTTTCATCTGGCGGCGCCGCCGAGATCGCACCCCCGTCTGTACCTATCATCACCCCAGCGCCGACCAATGGTCCAAAAAAACTTTTTGGCAAATTTTTCAAGAAGAAAGATAGTCAACCATCAACCACTTCTCCTTCCTTGCTCTCTCCCACCAGTAATTCGCTCTTCCGCTTACCTCGCTCTCCTGTAGGGCAGTCACTGGCCGTCCCGTCCCAGGGAAATCCCGCCAAGCGAAATTCATTTTTAGGGTCTGCCGGCCTGACGTCCTCCGGGCATCATCCGGAACCGCCGACCCCCAGTCCGACATCCAGCATAATTCGGGGGCCGCCTGCGAGCTCTCACTCTCATCTGCAACCAGCGGTCCTCGGAATTCATCCTTCATGTAGCTCACCTTCCTATCCTCCACAAGGACGGCCTCACAGCTACACTTGGATTGTGCGCAGATGGATCAAAGGCTCCCATGACGGTCTTTTGAGTAACGTCATCGGACACATGAACCATCTTGGCCTGTCCGATGAACGACGACACCACTCACGGACCCCGACCGAGGAGGGCCCGGTCGAAGTTCGATTTATATGGACACGGGGGAAAAAGAAGAGAAGGTTACGAGGAGAGGGAGGAGGAGGAAATCAATCTGCCGGAGTGAATCGTAGGGCTAGCCTGATGGGACGACCGCCGAAAAGGATGGCCTCGACGTCATCTTTACATCATTCGGGACTAACTGAAAGGGGAGGAGGAGGAGGAGGATCATCGTCTTCGTCTTCCGCCACCGCAGCTGAGAAACGGTTATCTATCGCATCGGGCCATAGTGTTTCTACTGGGAGCGAGGTCGGTAGCGCGACGGGTGGGCGGATGCGTACGGATGATGATGGGGATGAGAGCGATCCGGAGGATTCGGAAACACCTTGGACATGTACCCTTGTCATCTCTCGACTCGGATTTGGGGTCGACGGTGGCGGGGGGGGGAGCGCGGACGGTGGTGACTCGGCCGTGCGTGTACGCGTGGCCACCTTCTCGCCGACACCGCATCATCCAAAGGTGGTCGCATTATTGAAAGTTCCTTTCCCGCTACCGGACATCATCATCGATCGAATGCAGGTCTGTCGTCGGACCGTAAGCGCTCAGGGGATCGCAAGGCCGAATTGGAATATGGATTATTCATCAATTTATTCTTCTCCGGATTCACCGAATTCGCCGGATGGGCTCGTGCTTACTGCCGAGGAGATCAAGGACATCATATCTTCGACCGGTCTTTGGCTCGTCGTGCGCGAGAGTATTGGTGGTGTTGGGAAGATTAACCGGAAAGGTGATGGATGGCGGATACGTGCGTAGAGCGAGAGACACAGAAACATATTGGAATTGGGAGGGAAATCCACGTACGCGTGGAGAGAAGTCATGACATGATTGATTTGGTTTTTTTGTTGTTTACTATCTACTACTACTACTACTACTACTACTGCTACTATCCTGCCTTTTTCTTTTCTTTTTTCGCTGCTCATCATCTCATACATCTTTTTTTGTTTTTTTTGTTTGGTTTTTTTTCCCCTTTTTTTGTTTTTTTTTTCCTCATCGTGCACATGCTTTGCTGGGGTCGTTATTCCCTCGTTATATGTTTTTTTTTTCCACTTTGAGGAGTATATAATATATTCTTGGGATCTCCTTTTCTTTTTTTTTTTTGTATTAGTTGGGCCATGATTCGGGCTCGGATGCGAGAGGGCGGGAAGAGGAGGGAAGAGGGTTGGATTTGGGAATCGTGACACGAATACATATGATATGTGTGTGTCCCCCCTCCGACCGAGGAAGGAGAGGGAAGATGGTTCAACTTTTCCCTTTTCTCCTCAGTTCAGTTAGTTCAATTTATTTTTATTTTATTCAATTTTTTCGCCGGTTTTTTTAAATCGTCACACGGGTAGCGAAATAAGGCAACGGAGCAAAGGCAAAATTAAAATTAAAATTAAAACCTCATTTCCGCGAGAGTGTCGTCGTTTTTTTTATTCGTATTCTCTCCTGCCGCTCTCTCTCCCCTCTCCCCCTTCCCCCCCTCCCAACCCCGTTCTCTATATCGCTATCGCTATCTATATCTATATCTATATCTATACCACCACCATCAAAAAACCGTCATCCGTTCCCGACTGTCTCTCCTACCTACCTCGCCCCGGTTCCAAGGAACGAATGATGATCGATTCATTCAATTCGATCGATTGGCGGATTTACTAAATAGCCTAGCTTGCTTTTTTTCTTCGGCTATCTGGCGAAAGAGAAATTCATGAATGAATGTGATGCTTGGCCAAAGCAAACCAAGTCACGTCGTCCGTCGTCCGGGTGTGTGTGTGGGGGGGGGGGGCACGTGTTTTTTTATTTATTTATCTGTTTGGTGCGCCAAGTACATTAAAAAAAAATAAATATATATATATATATATTGCCGAATTTCTTGCACACACACACTGGTTTTCAACTTCCCGGATCATTTGACCCGACTGAATCTCTCTCTCCATAAAACACCCATCATTTCGAATGCACGCACAAATTACAGGACATTGATGAAGGGAAAATTGCGTATATGCCCATCATCTCGACCCCCTTCGTATTCGTATCAAGCCAGAAAATTCTTCACTTTTTTGTTTGAGTCATTCATTTCCCACACTAGTGACTGACTGGCCCGTGACTGGAAAAGCGCTCAGGCTCAGGAAAGCCGTGCTTGTCTATCTATGCTATGGCTCCAACTTGAATTCGGAGGGTTTTTATTTATTTTAAATCGAGTTTATAAGGCGCGTCAAGGCCTGGCGTGCACGGCTATCTAAATATAGATGTACTACAACTATACTAGATAACAGATAGGAGGGAAGAGAGTCAGGAGGAAAAAACCCCCGCAGCGCAGGGAGGAAATACAGGTGTACCGGGAAGAAGAGGAGCCCCTTAGAGACTCCAGTTGAGGGGAGGGAGGGCCGCATCAGAGGTCAGGGAGCTGGAAGGTTTGGGCTTCCAGCGACGAACCTGGCACATGGTCCATAAAGCATACAGGGTTTGTTGACTCAGAAGGTTCTTGATGACAGCACCATCTCGGTCCTCGAAGGCAAGCACCATTGACGAGTGCGCAACAGGGGTGTAGGAAGAGGGGGCGTGGGAGGGAGCAGGGGGCGTGACCGGGGTAGAGAGTCCGGGAGGAGGCCTTTGAGGGGGAAGGTGCCAGCTTGGGGCCAGCAGTTAGCTTGTCCATCCTGGTGGACAACACTTTCATGGCCCCTTGGAGAGCTTGTCAAGGCTCGCCAGAATCGCAGAAGGCTCCTGTGTGGCAGTCTGAGGGAGAGGAGGAGGGGCAAGAGGGGCTGAGAGCTTCTTCGTCACGTTGCCGAGCGACATGCTGAAGAATCAGTGAGCAAAGGAAGTGCCCCCAGGATGAGGGGGAATGGAGGAGATCCTAGACTGCACCACGGATACTGCGGCAGAGCAGGACGTCATCAGAGGGGTTGGCAGCCTCCGGAGCAACCATCTGGTCATAGAAACCCATAATGGCATCAGTGTAGGACGCGGAAAGGGGGTCAGAGTGAGGAGGATCCTCCACAGCCAAAGATGCAAAGGCATTGCGAGATGAGGAGGGTTGAGGGATAAGAGGGCATGGCGGTCGCTTGATTTCAGGCTGTGAGACAAGTTGTTGCTGAAGCTTTGGCGCAAAAATTAGGAGCACAGGTATAGGATTGGATGGCCAGACGCCATTCCAGATAGCATCGACATCGAGAGCTTGAGCTCTGAGCCTGAAACCATCTGCCTCGGCCCACTCCGGCTCGCTTTACCTTCTCACGCCCACTTTCTTTTTGACTTGTCACAACACTTCAGATCAAGTCCACCCACCAGTCAGCACCTATCCTCGTTTCAATTGGGGGGCGCAATGCTATCTGTTACAACCGAATCTTATCGTGTGTGCGTGGCATGAGCGTCTATCGCCCATATCAGGTCAGATCCAAGTCACCTGTTACACCTTCATAAGGCCATCTATCTCACAGCATATCCACTCAAATCGTTCCCTTCTACCTCTCAACCACGAAATTACCCTCATACGCCCTCACGAAGTGACTCCTTGTGACTGGTACTATGTCACAGAGCTCACCAATGACCACTACACCCACTGCTCATTTTCAATCCATTTTCGATCATGCATTGAAATCGTACAAGAATCAGACAAAGAGTGATCTTATCACACATCCGCTAGCTGCCAAATTGCAAACATGCGACTCTACTACCGCCGTCATGGCCGTGCTTCAGACCCAGGTCCAAGAGTTCAATCAATCCCGAGACAGTGACGAAAAGTGGAACAAATGGCTCAGCCCAACCATAAATGTACTCTATGCATTTTCTGCGACCCTCGGAGAGAGTGTTGGCCTAGTAAGTCTCAAGACGATATATACCTTCTAACATTCGTGCTCAACTGTCTGCCCCGCAGGTATTCTCACCCGCAAAAGTGATATTTTCTGGGATCGGCGTCCTCCTCTTGGTGAGCATCTCATGCCCTTTATATTATTCTGCATTCTGAAATCTGCCAGGCGGCAAAAGATGTGAACGGCAGCCAAGAAGCTCTCAGTAACCTGTTCGAGCGTGTAGAGAACTTTTTCAAACGCCTGGAGACTTATACGGAAGTACCTCCGACTGCAGCGATGACAGATATAATCGTGAAGATCATGGTCGAAGTACTTGGTATCCTTGCTCTGGCAACTAAAGAGATTAAGCAAGGATTAGCAAGTGAGTTTGTTTTCAGTGAGATATGACCTTTGATAGATTTTTGTTCAGAAAAATATTTGAAGAAATTGGCGGGAAGGACGGATATTGAGGATGCGCTTGGAAGGCTGGACAAATTGACACACGACGAGGCTTTGATGGCGACGGCGCAAGTACTGAAGATTTCGCACAACATTGAAAGCCAGGTGACGAGGGTTGATGGCAAGGTGACGGCAGTCGATAGCAAGGTAAAGTTGATTATAGAAGGTAAGCAGAACATCTAAGCATATGGCAGATATTTTTTAACGGTGTGTGTGAATAGACGGCAAGGAAGCAAAAACGACTGCAAATGAAGCCAGAATAGTTATGCAACAGACTGCCAACGCCGTTGATCAAGTAAAGCGTTCGTATTTCCATTTGTCTCTCCGCTTTTTGCTGAAGGCGCTCAAGCTCATGCTCAGGAAGCCAAATGCGACAAGATCTTCGAAGATGGCTCTCTCCACCTGACCCATCTATTAATCACAACATCGCCCGCAGTACTCATCATAGTGGAACAGCGTCTTGGTTCTTCGAAGGCAGTACATTCAACGAGTGGAAGTCATCTGGATCACTTTTATGGGTCCACGGAAAACGTACGTTCCCTTGAACGTTTCAGACTCGACTAGCCTTGATGGCCATCACATCTTTCTAGCGGGCTCGGGAAAGAGCATCCTCTGGTTCGTCAATCCGTGATTATCTTTTGTTTGAGGGAGCTTATTGTCGCCGATCAGTTCCACCATCGTCCAGGATATTGAAGTTATGTGCGAGGCAGGATTGGCAAATATGGCATATTTCTATTTCGACTTTAGGGACACTGCCAAGCAAAACCGCCACAATCTTCTCCTCTCCCTTCTAATTCAACTTTCTGCTCGTTCCGATCCTCGTTGCGACATTCTCTTCAGCACCTTTTCCACACACGATAGTGGTGCGCGACAGCCCAGCGATGACATTTTGTTCCAGTGTCTGAAAGGGATGGTGTCACTGCCAAATGAAAACCCAGTCTACATTGTTGTGGATGCGCTTGATGAATGTCCGAACACTTCTGGAATGCCAACGCCAAGAGAACAGGTCCTTGACCTCCTGAATGAACTCATTGGCCTTTCCCTCTCAAATCTTCACATATGTGTCACTAGTCGCCCAGAGACCGACATTAGATCTGCTCTTGAACCTCTGACATCTCTCCGTGTCTCACTTCACGATCAAATTGGACAAAAGAAGGATATTATCAACTATGTTAGCTCTGTTGTCCGCTCAGACACAAAAATGCGAAGATGGCGAGAGGAAGATAAAAAACTCGTTGTCGAGACCCTAGCTGAGAGAGCCGACGGAATGTAAGTCAATAATTTACGCTCGTTATGCTTACTTAGAGATTGAAACAGGTTTCGATGGGTGTTCTGTCAGTTAGAAACTCTGCGACACTGTCTTCCACCAAGTGTTCGGCGTATACTCGAGGAATTACCAGAAACGCTAGATGAAACATATGAAAGAATATTGAATGATATCAACAAATCGAACAGGGATCACGCTCATCGTCTCTTACAATGTCTCACAGTCGCTTCCCGGCCGCTACATGTGAGCGAACTTGCGGAGGTCCTTGCAATTGACTTTGGCGATGGGAATGGAGGAATTCCAAAGTTAAATCCGGATTGGCGATGGGAGGATCAAGAACAAGCAGTACTTTCCACGTGCTCCAGTTTGATAACCGTTGAAGATGGCTCACAAGTGGTGCACTTTTCGCACTTTTCGGTCAAGGAATTTTTGACGTCGAGTCGGCTCGCGAGGTCGGGTAGAGACGCCTCGCGGTATCATATTCTCCTTGAGCCAGCTCACACCATCCTCGCGCAAGCTTGTTTAGGTGTTCTACTGCGATTGAACGATCGGGTTGAAACGGACGACATGGGGAGTAGCATTTCATTGGCAGTATATGCTGCTCGACACTGGATTGATCATGCCCGGTTTGGGAATGTGTTGTCACGAATCAGTGAAGGGATCGATGATCTTTTTGACATGGATAAGCCACATCTTTCTGCATGGCTCCGGTTGCACAACATAGACCAAACCTGGACCCATTTCTTCCCTCCGGTGGACCTGTCCGAACCTGGAATAGTTCCCTTATACTTTTCGGCACTGTATGGATTCCGTGACTTGTCAGAGCGCCTCATACTCAAGCACCTGGAGCACGTGAATGCTAGGTGTGGCCATCACAGGACTCCGTTGGTAGCAGCCATCCAATGGCAACACATCGAAATTGCAGAATTACTGTATCAATACGGTGCTGACATTGATATTCGAGGCGTCGAAAACTTCACTCTTCTACATGCAGCATCGTTAGATGGGCGTTTAGACACTGTCCGGTGGCTACTCGACCATGGAATGGATGTGAACACCCTTGATGACAAGGACTACACACCACTGCATGTGGCGGTAAACAGTGGAGAGCTCGTCATTGTTCAGATGTTACTGGAGTGCAATGCACATATCGATGCCCGAAATGACGATGGCTTGACCCCATTGCATGGGGCATCAAATAATAATTACCCGAACATGGTACGGCTTTTATTGGAGCGCGGCGCAGACGTGAATGCCCAGGATAGGAAACTTGAAACCCCGTTACATCTCGCAGCAAGCTTTGGGGCGCTCGAGGTTGTACGCGTGCTGCTCGAGCACGGTGCGAAAGCAGACCTGAAAGACAGCGAAGATGAGACCCCAATCCAGGTGGCGTTGGCAGTTGGACACCGCGAGACCGCGGACTTACTATCACACCATGGCGTCAATTGAGTACATACTCAGGTCAAGCCAAAAAAAAAAAGGCAGAAATGTCGAGTTAATGTAGATTGTTAACGTCGCTTCAATATTGTGATTCTTCTGGTATTATGTTCCCACATATTCTGATATGATGTTGTAGTCAGTACTGTGAGATTACGAGTGTCGTCCCAAGGGGAAGACGTAGACTTAGAAAAACTAGAATAGAATCAGTCAAAACGCAGGAAATTCGAGTAACGCTAAGACACTGAGAACGACTTAAGAGAAACTTAAAGATCACACAAGAGGCTTTCTGGAGGGCCGAACGGGCAAACAGCCCGGAACGCGCACATTCCGAATACTAACTTGTAAGATGCCTAGTAAATCGCTCGTGCCATGCATCAATCGCAATTGTACTGTATCAGAGTCTGTCAAAAACTAAAAGTCAGATTAATGCCATAATTTTTGTTATCATGAAAGAGAGCGCAAACAGGTCCAGCGAGAAGTGGTGACGGTGGTTGAAAGCGTGACAAGGTTAGATGGGCCGGAAGGTTTAGGCCCCAGGCCCAGAGCTCAAGCTATCTTTACAACACTAACACTGTAATCCGAATATTGAATATCAAGAAAAGGTATTGTGGCTGTGGCCTCATGGATCTGAAGCGTACGAGTTAGAGTGATAAGGAGTTAACCCTGGACCGAATCTTTTCAATTGGTACAAGAATTACCGTGTCCGGCACCTTGGCCCAGGACCGTACAATTGCAAGAGCATGGAGTTACTATTATTGGATCTGAGGTTACTAATTTCAACGTGCCGCTCACGGACTGCTAACAAGGCTCAACCTCGACCTAGTGGGTATTGGGGGGAGGGGTTTCCTGACATCTGTTTTTGGCTGGGGTCAACACGCCAGGGACGCTGCACTCAGGCTCCACAAGTCAGCTGGTACAAGACAATTTCGCTTCAATTCTTCGCTTTTAAATATTTGCTGCCAGTGCGCGGGCCAGACACCCACGGTCTGAAAGAAGGGAGCGGAAAGCAAAAGCACACACCTCAAGAATAGAGGGGGTGAACTCACTAGATAAATTGAACTCTAGCAACGCTCATATTGAGCATAACATGCCGCGGTTTACTGCATTGTATAAGCCAGGCGTGTCGCTCGAGTGTCTTTAAAGCGAGAGAAAGGTCGCAAATCCACAAAAGACTTGATTGTTGATTGTAAGAGAC
This sequence comes from Multifurca ochricompacta, assembly GCA_022496185.1. Lineage (NCBI taxonomy): Eukaryota > Fungi > Basidiomycota > Agaricomycetes > Russulales > Russulaceae > Multifurca > Multifurca ochricompacta. The sequence continues at coordinate 62,149 of WTXG01000107.1, forward strand.
GTAACAGCTACGTCGATTGTAACTATCAAGTCAGAGGAAGATCAAGAGCAGGAGGAAAATAGCCACATGAATCAACATCACGTGGTTCAACATCGCACCCGCATATCTAGATCGGACATGAAACGGCACCACGGTTTCGTCAGCCTCGACCGCTGTAGACACCATCGCCGAATGAGGTATCAATTCCTGTATGTTGACATCATCAGGCTGGCCAGTAGTGCTCGCATCGGACGGGGATTTCGAGTGGACGACGGCTGATTCGCATCACGCACGGCGTTGCTGCGCAGCAGGTCGTGCACTTTGCGGCGCACGTCGTCGGGTGGGGGTGGCCAAACCGAGCTTGTAAGGCCTGTCTCGGGAATGACGTCCTGTCCCAAAAAAAAAACAAAAACAAAAATAGGTAAGTAAGGGGGAGGTGGTGGACTGGGATATATACCGTTTCTGTATTGAGGAGGACGCTTGGGAATGAGTGAAGCAGGTCGCACCACGGTGAGACGAGCACCGCCCCGGCTGGAGCTGGAAGTCCGGAGTCACGGATCAAGTAACGCAATCGCCAGTCCTCCACCGGCTCCCTCGGGCGGTCTAATGAGGAATAAGTCTGAGAAAAAAGGAACAGTCTCAGTGTGAAATACAAACTCAGGACGCATAAGATTGCTCTTTCTAGTCTTGACAATAAAGAATTCTGACATTAATTCATCTTTAGTTTCAGACAGACTCTGATATTCTAAAAGGGTCTCTTGGTGTTCGTGCAGAAATAGCTTCATTGCAACCAACCAAACATAAAAGCATGTCCCTTCCGGTACAACTCGATGCATAAACCTTCCTTGACTCGAGGGGAATGATAACCATCGGAGAAAGAAAACAGATAAAAATATAGGCTCCACCTCCACAACTGAACGAAGTGTTTGCGTCGCATTGATGGCTCGAAAACACAGAACTTAACAACTACCGTCTGCAACAGAAATCGTGTGTTGGAAAGAACCTACATCTCTAGAATGATAGGACGCTTACGTCGTCAACTGCAAGTCATCGTGGAGAGTCACCAGTTGCGGAGCTCCCTCTGCACCATGTTCCAACAACAGTTCTACTATTTCATCGTGTCCTTCTCTGGATGCCACCTGGAAAGCCGTCTCTCCCCGTTTATTCTGCGCATTTATATCCGCGCCATGCTCTAGTAGTCCCCGTATAATATCTTGATTATTATTTCGTAACGCTAGGTGTAGGAGAGTCTGGCCGTTGCTATTGCGAGCATTGACATCTGCACCATGCTCGAGTAGAAGTCTTATGATTTCTTGATCCCCTTTCGCCAGTGCTTGATAAAATGGAGTCTCGACGTTAGCATTCCAGGCATTTGCGTCTGCCCCATGATCCAGTAGTAGCCGTACGATCTCCTTGTATCCTTCTTCTGATGCCGATAACAATGGTGTCCTACCTGTGTAACTCCTGGCATTCACATCCGCGCCAGATTCGATGAGTACCCGTGAAATTTCCAAATATCCTAAGTTCGCTGCTTCATGCAACGGAGTCCATTCCGAACTACCCTGCCCGTTGACATCTGCGCCATACTTCAGCAGCACCTTCACCACATTGACGGAACCCCGCATGGACGCAACATATAATGGGAGCGAATTAGTGTCTCCGTCATTCCGCAAATTCACGTCCTGTGATCGCATGGTGATTAGCCATTCCGCAACGCCCCCAAGATCGCTTTCAGTGGCATAGAATAGCGCTGTTCCTTTCGGTCGAGGGGCTGCCCCTTCCAGTGTCGCACTCTCGTTTCTTTCCATACTTTTGACCCAAATCCACAATGCAAAGTGTGGTCCATCCGGGTCGAAAAGTCGTTTCATCGCATTATCTGTACGTGATGAAACATTCCCAAATTTCGCATGGTCCACCCAATGCTTGGCAGCATAACCAGCAAGTGGAAAGTGGTTAATAGGGTGTTTGTTGATGTGGCCGCCAAGCTGCAGTAAAACCGCGAGGCAGGCTTGTGTGACAATCAGATGCGCGGGTTCAAGGGGAATGTAGTAGCGTGAGATACATCCTCTTGCTAATCGCTCCGATGTCAAGAACTCCTTGACCGAGAAGTGAGAGAATTGAACAACCTGAGAACCATCCGCGTTGACGACGGCGAGTAAACTGGAGCAGGTAGAGAGCACAGCATCTCCTGCATTCTCAGGCCGCCAATCTGCCTCGAATATCGGAATTTCTTCGTCGTCAAAATCAAACGCCAGGAACTCTGCGAGCTCTTCGACACGGAGTGGCCGAGAAGCAACTGTGACGCATTGCAACAGACGATGAGCATATGCCCAATTTTCGTCGTCGATATCTTGTAAAGTCCGTTCGTATGTCTCGTCCAGTGTCCCAGGTAACTCTTCGAGTGCACGCCGAATACGTCCTGGAAGACACCGACGCAATTTGTCCAGTTGGCAATACACCCATCGGAACCTGAACCATCACGTGAATAGGTTGTGGAAAACATCACGTCAAACAATGCCTCACATTCCATCAGCTTCTTCACACAACTTATTGATCACCAGTTCTTTATCCTTCTTTCTCCACTGACGTGTTTTCGTATCTGAGTTGATGAACGAGTTGATATAGTTATTGATATCGTCCATTTGTCCGATCTCATCATGGAGAGACACCGAATGAGACGCTAAAGGTTTAAGTATACCTTCGATATCTATCTCGGGACGACTCGTGACGCAAATGTGTACGTGACGGTAGCCTAACTTGAAAATTTCCTTTACGATTTCAAGAACACTTTCTCGTGGTGACGGTGTCCCAGTGCCCCTAGGACATTCATCGAGTGCATCCGCGACAATATATATTGGGCCTTGTCCAGAGAGCGCGAGCATGTCCTGGAGGCATGAAACGAGGACATCGTCATTTGGTTGTTTTGAGCCAGCGTCATGCATCGAGTATAATCGAGAAAGGAAGTAGGAGTAAGAATCAGATTGAGCAGAGAGTTGAGTAAGAAGTGAAGTGAGGAAGCCGCGGGTATCTTGCTTTGCGGTATCCCTGAAATCAAAGTAATAGTATGCAAGACACGCCAGGCCTGCCTCTTGCATTTTAGTAATTTCATGAATTAGGGCAGAGCTAGTGGATCATGTCAGCGCGTCAATAGAGAGGCAACGACGAGATTGGGTAGGAGCACACCAAAGCACACTCTTCCCTGAACCAGCTACATAATCAGGGTGATTCATATCAACACATGCAAACAGTGGGAGTGGATAAACGTACGCTTCCCGTGAACCCACAATAACGAACCCGTGGCTCTCCATTCTGGAAAAGTGTTGCCATCGATGAACCATGAAGCAGTTCCGACGTGGTGAGACTTCCGCGCGATGTTGTGGTTTTTCGATGGGTCTGGAGGAGAGAGCCATCTTCGGAAGGTCTCTTGTAACTGCTCACCTGCGCAAAATTCTTAGTCTCTACAACGAGACATGACCGAGTACGAAGAGGACACACGTCTTGACTTATCCATCTCATTGGCGACTTGCTGCATCACCACTTTAACCAACAGTCAGCTTCGCTCGATTATAGAGTAAGCGAGAACTACCAAGAGTTTGATGAACCTCGTCTGTTGATGCTTTTCCGTCTGAAAAGGGTAGATATTCAGCTCAGTCTGAGTGATCATTTCGAACTTTTCGGTACCGTCCATGACCACTTTCATATTCTTCACAAGACCATAAACAACCTCCAAAGTCTGCGCCGCCGTTGTCCGAGCTTCTTCCTGCGTAAGTCGATCCAACCTCTGTAGAACAGCTCCAATATCATTCTCTCCTAAAAGCTTCTTTCCGAATGCTCCTGCGTGAGATTCAACAAAAGCCCCTGTGTCCCCACAATGTGAGAAACTCACGGAGGCGCCCCTGCTTGACCTGTTCCGTAGCGAGGGCAAGGGTGGACAGGAATTCGATAAGGATTTTCACGACTATCGCCGTCATTGCTGTCGTAGATGGTATCTTCGTGTAAATGTCAAGACGTCTGAGGAAGTTTTCCATAGACTCGAAAAGATCCACAAGCGCATCGTAGCTCGAGCTGACGTCCTTGATTGCCTAGTAATCACGGGTGTCAAAGAGACTTGCTCAAGGCAGCTGAGAGAATTACACATACCCCAAGTAAGATACCGATTCCAGCGAAGATTGCATTTGCGGGTGGGAAGGACTGGAAGAAAAGTGTTAGGTTAGTTCGCAGCAGCGTATGGCATGAGAAACAAGCGCATTACGACATACTAGCCCAAGACTATTTCCGAGGACGCCGCTCGTGGAGAGGGAATAAAGAACATGAACGGTGCGCTTGATCCACTTCATCACATTTCCATCTTCCCCTCTAAATTTATTAAACTTATTTGCCTCCTGTTGGAGTATGGAAATGACGGAATCGGCGTCCTGACAATGGATAAGTTTGATCGCGAGCTGATGTTGGAGGAGAGATGTGTTTGCTCGTTTCTCAAACTCGTTCAATGCGGTTTCAAAGAGAGACCTGAGAACAGAATCGGAAGAGGTGTTGGAAGACATGGGTGTTGAATAGAATGAGTTTGATCGCAAGCATCACAATAGATACCGCACGACGATGGATATAGGAGATAGACGCGCAAGTGAACCACCAGCAACAACAATAGGCGAAACTGTGCTAGTCACAGCTGCAGCTGAGTAGAATGGCAGCTACTATGTAGGCTCTCTTTGATTAACTCCGTTCCATAACCTCGTTCCGATCTCTGTATGCATTTCCTTTAACATAACACACTGGCGCATTTTCCTGCATAGACCAGGTTGCGAAAACTGAATGCAGGTCTCCCTATCTCGGCGGCACTGCCCTCCTTAAGGATGCTCCTCTAGGACACCGATCGCGTGTTCAAGTCTTTTCCAACGAGAACGTTGATTGAAGAATATCATCAAGAGCCTCACTTGGACTGGACGGGGTTTTAGGTGATAGCTTGGACCCGGCGCGGTCCCTCGCTAAACTAAGGACAAATCCAATACTAAACAACAGACGGCTCGGATTTGACACTCAACCTAGTACCCATCTGTAATTCAGGACCCTCGACATTGCCATAATCCAAAACGTCTCTCTTCGTTCCCATTTCTATTATTTACTATCATCACAATAATCAAAAAACCCAAGCGTTTCCCTTCTCGTGTAAGTCCATGAAATCATCATAACCCACGTAGAAAGGAAAGAAATAGCACCATCAACCACTCTTTGTTTCGCCTCGATCCCTCACCGACAGCATATCATGCCATGTAATTCACTTGCATCGAACGAATGATGGGGCACTTATTGCTTCAACTGCGATAGCCCATAGATAATGATAATTGTGTCTGCCTTACACTCCTTGGTGCCAGGCTTCAACAACAGTTCTGCCATTTCGCAATTTCCTCTTCCAGATGCCACTTGGAAAGGTGTCTCTCCCTGATTATTCTGCGCATCTATATCCACACCGCGTTCCAGTAGTCGCCGTACAACATCTAGATATCATTGTTGTGATGCAACATGCAGTAGAGTCTGGCCGTCGACGTTCCGAGCGTTGACATATGCATCATGCTTGAATAGAAGTTGCGTGACTTCCAAATGCCCTTCCTCCAATGCCCAATAAAGTGCTGTCTTGTCATCGTACCAGGCATTTGTTTCGGCGCCGCGCTCGAGGAGTAGCTGTGCGACGTCCTTATGTCCTTCTTAAAACGATGGTGTCCTGTCCATGAGACACCTGGCATTGACATCCGCGCCAGATCCGATGAGTAACTGCGGAAGTTTCAAATGTCCTTTATCTGCAGTCTCGTGCAGCGGGGTCCATATCATCATCATAGTTGTTGGCAGACGGGTGCGACGACACAGTTAGTGATGTTCCGGCCCGGCTTGGCCCAAAAGCCGCGGCTTTGGCTCGGCCTGAGGCGGCTCCGGCTTTCCTGAAGTCTGGGCCGAGCCAAAGCCGCCACAGACGGCTTGGCCCTGGCCCGGCTTGGCCCAAGCCGCGGCTTTTGGCAGAGAAAATTTTATGACATATAACTAGTAGTTATAGTTCAGCTAATCCAAATATGACTTAGTGTGTTACGTATTGCAAAGCTATATCGAAGAAAAAGTTTGAAATGCCGCGATAAACATGATCACGTGACCCGAATCAACCACTTTGTGATCAGATTTCTACCGATTTTGACGATTGCTATTGCACTTGTATGTGCTGTTGAAAGCCGCGGCCTGAGCCGGCGGCTTTGGCTTTTAGTTTCTCTGAGCCGGGCCAAAGCCCTTGCTGGGCCGTCACAACGGCCTGGCTTGGCCCGGCCCAAACAGGCCCGGCTTGGCCCGGCTTCCGGCTTTGAGCCGGGCCAGGCACATCACTAGACACAGTTATCTCTCTGAGTCAACCACCATCATCAAGCTTGAGCCTTGCTCGCTTTGCTGGTTGTTTAGCTAGAGAACACAAATATACATACCCGTTGTGATGAGCTATTCTGCTCAACCCTCCTCAGAGGGCTGGGATGACGCTGTCGACCCTGGCCCCCTCCCCCCCTCCGCGCTAGACCCCCCAGGGGTTCAAACGAACCCCATCCCCGTATCCTCATCCTCCTCGGATGGCTCTTCCATCCAAGCCATCGACATGGCCGTCGAGCCAACCTCTCCCCTCCCTACCAACAACCCCACTCCTCAGGACTGGATTTTCTGGCCCAACTCATACCAAACCCCATCCAAACCTCCACACCCATACAAACCACCATCCTTCAACCCACCCTCCTCAACCGAGCCCCTGTCGACCCACTCGACATCTATGAAACCGACTTCCGCATCTCATCAGCTGATGCGGCCACCGCTGATGCCCTCGCTGAGCGCGTCCGCACTGAAGCCGTTCAACTCCGCCATGTCGCGGCCGGCCACTCACTCTACTACTGGGCGACAGACCTCAATACTGTCGTCAACAACGACCTCAATCTCACTGCTCACTGCGCAACCGCAGCAGCCACAATCACCAACGCCATGCTAGATGCTGGCACTCATGCACCTAATGAAGACAATGTCTCGAATGTGGGGCTCGACCCCCCGTCCTGGCAACGCCTAGTCCGCGGCACCCTGGCTGCTTTAATCAGAGGTACGCTGCATTCCCCCAACCTCACCACCCTAACAGATGACCCGGGGGCCCCGGGCTTGGATGCAACCTCCATCCACCCGGACAACCCCGTGGTCAACACCCCTCGGGAGCATATCTACTCCATGCTCCAACACCTCGTGGACCTCTACGCCCCCACCAACTCCGCTTCCCGAACAGCAGAGTTCGAACAGATACGACGAAATTTCCATGCTCGCCTCACGGCTGCAACAGAAGCTCAGACCAAACGGCAATTCCTGGTTGCCGGCACAGATCAGAAAATCCGCCAAGAACTCGAACAAGAGCTCCGCGCTACCATACGCCACGACCTTGAGTCCCAAAGGGACGCACTCACGGAAGACGTCCGACGAGTCATGCGTGACGAGATTTCCAGAGACATAACCACCTGGCGGGTGATGTACCGTGAAGAGCGGTTCCAACGCGCCCGCTCCGAGATTGATGCTGCCCTTGCTGCTGACCTTTCTCGAACCTCTGCCGCAGACCTTGAACGCACCCCACGCAAGAAGGCCAAAGTCACCAAACGCCGCGCTTCGATCTCTACGGTCACGCAGCCCCTCTTTTTGGACGACAACGACTCGACGCCCACAACGTCAGCCGTCCCTTCCCGTGCTGCCTCTCCGGACACGTCAATAAAACGCAAGTCCCATCCCCTACCCCCACCACCCACCAATGTCTCCATGGGCTCAACCCAGAGAGACCTGGACACCAAGATGGAGATGGTAGATGAGCTGAATCGTCGACCCACAACCCCGCTCTCCTACCGCGACCCCACACCCCCACCTGCCCCACCACCGGCGCTGACCCAGCCTCCCACTGAACAACCGATCCTCAATGCCTTCCTCGACAAATTCAATGAAGTTAACCGCGCCCTAAATTTGATCATGGAAAGGATACTGGTGCTTGAAGGTACGCCGGTCACAGCTGCGAACGCCCGTGCACCCCCTCCAGTCCGACCCCCTGCGGCCCCACCCGCCCGCCCAACCGCACAGCGTGCTGCCCAGCCTGACACCACGGCTGTGCCTCCTGCCACGACAACCCCCACTCTACCGACCCCTCCCGCCGCGGGCCCCATCGTCACTCTGCAAACGATGGCCCAGCAACAGGCAGCCCTGACCTTCGCCCAAGCTGCCGCGGCCAAACAGAACCGCACAGCAACGGGCAACCCAAAACGCAATGCCCCCCCACCCACCACAGCGCTCACCACGGCCGCACCCAACCCCAACATCACAGAGATGTCCATCCTCCTGCCCGCTCTCCCGCGGAAGGTCCTCTCGCGAGGCATGGCCCCAGTCCCTGAACTGGTACTCAAATGCCGTGCCGCCCTTCAAAAAGCCCACCCTGCCGCGCCCCCGCTCCTGGGAGGCCGCTGGTCCATTGGTGTGGACAAGTCCGAAGGTAACTTCATCCTCTCTTTCTCCGGGTCTGTCCCGGTCATCTCTCTCCTTCCCCTGGAGCCCACACTCCAAAAGATCTTCCATGGGGGCTCTCTTGTCCCCACCCGTGGCTGGACATGGTTCCAGATGAGAAACACCCTCACTTCTGATGGAAGTGGAGTTGTTTTCTCTCCGGCTGCCCTCTGGCAGGAACTCCGGAAGAACGCCATCTTCCGGGAGGCCCTTTTCCCTGCCCCTCCCCGCTGGCAGATCAATCCTGCCAACATCACCACCCTGTCACACACAGTGGTCTTTGCTGTTGTGGGACTCACCCCTGTACAACTGACTTCCCTCAGGATGACACCAACATACATGTTTGGCCGTGCTGTCCGCCTGGTCGTCTGTGGTGATGCACCCACTGTTACCCAGTGTGGTCGCTGCCACTGTGTCGGCCACCGTGCTAACACATTAAACCGTCACTCTGGGAAGCCAATCTGCCTGCTCCCGCCTTCGAAGGTGCTCTGCCACATTTGTGGACGGGACCACCACTCCTCTGTGCATGATGCTGTCTGTACAGGCCCCCATGCAATTGCAGGCAGATGCGACTGCAAGTTCAAATGCCTCCTGTGTGGGCTCACTGGACACCATGCACGCTCACCGCGCTGTACCAAGCGTGGAGGTGGTGCATGGGCACCTCCACCCCTTGCTCCCCTACCAACAACCGCATCACCCACTGGCATGGTGTCCCCAGATGCTGTGGCTCCCCAGGACGTTGCAGCCCCTGTGCAGGGCACAACTACTGGTGTGATGCCGACACTGGGCCAACAGCGTGCTCAGATGGAGGCTGATGGTTTCACCTTGGCCAAAAAGAAAAAGGCCACATCCAACCCCGCCCCCCCAATGATCCTAACGGCATGCCCTGATGCCAGGATGACCACATCCAAGCCCAAGGCCCGACCTGCCCCACCACCCCACCCTCCCTTGTCAACCTTGACCACCATGACAGATAACATCTTAGGCACCGCCCAACCCGGCTCCTCCGAGGGCCCACCACCCCTCCCTTCCTGCTCACCAGCACATACCTTAGCTACCCCCTCCACCCCCCTTCCCTGCTCACCCCAGGACATCATCATCCATGATGCCATCCCCCAACCTAACCCCACCGCCTCTGAACATGGTAGAGTGGTAGAACTCAACCGTGCTGCTCAGGCAGCCATGTTAATTAATTTCACAGGCCCCCTTGCGGGCAAGCTCAATGACATGGGAGTTGCTCACCTTGACCTCATTCGCAAATCCCTCCGCACTACTGATGCTTACTGAGAACTCCATTTCACTGACAAGCTCCTTGGTGGCAATGGCAACTGCCTCCACCTCGTTTCCCTGCTACAGGATACCCCTGAACACACAGACATAATGCGCTTCCTTTATGTTGCCTATGCCCACATCCTGAGCAACGGCGAGCCCTCCAGCTCGCAAGACCCATATGCAACTCACTAATCATGTCACGCATCTCCATCCTTAGTGTTAACATGCGACGCCGCAATGCTAACATGCACGCGTTGCTCAACACAAACAAGTCTGACCACATCATTCTTGTCCAAGAACCGTGGTTTTCCAGAATTGGTACTGCCCGCTCAGATGTAGCTCATGCTGGGGTGGATGTGCTGGGGGCAGCCATCCACCCCTCCTGGGATGTTCACTATCCGGGACTGACCCCTGGCCAGCGAGCCAAAGTCATCATTTACGTTCGGAAATTCCAACCCAATGATACACACACTCCTTTCTCTGCCACCCTCACTATACGACAGGAGATGGTCTCCCACCCCTCATTGATGATTGCTGACCTTCGGATTGGGCCGCACACCCTCCGACTGGCCAACTTTTACAATGATGTTGCTGACCCCTCCGCACTACACACTCTCTTCCTACTCTCTTTTTCTCCAACCACCCCCCTGGTCCTTGCAGGGGATTTCAATCTCCACCACCCAGACTGGTCCCCTCATGGACTTACCACCTCCCCCCACGCCATGGAGCTTCTAGACTGGGCCGCGGGTCAGGATCTTACCCTCATGTCCACGCCAGGTGTCATAACCAGATGTGGACATGCGCGCGAGATGCCCAGCACCCTAGACCTAGTCTGGACCAGCTCAGCTCTAACGTGCACTAACACCCTATCCACCCCACAGGTTGACTGGCAAGCCTCCCTTGGCTCTGACCATGCAGGCATCCGCTTTGTCTGGCGACATGACATACTAGCCCAAACACCTGGACCTGCTAGGCTCAGGTACTCACTAGAAGTTTCGCAGGCTGATCACAAAGCTTGGCTGGACTCCCTTAAGTTCCTCCTCCCTCCCTTATCCGCTCCGGCTACTCCTGATGAGGTTGACTGCTTCGCAGACACCATCATGGATGCCATCACCTCCTCAGCAGACCTCTGGCTGTCAAAACCCATCACCCCTCATGCAAAACGCTCTTGCTGGTGGCGGCCCTCTTGTTCCCAGGCTGTCTCAGCACTGTGCCTCACCCCTCCTGGGGACCATTCTGAGAAGCATCGCTTACAGAATGCACTCCGTAAGGAGATACGGTCTGCTAAGCGTGACTGGACAGACAAGGCCCTTGCGACACAAGGGATCTGGGATGTAGCCCGGTGGCGCCTAGGGCGCCGCTCGGCTAACATACCCACTCTTCGCCGACCAAATGGCCCCCTGTTGTGGGATAGATTGGACATCGAAGATGTGTTGGCAGCACGCTTCTTTGGCACTGAAACATCCCCTGTCCCGGAGTCCTTCCAGGATGACCCCCCAGCCCTCCCTCAGAGAGACTGGCACCTGTTCTCCAAGTCTGAGATCCACGACTTGCTCATGCGCACTAAGTCCACCTCTGCACCGGGCCTCTCTAAGATCAGCTGGGCTATTTTGAAAGATGCCTGGGATACCATTGGCACATGGATCACCATGCTCTTCAATGCCTCACTCTCTTTGTCTCATGTCCCCTCCCGCTGGAAGGCTGTGCTTACAGTAGTCTTGCCTAAGCCTGACCGACTGGACTACTCCCTTGCCAAGGCATATCGCCCTATCTCCCTCCTGGAGACCCTTGGCAAGCTTCTGGAAAAGTGCGTGGCCAAACGCCTTACATTTGACATTGACACACACCAGACTCTTTCCTCTGCACAATTCGGGGCACGCGCGCATTCCTGCTGCCTCGACTCTGCTCTCTCACTTGTTCATGATGTCACCATGGCCCAGTCCCGCAGCTTTGTCTGTGGAATTGTCCTCTTTGACATATCAGGTTTCTTTGATCACATCCACCCTGCTTGATGTGCCCACATCATCTCCCAACTGGGCCACCACCCCAGCCTGTCTGGCTGGATACATTCCTTCCTCACTGGCCGCACAGCCTCACTCTCATTCAACAACACCACTGGGCCCCCAATCCCACTCCACATCGGCACCCCACAAGGTTCCCCACTCTCCCCTGTCCTATCCACACTCTACACGAGCCCCCTCCTTGCATTGGCTGCTAAGTGGACAGGATGCCGTCTATCCATGTATGTGGATGACGGCCTCCTGTTTGCTTGGGGTGCCACCTGGGACGATGTCACGACCTCATTAGAGGCACACTTCCGCATTGTACTGGATTGGCTGTCCCGGGCTGGGATGTCCACTGACCCAGACAAGACAGAAGCCCTCTTCTTCTCGAGAGCTAGGACCCGGAACCTCCCTCCCCCTCACATCTGGCTGCCAGACCCGGAACACAACACATACTTCAAGGTTGTACCCGGTCCCTCAGTTCGATACCTTGGTTTTTACTTTACCAAGAACCTCTCTTGGCGCCCGCATGTACAGATCATGTGCCGATGTGCACGCGCCTCCATCCACACCCTCTCTGCCCTAGGCAACTCTGCCCGAGGCATCACTATGGCTAACTGGCGCCTTGTCCTTAATGCCATCTGCCTCCCAGTCCTGTCCTATGGGTGCCAACTCTGGATAGGTACCAAACAATCCACTGGACTAATCAAACTCCTACAGGGAGTCACCAATCAGATTGTCCACAAGATAGCTGGGGCCTTTCACACCACACCCCGTGCCCCCCTCCATGAGCTAATCCGGTTCCTTCCCATGAAACAGTACATCCACAAACTCACAGATGTCTCTTCCCTCCGGATCCGTTCCCTTCCCCCCTCCTCACAGATCTCCCTCCGTCTACATGGACCCTCAGATGAGTCCCTTGGGACACGTCGACGGGCCCGCAGGAAGACCTCCCCACCCATGGTCCCCACTCCTCTGACCACTCTCACAGCACGGACCCCTGACCTGGTCTACACTGCTGATGTGCTTGCACTTGCCCCCTGGGACCTGCCATCCTGGGACGGACAAGTAAGCTTGCTGGGAGTTGTGCCCCCAAAAGACCGCCAATTGCAGATAGCGGAGCTCATGGCCCTACCACGCGCTGACGTGTCACTAATCCACACATCACCCATCCTCCACAAGAGAAGCCGGCGTGATCGTACCCTGGTTGGTGCCTCGGCATCAACCCTTCTTGAATGTCGAGGGGAGTACACAATGGCATGGTGCTGTGGAGTAGGGCTGACACAAACCGACGTCAACATCTTCGGTATGGCGCAAACCATGCAATGGTTATGCGACTTTTACTCTACAGGGGCAGTTCCAGCCCACATCTACGTTACGTGCTCTTCTTCCTCTCTTCTCCTTTCCCTTCCTGCTCGAGACCCCAACGATTTACAGGTCCTTTCGTTCTCTTCCAACGCTCACTATCCAACTTTCTTTCTTCTCATCCAGACACCCGTCTCACATTTATGTGGGTACCCGCAATGAAGACTTACAGCGCCGCGCTCGTATCAAGGAAGGCAGCAACCCACATGTGTTCTACCTCCCCTCTAGCTGCACTCAATGAGCGACCCTCCCCAGCCAAATTCCGCTCTCTATCCCGCCTCCGGGCTTTTGACAACTGGCGCCAGGAGTGGCTACGCCTCCGGGCTACTGCTGGCTCCAGTGACAACCAAGCCTACACCATCTCCCTCCCCACCCCGCCTTCAGGCTACAACCACCCCCTCTGGTCTGCCGCAACTAAACCCCAGTCAAAAACCCCTGGTGACAAAACCAAGATCTATTATGGCCGGCTTACCACATCCACAGCCATGCGCCTAGCCACAGGCCATGCCTTCACTGCAGAGTACGCTGCACGCTTCCATCCCAACAAACCTGAGGCTGATCACCTCTGCCACTGTGACAACTCCACCCCCTACTCCCTTGAACATGTCCTGCTTGACTGCCCCCTCCATGACCTACCCCGCATGGAACATTGCTACCACATCACCTTACTCCCCCGGTCTACACCCATGGACTGGCCCGCCATCTTCAACAATAAGTTCCTCTCAGAGGACTTACTCTCCTTTATAGAACACTCCCGTGCCTTCACGGCACCACCTGCCTCCTTACGACCTTGCAAGCCTGGATGAGTTGAGCAAGGGTCATCAGGTAAGTCCCAGTTTGTAAATTCACGAACAGTCATTACCCTACCACACGCACTCTCTTTGAAACACCATCTTTGATTGCCCTCTCCCTAACCAAACCCATATTCTTTCCCCCCCTTTTATCTCCACTCTTTCAATTAAGACCTTTCCACCAAGTGTGGTTTTACAATTCACTATTTTACCAAAATAGTTACCATCGTACACTTAGTAGCTACTCTGTCCCGTAGTAGCCGCGCGACTTGGGACAAACCCTGAAGCGCGAATAAATTCGATTTAAAAAAAAAAAAAAAAAAAAAAAAAAAAAAAAAGACGGGTGCGACGACTGCAGGCCCTGCAAGACACCCACCCGCCCTGTGCACGTGACTTCGCAAGCGTTCACGTTCTCATCATCCATCATCCACCGGTCGTCGACTTGGCTGAGCTGCAGATATTCTACCCCGCTGTGAGCACTAGTGTTGAGCGCGCCGCTTTTTTTTTAAACAGTAATGAAACCCCAGCACTCCCGACAATTTAATCGCCCGCACCCACTTAGGAGACTATCAATCTGGGCACATAGTAGATGACGATCAACATAAATTTGGCTCTGGCTCTATTCGGCCTTCGGCATAAAATCTCTTAGTTACTCGTATATTCTTTAGTACAGTAATCCGTAAAAAACACAAGGCACACACTCAATGAAAGGATCCAATTACGTCTCCATCCTATACCCTCCTGTCGCCACGCTCCATTTCAAGTTGCTCGATCTTCGACACTCGAGACTACTTAAGATGGCGTTTGCATCTACATTTGGCTCAACAACTGCTATACGACCTCGAAATCTCCCCATTGTGAGGCTAAATGCAATAGAATTTTGCGACATAGGGACTAAATTAACTTGTTATAGCCCGAGGCTAGAACAGACGACGAGTGTGGTGCCCTTGTGTGCTCCTCTGGCTCATTTGTGGGCTGTAATCCACCATATCTGTATACCGTATCATGCAAAGCACCTACGTTGGACATAGAAGAGGACCATTACAAGAGAATCACAGATCAACGTATGGCTACACCTTATGCTCCTCGGCGCCGTGCTTCAACAACAGTTCTGCTATTTCCCTTTGTCCCTTCGATGACGCCACTTCGAAAGGTGTCTTACCCTGATTATTCCGTGCATTTATATCCCCACCGCGTTCCAGCAGTCTCCGTGAAACATCCAGATCTCCATGTTGTGATGCAACATCCAGTAGAGTCTGCCCTTTCTGATTCCGAGCGTTTACATCCGCACTGTGCTTGAACAGAAGCTGCGCGACTTTCAAATGGCCTCTCTCCAAAGTCCAATAAAGGACCGACTTGTCTCCATACCAGGCATTCGTGTCTGCGCCGTGCTCCAGTAGTAGTTGTACGATATCCTTGTGCCCTCCTGCAGATGCCAGCAACAATGGAGTGCTTCCCCCGACACTCTTGGCATTGACATCCGCGCCAGATTTGATGAGTAATTGTGAAATTTCCAAATGTCCTTTGCTTGCTGTCTCGTGCAACGGAGTCCACCTCACCATGCTCCGTACATTGACATCCGCTCCATACTTGACCAGCACCTTTGCCACATTGACGCAATTCCCCATAGATGCAATATATAACGGGGCAGAATTCGGGTCTCCACCATTCATGGAATTCACATCCTGTGACCGCATAGTAATTAGCCATTCCGCCACCCCACTAAAGTTGCTTTCTGCCGCGAAGAATAATGGTCCCTGTATTGGCTGAGAAGGCTTTTCCAGAATCGCCCCTTCCTTGCCTTTCATCTTTTTAATCCAAATCCACATCGCAAAGTGTGGTTCATCTGGGTCGAACACCTCTTTCATCCCTTCGTCCATGTATAACGCCACATTCTCGAATTTCGCATGATCCACCCAGTGCTTGCCAGCATAAGTAGCAAGTGGAAACTGTTTAATAGGGTGTTTGTTGATGTGCCCATTTAGGTGCAGTAAAACCGCAAGGCAGGCTCGTGCGACAATCAGATGGGCGGATTCAAGGGGAATGTAATAGCGTGAGATACGTCCTCTTGCTAATCGCTCCGATGTCAAGAACTCCTTGACCGAGAAATGAGAAAATTGAACAACCGGCGATCCGTCCACATTTACGACCATCAGTAAACTCGAGCAGGTAGAGAGAATAGCATCTCCTGCATTCTCAGGCCGCCAATCTGCCTCGAATCTAGCATTTTCCCCTTCTTTGAAATCGAACGCCAGGAACTCTGCGAGCTCTTCGACACGGAACGGCCGAGAAGCAACTGTGACACATTGCAACAAACGATGAGCATATGCCCAATTCTCGTCGTCGATATCTTGTAACGTGCGCTCGTATGTCTCGTCCAGCGTCCCAGGTAACTCTTCCAGAGCACGCCGGATTCGTCCTGGAAGACAACGACGGAGTTTGTCCAGCTGGCAATACACCCATCGGAACCTGTCCCATCAAGTGAGTGACTTGCACCTGCAAGGGTTCATCTCGACCGATCCCTCACATTCCATCAGCTTCTTTACACAACTTATTGATCACCAGTTCTTTATCCTCCTTTCGCCACTGACGTGTTTTTGTATCCGAATTGATGAACGAGTTGATATACGAGTTGATGTCCTCTGTTTGTCCACTCTCATCATGGAGAGACACAGAATGAGACGCTAAAGGTTTTAGAATATCTTTGATGTCTGCCTCGGGGCGACTCGTAACAGAAATATGTATGTGAGGGTAGCCTAGTTTCACAAGTCCCTTCATGATCTCAAGGACACTTTCTCGTGGTGACGGTGTCCCAGTACTCCTAGGACATTCATCGAGCCCATCTGCGATGATGTATATTGGGCCTTGTCCAGAGAGCGTCAGCATGTCCTCGAGGGATTCGGCAAGGGAATCGTCGCTTGGCTGCTTTGAGCCAGCGTCATGAATCGAATATAAGCGAGAAAGGATGTGGGAACAAGAATCAGACTGAGCAGAGAGCTGGATAAGAAGAGAAGTGAGGAAGCCGCGCGTATCTTGCTTTGCAGTATCCCTGAAATCAAAGTAATAGTATGCAAGATACGCCAGGCCTGCTTCTCGCATTTTGGTAATTTCATGAATTAGGGCAGAGCTAGTGGATCATGTCAGCGCGTCAATAGCGATGCGACGTATGAGCACACCAAAGGACACTCTTCCCTGAACCAGCTACAGAATCAGGGTGATCGATATCAATGGGAGCAATACATGCAAAGAGTGGGAGTGGAAAAACATACGCTTTCCGTGAATCCACAATAACGAACCCGTGCCTTTCCATTCTGGAAAAGTGTTGCCATGAATGAACCATGAACCACTTCCGACGTGCTGACATTTCCGTGCGATGTTGTGGTTTTTCGATGGGTCTGGAGGAGACAGCCAGATTCTGAAATCCTTCTGCAGCTCTTCACCTAAATATCACATTCTCTCAGGAATAATGCCCTGCCAGTGCCAGGAACTAAAAAAAACGCACGTCTCGACTTGTTAATGTCATTCGCCATTTCTTGAATCATCACTTGTCAATCCCATTATTATCTCTTTTCCGAGTGCACCAGGGCGAGAGAAAACATACTCAGTGCCTTCTGCATACCCTCTACTGATGCCTTGCCATCTACATGCCCAAGTATTACTCAGTACGCTGTCATCACTCATTCATGAACATTTCCGTACCATCCATTACCACTTTCATAGTCTTGAAAAGTCCATAGACCACTTCTAGAGTCTGCGCAGCGGTTGTCCGTGCTTCTTCATGCGTAAGTCGGTCTAATCTCTGTACCACCGCCTCGATATCATTTTCTCCTAACAGTTTCTTTCCAAATTTCTCTGCGCGAACTTAATGTTATCCTTATGTTCTATATCGCAACTCGCCATCTGCACTTACTCAATCTCCCTTCCTTGACCTGTTGCGTCGCAAGCGCCAATGTAGACAGAACCTCGACCAGTATTTTCACGATTATTTCATTTATTACTGACGTTGACGGAATTTTGGTGTAAATATCAAGCCGTCGGAGAAACAGTTCGGTAGATTCAAAGAGATCGACAAGTGCATCATAACTCGCGCTAACGTCTTTGATTGCCTGATAACGACTGATATTAGATTATAATGATGAGAAGAGGCCAAGATGGGTGTACATACAGCGAGGAGGACACCAATGCCAGCAAAAATGGCTTTTGCAGGTGGAAAAGGCTGTAGAATGAGAGTTAATAATAGAGCTTGCTATCCACAGTAGCACGCACGAGGCCAATACCCTCCCCGAGAATTCCACTGGTAGAAAGGGTGTACAGGACGTGAACTGTCCCCTTGAGGAATTTGATCAGTTTTCCATCGTCACCTCTAAATTTGCGGAAAACTTGTGCTTCCTGTTGAAGTACGGCGAGAACGGAGTCAGCAGAATTGCAGGTTTTCAGCTTGGCAGTGAGGGGATGGTCAATGAGGATTGTTCCCGCTTTGATCTGATATTCGCTCAAGGCAGTCTGAAAAAGAGATTGGAGATCTGAAGAGGTGGTTGAGGACATCGGTTACCGATGAGGATTTGATGTGTCTGTCCCCACACAGGGAACGATGGCGCTTAGTTGTAATGCGGCCGCATTCGTGGTAGGCGCACAAAAATTAGGAGTGAGTGGCAAGACTGGTACGACTGTTGGAACCTCGCCACGACTGTTGGGACCTCTCCACGAAGAAGCTTGCTCGCAAACGAAGCTCTCGCTCGGCAGCCGTCTTTGCAGGGAACCCAATCCCAGCCTGGCTGGAAATCCCTTGTCCTTGCGGGGTCGTCCCAATTTCTATCGTTTGTGTATTCAGCTCTTTTCTGCATCCGATCCAAGCTGGCACATCCTTCAACTCTCGGACAAACGGAACATCTTCCGGACTGGGTCCATCTATCCCCGCATCCTTATCAGATCTCTCACGAACCCATCACTCTCCCACACTCACTCTCTTACTGCCCACAACTAATAAGATGATCATTTTCTGACCAATCCCGAACATCATTTACATCGTCCTGTTGTCACCTCAATGTCTGTATGTACGCTGCCGCAGCCCAGGAAAGCGACAAACTTATCTCCAATTTTCATGAGGTGTGAAGCATTTTGCCAGTTGGCCCGATGTCAAAAACTCCTTGACGGGGAAGGTGCGAAAAATAATTGCACAACTGGTGAACCATCCACGTTGAACGACCACGAGCAGACCAGAAACACGATTTTTTCAGGGGAAGGCATCAATCGAGTTTTGAAAAAAATGTCGAGATTTTGCACGACATCGTTCGTCATCAAAATGTGGGTTGGAACTCTGGTTAGCTCTCGCAGATGGCAACCGGGCGAGAAGCGGCACTAAATAGATTGAAAGAGGCGATACACACATATGCGCATTCATCACCAGTTTTTCACATCCTTGAAATGGTCGTCTACAAACGAGGTCCAGGGTCTGCCCCGCGGGTTTCCGCGGCCCCCCCCCCTACTTCCTTCCTCTCGAGGTAGATCCAACCTCTTGCAGAACCGCCTGGACAATCTTTCACAAATTTTCCCTGAGTAATATAATTCAAAGGACGTATGCACGCACCAAGATGTCCCTACCCTCATCTGTTCTGTCACGAGGGCAAGAACAGAGAGCAAATTCGATCAGTATCTTCACGACTCGGTTCGTCACCACCGTGGTAGTGCGAAACAAGCGCGTTACGAGATACTAGGCCAAGACGCTCAGGACGAGCGCCACCGGTGTGAGAGAAGTATTGTAAAGGATGGCTCGGGCGTTGAGCTCATGAAACCTCCAGCCATCGCCATTCCTGGTAAATCCCACTATTCCTCTCTTTCGTTACAAGCCCTGAATTAGGGCACTTATGATTTAGTTTCAAATATTCGACGAATACGAATATCATCTTATCAGTACATGCACATTCCGGGCCGCTTACCCATCCATTCCTTTTTAACCTCTCCGTCACCTCCACCTTTATTGCTTGGTTTCATCTCACTTGTCTCCTTTCGTCCTAATTCGTCCTCTTCTGCTTCATATCTAGGTAGGTCTCCCTGTGGGTATATGGAAGTACATGCAATGCTTGTAGTAGACCAACCAGTGAGCCAACAGAAGCGGAAATCAAATGGCATTTCTCTCCCTTTTCTTTCTTTTCTTGTGTGTTAAAGAACTTCTCGATGACGTCAAGCGCAAGGTCAAATGGAACCAGCAAGTAGCGTATTCGCAAGTACCAGCATGATGCACCCTCATTCAAAATTCTTAGTTATCGCAGGGGCTCCCTCTTCTCACTCTCTTCTCCTATTATTTCGGGAAACACTTTGGCTTCAGTGACACTCATCACGGATTGGATCCATACAGTGGACGGACTGCTTTGATCCATGTTGATCACCAGATTCGGAACTTGATGGCGAGTTTGATGATTGAGATAAATTTGTCTTTACTCGGCTCTCGTACTCTGTCAAGGCGGTTTTGGAATAATAATAAAGAGAGAGCAAGCCGCAAAGTTGAAGTTGGATGTGGGGCTGCGTTTTGATCGATCATATTACCGCCCTCAGGTGGCCGCAACTGAAGTTGTCCAATGCCATGGCCATGTATCTGAATATAGATATATATTGAAAGTAATTGGTGTTTTGAATCACCACAACCTGAAGGTGGCTGACTGACAAACACGAAGGAATGGACGGAAAGCCAACAAAACAAAACGGCGCTTGTCCATTCCTTTTCACAAATGCATGCGTGCCTTTCAATCCTCGTCCGAGACGGCAAGGCCACACACACACATAACGGTCCCCAAATCTTAACCATAAATGTAATAGTTTCGAAGAAGATGAGCCGCATTCAAGGTTTAACGAGTCCTCCCAAACGTGTGACATGACTTTGGAATGAACGCATTCTCCAGCCTGGCCACTTCATTCCGCCTCATTTCCGAATTCAAGTCAGGTTGTGTATTATGATTTTGAGAGAGAGAGAGAAACAGATACAATGGGTGCTACAAGCTTTCTTTAGTTGGGATCGGGTCCAGTAGCCCCCGGCCCCCCTTGGCATGTGGATTGCATGGAAGGGATGAGCGTAAGCACGATAATAATAAAGTATAGCTATCCATTGAGCATCATTGAACCAAACGCATGTGGTTTTTTTGTTTTTGTCTTTTTTGTTTTTGGTACACAATGTGTTGGTGTTTACGAATTGGGAGTTGCTCCGAACGACCCTTCCTTTCTCTTTCCGAGCCTTTTACTTCCTCATGATTTCCAAGATCCACCACTTGATGGTGGGGCTGGCCATATAGTACGCTCTTACTTTTACTTGCTACATATCTCACCATCTTTGGTAAGCATCCCATAATGAGTAGGTAGGGTACACCAAGGATCTCAAAACTCACTCACTCACCCCCTATCCTCTCTCACGATTCACAAAAAAAAGTTCCGGAACAGAGAAAGCGCTAAGGGCGAAAGTTCCGCTCGCCCACTCGCTACCCGCTTGCCGCCGATCGTAATAATTATCATTAATTAAAAAAGAACTTGTTAAGTCTCAGCTCAAAAGAGAGGGAGACAACCAAGAAAAAAAAAAAAACAAGACACCAAGACGGGGGAGGGAGGACGGAATATAAAAAAAGAAAACCAAAAAAAATCACGGGCTTGGCGTGGAAATTTTCGTTGATAAGTAAATATGAGGTAAAACTATTGAGGGTTCTAATTAAGGTCAAGTCAAACACACACACACAATATCATCGCCGTCGTGTCATAGAATATGAGAAGGTGAGAAGGAAGGAGAGAGGTGGAGGGGAAGGGGAGGAGGAGGAGGAAGGTAGGAGGGGGGGGAGGAAGGGACCCGGAAGGGGTAAGCGCTCCTCGCTTGAACTGTATAAATGGTCCCCAAGTAGAAAACGAATGGGAAAAGAGGAAGGAAATAAAAAACAAAAAAAAGGGAGCCTTACAGTATACATGCCCATGAAGAAGAAGAGGAAAAAAAAGCAGAAGAAGGGAGGGAAGAGCTAGAAAGCTGAAACTGTCTCATCTCATTCTACCACCTCATCTCGTCTCCATCATCATCATCATCATCATCATCTTCACCATCTTGGCACGCCACTACTCCCAGTCCCAGTTCCACTATCAGTAGCACCAGTAGTAGATCCCGTACCGGCAGTGAAATAAGCCGTAGAGGTAGCCGATGCCGAACTACTTCCCCAAGACCGGGATCCTTCCGTCCTCACAAGTTCCCCCATTTCACTTGCGCTCGACAGCTGATCCGGTGTATCACACAATCGACGTGGTGGTGGTGGTGGTGGTGCACGCCACAACCCATCCTCTCGCCCAAACTCCCCGTGCTCCGTGACCGGCGCAAGTGCCTCGCCCGGCCCAACGCTATTACTCCGACTACGCACAAATTCCCCAGTGCTGGCACCGCTCCCCACGCTACCCGGCCGTACCGGTGTAGACGTCACGTGTGGTGGCAGAGAACGTGGTGGTGGCTGACCCCGCGTGCGCAAGGCGTCGCGAACGAGCTCACCGAGTTCGGATGACATGAACGGTCTGTGGATACTATTACTCCGACTAGAGTGTTGACTCGCGCTAGCTAGACTCGCGCTGGCGGCATCGTTGAACGAGACCATCGTCGCGCGCGTTGGAGGACGCGAGGACGAGGACGATGTCCCAATTGAGGGAGAATTGATACCCCCACCGCCGCCACTGGCGATCGTGGTGGAGCAGAGGCTTGCGAATCCCCGCGATCCAACAGACTCGATCGTCGGCATCCGTTTAATGACCCCACCAAGCATCGGGATGGGTTCCTCAGATGGAACCTCACGCCCAAACTCGTCAATGGACATATAGGGAGTGTGCGTGTCAAGGACATGATGCAAAGGTGGCGTACGCGGTTGGGGATCACTTTCCAAGTTTCTAGCCTCCTCGAGCTCACGAGATACTCGGTCAACGATGGAGCGGAACCGGTCAGCGAAGCCCTCGAGTTCACCCTCCCCGACATTGGACACGAGTGCCTCACGTCCTGGGGAGCTCTCGCCGGCATGTAAGTCTCGGGAATTCGCCTTTCGGCGCAATGACCAAGACGGGGCGCTGCTGGACTCGGCCGATCTGGAGTTTCAGGCAGGTGATAGCTTGGACCCGGCGCGGTCCCTCGCTGAACCAAGGACAAATCTAACACAAGGACCCATCTGTAATTCAGGATCCTCGACATTGCCGTAATCCAAAACGTCTCTCTTCGTTCCCATTTCAATTATTTACTATCATCACAATAATCAAAAACCCAAGCGTTTCCTTCTCATGTAAGTCCATGCAATCACGATAACCCGCGTAGAAAGGAAAGAAATAGCACCATCAACCACTCTTTGTTTCGCCTCGATCCCTCACCGACAGCATATTGCGCCATGTAAAGCACTTGCATCAAACGAATGATGGGGCACTTATTGCTTCAACTGTGAGAGCCCGTAGATAATGATAATTGTGTGTTCGCCTTGCTCCTTGGTGCCAGGCTTCAACAACAGTTCTGCCATTTCGCAATTTCCTCTTTCAGACACCACTCGGAAAGGTGTCTCTCCCCGATTATTCCCGCGCATCTATATCCACACCGCGTTCCAGTAGTCGCCGTACAACATCTAGATATCCTTGTTGTGATGCAACATGCAGTAGAGTCTGGCCGTCGACGTTATGAGCGTTTACATCTGCATCACGCTTGAATAGAAGTTGCGTGACTTCCAAATGCCCTTCCTCCAATGCCCAATAAAGTGCTGTCTTGTCATCGTACCAGGCATTTGTTTCGGCGCTGCGATCAAGGAGTAGCTGTGCGACATCCTTAATGTCCTTCTTCTGATGCCGAAAACAATGGCGTCCTGCCCATGAGACACCTGGCATTGACATCCGCGCCAGATTCGATGAGTAACCGCGGAAGTTCAAAATGCCCTTTATCTGACGTCTCGTGCAGCGGGGTCCGCCTCACGCTGGCATCATCATCATACTTGTTGGCAACGACTGCAGGTAGGCCCAGCAAGACACCCACCCGCCCTGCGCACGTGACTTCACAAGCGTACGCGTTCTCATCATCCATCTTCCACCGTCGTCGACTTGGCTGAGCTGCAGATATTCTACCCCGCCGTGAGCACTAGTGTTGAGCGCGCCGCTTATTTTTTTTAAACGTAATGAAACCCCAGCGCTCCCGACAATTTAATCGCCCGCGCCCACTTAGGAGACTATATTAATATGGGCACATAGTAGATGAACATCAACATAAATCTGACTCTATTTGGCCCTCTGCATAAAATCTCTTAGTTGCTCGTATATTCTATAGCACGGTAATCCGTAAAAACACAAGGCACACACTCAATGAAAGGATCCAATCACGTCTCCATCCTATACCTTCCTGGCGCCACGCTCTATTTTAAGTTGCTCGATCTTCGACACTCGAGACTACTCAAGGTGGCGTCTGCATCTACACTTGGCCCAACAACTGCTATACAACATCGAAACCTCCCGATTGTAAGGCTAAATGCAATAGAGTTTTGCGACGTGTCATGCAAAGCACCTACGTTGAACATACAAGATGACCAATACACCTTCAACTACGAGTTATCCTAGAGAATCACAGATCAACGTATGGCTACAACTTCTTATGCTCCTTGGCGCTGTGCTTCAACAACAGTTCTGCTATTTCGTTGTGCCCTTCCGATGACGCCACTTCGAAAGGTGTCTTACCCTGATTATTCCGTGCATTTATATCCCCACCGCGTTCCAGCAGTCTCCGTGAAACATCCAGATCTCCATGTTGTGATGCAACATCCAGTAGAGTCTGCCCTTTCTCGTTCCGAGCGTTTACATCCGCACTGTGCTTGAGCAGAAGCTGCGCGACTTTCAAATGGCCTCCCTTCAAAGCCCAATAAAGGACCGACTTGTCTCCATACCAGGCATTCGTGTCTGTGCCGTGCTCCAGTAGTAGTTGTACGATATCCTTGTGCCCTCCTGCAGATGCCAGCAACACTGGAGTGCTGCCCTCGAGACTCTTGGCATTGACATCCGCGCCAGATTTGATGAGTAATTGTGAAATTTCCAAATGTCCTTTGCTTGCTGTCTCGTGCAACGGAGTCCACCTCACCCTGCTCCGTACATTGACATCCGCTCCATACTTGACCAGCACCTTTGCCACATTGACGCAATTCCCCACAGATGCAGTATATAGCGGGGCAGAATTCGGGTCTACACCATTCATGGAATTCACATCCTGTGACCGCATAGTGATTAGCCATTCCGCCACCCCACTAAAGTCGTTTTCTGCCGCGAACGATAATGGTCCCCGTCTGGGCTGAGAAGGCCTTTCCAGAATCATCCCTTCCTTGTCTATCATCTCTTTAATCCAAATCCACATCGCAAAGTGCGGTTCATCTGGGTCGAACATCTCTCTCATCTCATCGTCCATGTATAACGCCACATTCCCAAATTTCGCATGATCCACCCAGTGCTTGCCAGCATAAAATGCAGGTCGAAAATCTTCGATCGAGTGTGTCTCAATGTGCTCGTTTAGCTCCAGTAGGACTGCAAGACAGGCTTGTGCGACAATCAGATGGGCGGGTTCAAGGGGAATGTAGTAACGTGAGATACGTCCTCTTGCTAATCGCTCCGATGTCAAGAACTCCTTGACCGAGAAATGAGAAAATTGAACAACCGGGGATCCGTCCACATTTACGACCATCAGTAAACTCGAGCAGGTAGAGAGAATAGCATCCCCTGCATTCTCAGGCCGCCAATCTGCCTCGAATCTTGCACTTTCTCCTTCCTTGAAATCGAACGCCAGGAACTCTGCAAGCTCTTCGACACGGAACGGCCGAGAAGCAACAGTAACACATTGCAACAAACGATGAGCATATGCCCAATTCTCGTCGTCGATATCTTGTAACGTGCGCTCGTATGTCTCGTCCAGCGTCCCAGGTAACTCTTCCAGAGCACGCCGGATTCGTCCTGGAAGACAACGACGGAGTTTGTCCAGTTGGCAATACACCCATCGGAACCTGTCCCATCAAGTGAGTGACTTGCACCTGCAAGGGTTCATCTCGACCGATCCCTCACATTCCATCAGCTTCTTTACACAGCTTATTGATCACCAGTTCTTTATCCTCCTTTCGCCACTGACGTGTTTTTGTATCCGAATTGATGAACGAGTTGATATACGAGTTGATGTCCTCTGTTTGTCCACTCTCATCATGGAGAGACACCGAATGAGACGCTAAAGGTTTTAGAATATCTTTGATGTCTGCCTCGGGGCGACTCGTAACAGAAATATGTATGTGAGGGTAGCCTAGTTTCACAAGTCCCTTCATGATCTCAAGGACACTTTCTCGTGGTGACGGTGTCCCAGTACCCCTAGGACATTCATCGAGCCCATCCGCGATGATGTATATTGGGCCTTGTCCAGAGAGCGCCAGCATGTCCTCGAGGGATTCGGCAAGGGAATCGTCGCTTGGCTGCTTTGAGCCAGCGTCATGAATCGAATATAAGCGAGAGAGGATGTGGGAACAAGAATCAGACTGAGCAGAGAGCTGGATAAGAAGAGAAGTGAGGAAGCCGCGCGTATCTTGCTTTGCGGTATCCCTGAAATCAAAATAATAGTATGCAAGATACGCCAGGCCTGCTTCTCGCATTTTGGTAATTTCATGAATTAGGGCAGAGCTAGTGGATCATGTCAGCGCGTCAATAGAGATCCGACGTAGGAGCACACCAAAGGACACTCTTCCCTGAACCAGCTATAGAATCAGGGTGATTCATATCAACACATGCAAACAGTGGGAGTGGAAAAACATACGCTTTCCGTGAACCCACAATAACGAACCCGTGGCTCTCCATTCTGGAAAAGTATTGCCATCGATGAACCATGAAGCAGTTCCGACGTGCTGACATTTCCGTGCAGTGTTGTGGTTTTTCGATGGGTCTGGAGGAGACAGCCAGATTCTGAAATCCTTCTGCAGCTCTTCACCTAAGTATCACATTCTCTCAGGAATAATGCCCTGCCAGTGCCAGGAACTAAAAAAAACGCACGTCTCGACTTGTTAATGTCATTCGCCATTTCTTGAATCATCACTTGTCAATCTCATTATTATCTCTTTTCCGTGTGTACCAGGGTGAGAGAAAACATACTCAGTGCCTTCTGCATACCCTCTACTGATGCCTTGCCATCTACATGACCACGTGTTATTCAGTACGCCGTCATCACTCATTCAGGAACATTTCCGTACCATCCATTACCACTTTCATAGTCTTGAAAAGTCCATAGACCACTTCTAGAGTCTGCGCAGCGGTTGTCCGTGCTTCTTCATGTGTAAGTCGGTCTAATCTCTGTACCACCGCCTCGATATCATTTTCTCCTAACAGCTTCTTTCCAAATTTCTCTGCGCGAACTTAATGTTATCCTTATGTTCTATATCACAACTCGCCATCTGCACTTACTTAATCTCCCTTCCTTGACCTGTTGCGTCGCAAGCGCCAATGTAGACAGAACCTCGACCAGTATTTTCACAATTATCTCATTCATTGCTGGTGTTGACGGAATTTTGGTGTAGATGTCAAGCCGTCGGAGAAACAGTTCGGTAGATTCAAAGAGATCGACAAGTGCATCATAACTCGCGCTAACGTCTTTGATTGCCTAATAGCAATCGATATTAGATGATAATGATGAGAAGAGGCTAAGAAGGGTGTACATACAGCGAGGAGGACACCAATGCCAGCAAAAATGGCTTTTGCAGGTGGAAAAGGCTGTAGAATGAGAGTTAATAATAGAGCTTGCTATCCACAGTAGCACGCACGAGGCCAATACCCTCCCCGAGAATTCCACTGGTAGAAAGGGTGTACAGGGCGTGAACGGTCCCCTTGAGGAATTTTATCAGTTTTCCATCATCGCCTCTAAATTTGCGGAAAGCTTGTGCTTCCTGTTGAAGTAGGGCGAGAATGGAGTCGGCAGAACTGCAGGTTTTCAGCTTGGTGGTGAGGGGATGGTCAATGATGTTTGTTCCTGCCTTGATCTGATATTCGCTCAAGGCAGTCTGAAAAAGAGATTGGAGATCTGAAGAGGTGGTTGAGGACATCGGTTACCAGTGAGGATTTGATGTGTCTGTCCCCATACAGGGAATGATGGCGCTTAGTCGTAATTAGTGTTCGCCACGGGTAACCCGCGGGTAAAAACACACGGACCCGAACCCGTACCCGTATGTACCCGGACCCTTACACCAAGGGTATGGGTTTGCCATACTATGGGTACGGGTACACCATGAGTCGTATACGTGTGGGTAAGGGTAGACATTTTACATTCCAAGTTTAGTAGCCTAAAATGACATTGTACTACTTAAGCTATAATCCATTCATCATCTGGCCATTCTTCACTGTTTTTGGTATCAGGTTGAGATGCTGCATACTTTAAATCAGCAGTCTCTACATAACCTGCCTTCATCCAAGCTCCCAAACATAGAAGAGCCTGAATTGTATGCAATGGGACCACTGGGTCTATCTACAATACATGTACTGTATAGTTTTTCTGTGGCTGGTGCAATGCTGCATGTGTTGCCGCCCTCATTGCCGCTCTTCCAATTTCAGCTTACCCACTCTGGCGGGTAAGGGTTGGGCGTCCGCGGGTAGGGGTCACATGAGGGGTATGAAGACTTGGACCCAGACCCGTACCCGCATGTACCCTGACCACATACCCGGCGGGTTGCACCTACCTGTAGCGAACACTAGTCGCAATGCGGCCGCATTCGTGGTGGGCGCACGGGGATTAGGAATGAGTGGTAAGACTGGTACGACTGTTGGGACCTCGCCACGATGAAGCCCGTGAACGAACGAATCTCTTGCTAATTATGACAATGAAGCGTTGACTGTATTCGAAATGGGCAACCGTCTTTGCAGGGAACCCAAACCCCATTGAGGGGCCGTCCCAAGCGCTATTACTTGTGTATGCAGCTCTTTTCTGAATCCGATCCAAGCTGGCACATCCTTCAACTCTCCAGACAAACCGAACATCTTCCGGACTGGGTTCATCAATCCCCGGATCCTTACCCATCACTCCCCCTATGGCGAACTAAACCCGTGCTTTTAACACGTTTCGCTTCTAATCCACACTCGCTCTCTTACTGCCCACAATTTTCGTGAGGTGTGAAGCATTTTGCCAGTCGGTCCGATGTCAAGCACCTCCTTGACAGAGAAGGTGCGAAAAAAATAATAGTTGCAGAACTGGCAAACCATCCACGTTGAACGACCACAAGCAGAGCAAGGAAACAAGTATTTTTTCAGGAAAAGACGCCATTTGAGTGATTTTCCACTCCACTACATCGAAATCAAAATGTGTGTGGAACGCTATTATTGTGACGCATCGCGTGATATATATACAGAGACAAACAATATGTATAACGTGCCTCACACTTCTCCTGAGGCTGCCCCTTAGCTATCTGCACTGGATTTGTGTATTTCAGTTTTGGGTGTTTGACAGCATGAAACCATTTTTTTAGTATGTAGAATGAAATATGCAAGCTGTATTATGTGTTGGAATGGCAGCCACAACATGGATAGATACCATCACTAAGATGTCCCTACCCTCATCTGTTTCTGTCATGAGGGCAAGAGCAGAGAGTAAATTCGATCAGTATCTTTACGAGTCGGTTCGTCATCGCCGTGGTAGTGCAAAACAAGCGCGTTACGAGATACTAGGTCAAGACGCTCAGGACGAGCGCCACCGGTGTGAGAGAAGTATTGTAAAGGATGGCTCGGGCGTTGAGCTCATGAAACCTCCAGCCATCGCCATTCCTGGTAAAACCCACTATTCCTCTCTTTCGTTACGAGCCCTGAATTAGGGCACTTATGATTTAGTTTCAAACATTCGACGAATACGAATATCATCTTATCAGTACATGCACATTCCGGACCGCTTACCCATCCATTCCTTTCTTAACCTCTCCGTCACGTCTCCGTCTACACCTCTCCACCTTTATTGCTTGGTTTCATCTCACTTGTCTCCTTTCGTCCTAATTCATCCTCTTCTGCTTCATGTCTAGGTAGGTCTCCCTGCAGGTATATGGGGGTACATATAATGCTTGCAATAGACCAGCCAGTGAGCCAACAGAAGTGGAAATCAATTGGCATTTCTCTCCCTGTGCTAAAGAACTTGTCGACGACGTCAAGTGCAAGGTCAAACGGAACCAGCAAGTAGCGTATTCGCAAGTACAAGCACGATACACCCTCATTCAAAAATCTTAGTTATCGCAGGGGCTCCCTCTTATTTCGGGAACACTTTGCCTCGATTGGATCCGTACAGTATGCAAAACATGGAAAGGACTGCTTTGATCCATGCTGATTACCAGATTCGGAACTTGATGGGCGAGTTTGATGATTGAAGTAAATTTGTCTTTATCCGGCTCTCGTACTCTGTCAAGGCGGTTTTGGAATTATAAAGAATAAAGAGAGAGCAAGCCGCAAAGTTGAAGTTTGAATGTGGGGCTGCGTTTTGATCGATCATATTACCGCCAGCCCTCAGGTGGCCATGTATCTGAATATAGATATATATTGAAAGGAATAATTGGTGTTTCGAATCACCACGATTTGAAGGTGGCTGACTTACAAAACACGAAGGAATGGACAAGGAAGGGAAGCCAACAAGCGCTTGTCCATTCCTTTTTTTTTATTTTTTATTTTTACAAAGGCATGCCTGCCCTCATTCACCCTTCAATCCTCGTCCAAGACGGCAAGGCCACACACACACACACACACACATAACGGTCCCCCCAAATATCTTAACCATATATATGTAATAGTTTCGAAGAACTTCGAAAAGGATGAGCCACATTCAAGGTTTAAGGCAAGTCCCCAAACGTGTGACATGGCATTCTCCAGCCCTGGCCACTTCATTCCGCCTCATTTCCGAATTCAAGTCAGGTTGTGCGTATTATGATTTTGAGAGAGAGAGAAACAGGTACAATGGATGCTACAAGCTTTCTTTAGTTGGGATCGGGTCCAGGAGCTCCCGGCGGCCCCCCCCCCCCCCCTTTGGCATGTGGATTGTGTGATGGAAGGAATGAGCATAAGGCATGATAATAATAAAGTATAGCTATCCATTGAGCATCATTGAACCAAACCACATGTGGTTTTTTTGTTTTTGTTTTTGTTTTTGATACACAATGTGTTGGTGTTTACAAATTGGGAGTTGCTCCGAACGACGACCTTTCCTTTCTCTTTCCGAGCCTTTTACTTCCTCATGATTTCCAAGATCCACCACTGATGGTGGGGGTGGAAATATAGTACGATACCTCACCACTAAGGATCTCACTCAAATACACCCCCTATCCTCTCTCACGATTCACAAAAAAAAGAAAAAGTTCCGGAACAGATGAAAGCGCTAAGGGCGAAAGTTCCGCTCGCCCACTTGCTACCCGCTTGCCGCCGATCGTAATAATTATCATTAATTAAAAAAGAACTTGTTAAGTCTCAGCTCAAGAGAGGAGAGAGACAACCAAGAAAAAAAAAGAAAAAAAAAAAGAAACACCAAGACGGGAAGGGGGAGGGGGAGGGAGGACGGAATATAAAAAAAAAAGAAAACCAAAAAAAAAAAAAAGAAATCACGGGCTTGGCGTGGAAAAATTCGTTGATAAGTAAATATGAGGTAAAACTATTGAGGGTTCTAATTAAGGTCAAGTCAAACACACACACAATATCATCGCCGTCGTGTCATAGAATATGAGAAGGTGAGAAGGAAGGAGAGAGGTGGAGGAGGAAGGGGAGGAGGAGGAGGAAGGTAGGGGGGGGGAGGAAGGGACCCGGAAGGGGTAAGCGCTCCTCGCTTGAACTGTATAAATGGTCCCCAAGTAGAAAACGAATGGGAAAAGAGGAAGGAAATAAAAAAACAAAAAAAGGGAGCCTTAGAGTATACATGCCCATGAAGAAGAAGAAGAGGAAAAAAAAAGCAGAAGGGAGGGAAGAGCTAGAAAGCTGAAACTGTCTCATCTCATTCTACCACCTCATCTCGTCTCCATCATCATCATCATCATCTTGGCACCCCACTACTCCCAGTCCCAGTTCCACTATCAGTAGCACCAGTAGTAGATCCCGTACCGGCAGTGAAATAAGCCGTGGAGGTAGCCGATGCCGAACTACTTCCCCAAGACCGGGAACCTTCCGTCCTCACAAGTTCCCCCATTTCACTCGCGCTCGACAGCTGATCCGGTGTATCACACAATCGACGTGGTGGTGGTGGTGCACGCCACAACCCATCCTCTCGCCCAAACTCCCCGTGCTCCGTGACCGGCGCAAGTGCCTCGCCTGGCCCAACGCTATTACTCCGACTACGCACAAATTCCCCAGTACTGGCACCGCTCCCTACGCTACCCGGCCGCACCGGTGTAGACGTCACGTGTGGTGGCAGAGAGCGTGGTGGTGGCTGACCCCGCGTGCGCAAGGCGTCGCGAACGAGCTCACCGAGTTCGGATGACATCAGCGGTCTGTGGATACTATTACTCCGACTAGAGTGCTGACTCGCGCTAGCTAGACTCGCGCTGGCGGCATCGTTGAACGAGACCATCGTCGCGCGCGTTGGAGGACGCGAGGACGAGGACGATGTCCCTACCGAGGGAGAATTGATCCCCCCACCGCCGCCACTGGCGATCGTGGTGGAGCGGAGGCTTGCGAATTCCCGCGATCCAACAGACTCGATCGTCGGCATCCGTTTAATGATGCCACCAAGCATCGGGATGGGTTCCTCGGATGGAACCTCACGCCCAAACTCGTCAATGGACATATAGGGAGTGTGCGTGTCAAGGACATGATGCAAAGGTGGCGTACGCGGTTGGGGATCACTCTCCAAGTTCCTAGCATCCTCGAGCTCACGAGATACTCGGTCAACAATGGAGCGGAACCGGTCAGCGAAGCCCTCGAGTTCTCCCTCCCTGACATTGGACACGAGTGCCTCACGTCCTGGGGAGCTCTCGCCGGCATGCAAGTCTCGTGAATTCGCCTTTCGGCGTAATGACCTCGACGGGGTGTTGCTGGACTCGGCCGATCTGGGGTTCGAATCGTCCTCAGATAATGTAGAACTATCAGTGGAATCAAGCCCGGCATACTCGTGCTCATAATAATGCCGAATTTGATGACGAAGGTCGTTGAACTCGGGTATGGCTGCCATTCGACCACTGGACAACGATGGTTGTGTGACGTTCGATGTTTCGCTCTTCTGAAAAAAGGGACGCAAGACGGGAGAAGGGCGAGACGGTGCATCACTTTGCACTATCTGAGTTATCTCGACGGTGCCCGTTCTTCGGAGGTCCCCAGGACGGTAGCGAGGTAAGCATTGTGACGCGCGGTTTCTCGTCGAGGCAAAGTGGTAAACAATCTACGGGGCTCATGGATGAGAATACATCGCCACTATTTTGATGCATACCCACAAGGACAGTAACGGTCAACGCTAACCGAGAAATGGCAGCGGCAAGCCAGACACCCCATGCGGGCGCGTGAGCAGTGCATTGTCTGCCCACTCCCATCCAGACAACGTCAAGATCCCAGTGACATCGGCCACTCAGACTCAAAGTAGAGCTGGTGTCCTTCCAAGCGAAAACAAGGGCCAGATTGACGGCAGCCGGCGCAAAAAGGAAGAACGAGGTGAGAAAACGTGAAATGGGACAGATGGATTTGCGTAAGGATCGCGAGCCCGAGCGGTCATGGTTCGTATAATATGGGAAGACAAGGGAAAGAGCGAGAGCAGTTGCGAGAAGGAGAGAGAGGAGAGAGGAGATTCCGAGGGAAAGCGCTACTGATCGACGAGTGTTGTTCGAATAGACAGCAAAGGCGACGAAGTAGCGGACGGTGGTATAGGATGCCCATGAACCTGTGTGATATGATATAGATCGAGTTGTGTCGATAAAATGAACCAGTGACAGCTCACCAATGATTGACAGAAGTATGCCTTCAAGCA
Organism: Multifurca ochricompacta; assembly: GCA_022496185.1. Classification (NCBI taxonomy): domain Eukaryota; kingdom Fungi; phylum Basidiomycota; class Agaricomycetes; order Russulales; family Russulaceae; genus Multifurca; species Multifurca ochricompacta. The sequence continues at coordinate 96,021 of WTXG01000107.1, forward strand.
GACGGAAGCGCCGCGCGCGCTGCTGAAGGCCCATTTCACTATAGCCCACTTCCTCCGCGCTAGAAAAGGTATCATTAACCAAAGTAGTGAAAATATGATGGGTCACCCTACGTACGAGACAACAGGACGCAGAGGTTCCCGCGTGATTGTTCCTTGATAGTCTACGTTGCGGAGCAAGGGTTCAGATTGATGGTGCGACTGAGATGTAGTAGTGAACGTAGTCATAGAAAGCGAAGACATCCGACGCGAGTGGGTCACACGGGTCCCAGAAGGAGAGGGAGAGGCCACCTCAGAGTGACGAGGTGAGTGATGAAATTCCAGGGCCATGGCAGACATGTCGACAGTGTCACGGAAAGGGACGAAAAGAACAAGGACAATAGGGTGTAGGGAATCTCCCTTGCTTATGGGGCTCGCAATGGGGTGAAATAGATTGTGCGTAGGGGCACGCTGGACACGTTTTTACACACGGGCTACAATTGCGGCCTGGGTATACCGGCCATGGCGGTACAGATGATGGTCGTTGATGTCAAAGGGACCCCTTCTTCACTGGAGGGGGTGTTCATGTACTGGCCAAACCCCCGTCAATGAAACGGTCGCATCAGAAAAAGGTAATAGGGTAAGCTTACGTCATGATCGCGGCGAACCAGGCCTTTTATGGTAAGTAGACCGGAAGGGGAGCAGGCGGGAGAGAGATACCTAAGGACTAGACTAGTGCGGGGGCACTCAAACAAGCTTCATAATCTATGGAGAGGGAGGAAGGAATAAGTTTTACCCTCCCTCGAATTTGAAGTGAAGTACCATGATGACTGACCCTGTGCATAGAGATAGATAAAGGGGAAAAGCAACCCGGGAAGTGGGAATGACCCACAACCCGCAACCCACACAACGATTCGTTCGTTGACATGTGCGTGTGTGTGTATGCGTACGTTCGGGGGTTCGGGTAAATGAATTGAACTGAACCACAGGAACCCGTGATCGCGAATCGATATAATAGCCGCTCAGCCAGTCAGGAAGGGAAGGGGGGTTGTTCGTTAACTACCTCGTCTCGTCTGATGGTTTCTTTTTGGTTTACACTTTTTTTGGGAGTGAGTGAGTGAGAGTAGTGAGATGGCCTGCCCGAGATACGGATTATGATAGGCAAGTAACGTTCCTCCTCAACTGTCAATGATGATGTCAAAATTGTAGATGTTGTGTGCGGTGGAGTCGCATAGACACACACACACATACATACACGCACACACACACGCATATATATTACCACACCACCATACCATCAGTCACGGCATTGCACGGCATTTGAATCAAGCCACAAGAGCTTATTTTTCCCATGGAATTGAGCATGCATTCGCGCGTGTGATGAAAGAAGAGAGAAGAGGGAAGAGATGTTGGGAATGAACTGAATGTATGCTGCTATGCTGTGTAGCGCTTGAATTCCAAAAAATTGTTATTGCCAAGACTAGCTACTACAGACAAGATGACATGTACATGATTAAGATCGATGCGGTGCGCCTTCCCTCTTCTCTTCTCTTCTCTCTCGATTCGAAAAATGAAAATGAAAGTGTGAAGTGTGAAATGTGAAACATCAGCATCACATCATATATAACAAAACAAAACAAAACAAATAAGTGAAAGAAAGAAAGGCAAGCAACCAGTGTCTCTTGATCTTCTTGCTGAACACCTTCACCCCAGAACTCCCTTCTCACGTTAATGCATCCCATAAGCCAAGTCCCGCAAATAGCACCCCCAACCCGACAAGGAAACCGAGGTATGCGACGACATGCACACCAACGCGTGGCAAGAACACGGGTGTGTGTAACAGGGAGAGTGCCCAGTTGATACCGCATACAGCCACGAATGTGCCCCAGAACATACCATTTGACCATGACGCCGGGATGGTTACCATCATTACATCCTTTTCCACCGTTGGGACTTCAGCCAATGGAGAGGTAAGATATCCCGCGGAGAGGAGCAACACAAAACCGAGGGAGAGCACTATCGAAGCAATCCGGAGCAAGCATGACACGAACACAGGCACGCGCTGCAAATCAAATTGACCTTTGCTTTTGAAAAGGAGAGCCAATGTAAAAACTCACGATGGCGGGAAAGCCATACAACTCTTCGAGCTCCTCACGCGCCTTGATCGCAACCAAGTCCTCAAAGTCCTTGTCCACCTCGAGTTGTATCTCCGCATCGCTCGTCACTAGGGCCGACGTGAAGACGATTGCTGTTGTCGTCTACGCACGGGGGATGATCTAGCGGTTTCCATGACAGTACCACCGTCTTCTCCGCGGCTTAAGCTCTCCCGAAGTCGCTCATCCACGGCACGTGGTGGACTTACACTCACGCTCCTGCCATTTTTGGGTACCCTTATCGGCGCTGACAAGACCGCTGCCGCCAATTCATGCGCACGACCCTCTGGAACGAGCACGTCGCGATAGAGTGCGAGCGTCTCATAACCCTGCGCGATGCCCGCGATGACCTCAGCGAGTGACCACCCCAGGGCGAGCCACCACACTTGCCGGAACGCAGGCGCACGGTATGTCGCGGCGCCGCCGGGAACGGTGAGTTCGAGCAGCGGGAAGGCAGCGGTTCGCAGCGCATTGCGCAGAAGGACGTGAAGCGCAGTCCCAAGGAGACTTGTCGCCGTTGGGTGTGGTAAGAGCGCACCAGCGAGGGTAATAGATAAGGATTAAGCAGATGAGCAAGTGAGAAGAGGGAGACGGAGAGGAGGAGCTCTGGTAATGGAGTTGGGAAATATGGCGGGTGGGGTTTTGAAGAGGAGGATGAGTAGGCCATATGAGTGGTGGGAGAAAGGCAGAAAGGAGCCAGACAAGGAGTGAGGTGAGGGACACAATGGTGTACGTTTGAACGAGGCGGCTGTAAGAACCTGCAAATGCAGATGCACATGTGACAGGTTGAACCGAAACCACAGCATGGCTGTATTAGGGTATTTAGGGGAAAGGGGGGATTGTCGTTATTCTCGCGTACCGAGGTACAGTCCTTCAGCCTCTAACAAATCTTCCAATCCTTCTTCACCTATCTCTTCAGGGACGCTGAAAAGGGAATAGCGATATGTCTCAGGGCTAGGCGGGTCACCGATAAGAGGAGCCGTAGCCGTAGCCGTAGCCGTAGCCGTAGCGGTACCATACGATCGTCTTGATCCGACGGTGGCCAATGAGGCGACTGAGTATCGACACCCAAAAGTGGCCTACGACTACCCATAAAGGGATCTGCTGCAGGGGCTTTGCCCTTCAACTTTTTCTGAGGAAAATCGATATTCGATCGATTAGACCTTGTGACCCACCACGCCAACCACCAAAGAGGGGGGTGGGGGGTGGAAGGAAAGGAAAAGGGAAAAAAACAAAAGGGATTGACCCTCACCTCAGCTGTCGTTGATTTGAAGTATGGGGTTGTCGTGAGGAGGCCCCCTAGTCGACCTATAGGCATTTGGTGGAAAGAAGGGAGGAGGAAGAGGAGGAGGAGGTAGGGAGGAAGGAAAGAGGAAGGAAAAAGGGATAGATACGAAGGGGAATTTCAAACTGTGAAAGACGCCATATAACGTCGGTAGGGTAGGAGACCAAGGACCAGACCGAAGTTCGCGAGGGGCGAAGCGAAAAGGCGCAAACTTTGCGGAATTTTGAAGAAATTAGACGACAGCTGACCGTAACCTTCTCGATTCTCTCTCTCAATTGAATGTAGAGACACATCACAGTAGTAACTACTCGTTTTGGTAGTTACAAGTATTTACCCCCCCCCATCTATCAAAGTGGAGCGTCACCTGCCTCAACGGCTCTGGCTCTAGAACGAAACGAAAAAAACCCTCTTGACTCCGTTTTGACACCATTGACAGGACGGACGGAAGGAAAGAGGAAAGGAACCAGAACGAACGTTCATTTATATTTCTATTCTAGAAAAGAATTGGACATAGCCGAGTCCCTGTTGTTAAAGGGTGCACAAGCACATCAGCCACGAACGTGCAAAGACCGAAGGGGAAAGGAAAGGGAGAGGAGGAGAGGTTAAGAGTTAAGGTTAGGTTAGGTTCAGTGATTCGATGCATTTCAACAAGTACCGCGCCCCCCCCCATCTCCACTTTTTTTTTGTACACAAAGGTAAGAGAGGGTTTATATATTGAGCGCAGAACATTCGTGTCCGCCCATCGAAGAAAAGATTACATCACTCGAGACATTGGTGAAGGGATGGTGGAAAAAAAAAATACTCACTCTTGAAAGAGAGAAAAAGGATCCTCAGATGAATTGCCCTAGACGGTTTGGTTTCGTCAGTACCCAAGGTTACTCAGTGGTGCGCGGAAGGCTGGGAAAAAAAATCAGACAAGGCTGAAAATGACCTCCACATGTTTTGTTTTTTTTTTTCGGAATGTGGTAAAGTCCGTATGGTTTATGAATTTGATCATCACGGGAAACGACGTGCATGGGTGTTTTGGAATTAAACAAACTCACCGGGACAAGAGGACGATGAGGGATCATAATACAGAGAGAAGAGGGAAGAACTTGATAACTTTGTCAGTATTTGACCTTTCCCTTCTTGTTGAAGTGGTCATGTGATATACGTGGGTCACATGATGATGAGATCTTAAATTAATTAGTAGTCTCTTCTCTTAAAACCTTCTCCAACTTCTTCCACGATCATGCAAGGCCTTTTACGCTGGGGTATCGAAAACTCTACCACTGGAGATGACCCGAACACCGTTGTTCCACTGACTCGGAGGACGGACCTAGATCCAGGCATCATCGACGTGATACTGGGAAAGCCGGATTCTGAGTTGATGAAGACAGCCCTCGCGAACGCTCAAGATTCCTCCCTAGACGAAGATGCCCGTTCGATGGCACTGGATGATCTTGAAATGGTGAATCACCACGCGCGTTCTCATATCCTTTTTCTCTGACGCCTACTTTTGATTCGACTAGCTCGTGGAGAACATCGATAATGCGAACGGTGTGTTTCTAGTGCTTCCTTTGAAAGTGTATTAACATTGAACCGTGATCGGAACGGTCTTCTAACCTCCTTTTCTTTTCCCATTTCATTTTCTTCTCTCTCTTCATGCAGATCTCGAAAAGCTGAAAATGTGGGAACCGCTGCAAGACTTGCTTTCCTCCCCCTCAGACAACATGAAAACGCAGGCCCTGTGGGTCATCGGTACAGCATTACAGAATAACCCTGCAGCCCAAAATGCAGTGGTTTATTTTATTTATTTTTATTTATTTATTTTTTCCCTCTCCTATCATCCGCCGCCACTGCAGTACTTCGCACATGAACCCCTGCCCACCGTTCTTTCCTTTTTATCGCCCTCGACCAGATCCTCTCGACAACTCCGATCCAAAGCCATATACGCGCTTTCTGGCCTTTTGAAACATAACGCCGCGGCTATCGCCCCGTTTGAAGCGGCAGGCGGGTGGCACACGCTAAGGGGCGCTTTATCTGGTACTACTTGATCTCATTCGTTCTCATCCGCGCTATAAAATGGGGGGAGGATTCTCTCTTGAGATGATTAACGCGCCCATGTTGTTCGCGTCGCAGATTCGGATATTAGCGTGAGACGGAAGACCGCGTTCCTTCTCAACACCCTTCTCATCCCTGCAATCACCACCGTTGCTGGTGCTAGTGATGGCCCGGCAAACGTACACCCCAACTCTCACGCATTAATGGTTGCCGATCCTTCCTCGGCCGACACGGCGCCGGCAACACTGCGCGCAATGCGTGAGCATGGGCTATTGTCTACGCTCGTACGCGAGTTGACGGTGCCGACCCGTATGGACCGGATGGTGATGATGAAGACGGAGGTTATGATACCGATCTAGAGGAGAAATTGATGAGGTGTGCAAATCAATCCCACTCTGAACTTTTCACTTCACTACGGCTCACGTCTCCCAAAAATAAAAAATAAAAAATAAGATCGTTATATACATATGTATCGGCGCATAATGGAAGGTTTGAAGGAGTCGAGAAGAAGTCGCTGAGAGCGTTTTTGGATAGTAGACGGGCGGTCAGGCAGGGTGAAAGTGATGGCGACCTAGGTCTTGACGCGAATGAATTGGAGGCTTTCGAAAACGCGCTCGCGTAAACCCGTCGATATAGACACTAATGGTTTTTTTTAATACGCGTCGGTCGTTTCCATTAATGATCATCGTCATCATCGTCATCATATCGCTGAATGTACAAACTAAACTATAAACAGTATCGTTCGTCCCCCCCCCCGCCTCCGGCGGTTTTTCACATATTCACGCACACATCTAATCGTTCCACAACCAACCACATAAACTACCCGAAGAATTTAAAAAAAAAAAAAAAAACTCACCCGATGATAAACCCTTTCTCAAATGAACGCTCAGCCGACCGCTTCTTATTTTTCCAATGAGCGCGATGCCCGTTTGGTGCATTTCCGACAACGATGATGATGATGATGATGATGATGATGATGTATTGGCGATTTATGTCCAGTACTAATAATGGCCACCGAGGCCACGGGGTTGTCTTGGCCTGATATTTTTTTCTCTCCATCCATGGGGGGCCCCGCGAAACAAGGCTCAAGCATCTTCATCAATTCGCAAAACCCATCCCCCCCCCCCTTCTGCAAATGCAAAGGCCAAAAAAAAAAGGAATGGGGGCAGTCTTACTCGCCGTATGTGTGAAAACAAAAAACAATCAGAAATTGATTTATTGTCTCACAGTGGGGGGGGGGGGGGGCCTCGGAAAACCGTTGGGCAGACCTGGACCTTGTTTGTAGACCATTTCAAGGATGTGAAAAACCGGTGATGAATGCACATATGTGTGTATCGCCTCTTTCAATCTATTTAGCGCCCCTTCTCGCCCGGCTGCCAGCTAAACCAGAGTTCCAACCAACGTTTTGATTTCGAACGATGTAGTGCAAAATCCCCGACATTTTTCATTTTCAAAAATCGATTGGCACCTTCCCCCTGAAAAATCCCTGTTTCCTCGGTCTGTTCATGGTCATTCAACGTGATGGTTCACCAGTTCTGCAACTATTTTTTTTTTCGTACCTCTTTGTCAAGGAGTTCTTGACATCGGTCCGACTTGGAATGGCAAAATGCTTCACACCTCACGAAAATTGGAGCTAAGCTGGTCGCATTCCTGGGCTGCGTGATACATACAGACATTGAAGGGACAACAGGACGATGTAAATGATGTTCGGGATCACCTATTAGTTGTGCGCAGTAAGAAAGTGAGTGTGGATTAGAAGCGAAACGTGTTTGAAGCACGGGTTTAGTTCGCCATAGGGAGAGTGATGGGTTCGTGAGAGATCTGGTAAGGATCCGGGGATAGATGGACCCAGTCCGGAAGGTGTTCAGTTTGTCCGAGAGTTGAAGGATGTGCCAGCTTGCATCGGATGCAGAAAAGAGATTGGGACGGCCCCGCAAGGACAAGGGATTTCTAGCCAGGTTGGGTTTGGGTTCCCTGCAAAGGCGGTTGCCTAGCGAGAGCTTCGTGGCGAGGTCCCAATAGTCGTACAGTCTTGCCACTCACTCCTAGTCCTTGTGCGCCCACCACGAATGCGGCCGTAAGCGCCATCGTTCCCTGTTAGACAAACACATTAAATCCTCACTGGTAACCGATGTCCTCAACCACCTCTTCAGATCTCCAATCTCTTTTTCAGACTGCCTTGAGCGATATCAGATCAAGGCGGGAACAATCCTCATTGACCATCCCCTCACCACCAAGCTGAAAACCTGTAATTCTGCCGACTCCGTTCTCGCCATACTTCAACAGGAAGCACAAGCTTTCCGCAAATTTAGAGGTGATGATGGAAAATGATCAAATTCCTCAAGGGGACAGTTCACGTCCTGTACACCCTTTCTACCAGCGGAATTCTGGGGAGGGTATTGGCCTCGTGGGTGCTACTGTGAATAACAAGCTCTATTATAACTGTCATTCTACAGCCTTTTCCACCTGCAAAAGCCATTTTTGCTGGCATTGGTGTCCTCCTCGCTGTATGTACATCCTTCTTGGCCACTTCTCATCATTATCATCTAATATCGATTGCTATCAGGCAATCAAAGACGTTAGCGCGAGTTATGATGCACTTGTCGATCTCTTTGAATCTACCGAACTGTTTCTCCGACGACTTGATATTTACACCAAAATTCCGTCAACACCAGCAATGAATGAGATAATTGTGAAAATACTGGTCGAGGTTCTGTCTACATTGGCGCTTGCGACGCAACAGGTCAAGGAAGGGAGATTAAGTAAGTGCAGATGGCGAGTTGTGATATAGAACATAAGGATAACATTAAGTTCGCGCAGAGAAATTTGGAAAGAAGCTGTTAGGAGAAAATGATATCGAGGCGGTGGTACAGAGATTAGACCGACTTACACATGAAGAAGCACGGACAACCGCTGCGCAGACTCTAGAAGTGGTCTATGGGCTTTTCAAGACTATGAAAGTGGTAATGGATGGTACGGAAATGTTCATGAATGAGTGATGACAGCGTACTGAGTAATTCTTGGTCATGTAGATGGCAAGGCATCAGTAGAGGGTATGCAGAAGGCACTGAGTATGTTTTCTCTCACCCTGGTACACACGGAAAAGAGATAATAATGGGATTGACAAGTGATGATTCAAGAAATGGCGAATGACATTAACAAGTCGAGACGTGGGTTTTTTTTGTGCCTGGCACTGGCAGGGCATTATTCCTGAGAGAATGTGATAAATAGGTGAACAGCTACAGAAGATTTCAGAAGCTGGCTCTCTCCTCCGGACCCATCGAAAAACCACAACATCGCGCGGAAATCTCACCACGATGGAACTGCTTCATGGTTCATTCATGGCAATACTTTTCCGGAATGGAGAGCCACGGGTTCGTTATTGTGGGTTCACGGAAAGCGTACGTTCATCCACTCCCACTGTTTGCATGTGTTGATATGAATCACCCTGGTTATGTAGCTGGTTCAGGGAAGAGTGTCCTTTGGTGTGCTCCTACCCAATCTCGTCGTTGCCTCTCTATTGACGCGCTGACATGATCGACTAGTTCTGCCCTAATTCATGAAATTACCAAAATGCAAGAGGCAGGCCTGGCGTGTCTTGCATACTATTACTTTGATTTCAGGGATACTGCAAAGCAAGATACCCGCGGCTTCCTCACTTCTCTTCTCATCCAGCTCTCTGCTCAGTCTGATTCTTGTTCCCACATCCTTTCTCGCTTATATTCGATTCATGACGCCGGCTCAAAGCAGCCAAGTGACGATTCCCTTGCCGAATGCCTCGAGGACATGCTGGCGCTCTCTGGACAAGGCCCAATATACATCATCGCAGATGGGCTCGATGAATGTCCTAGGGGTACTGGGACACCGTCACCACGAGAAAGTGTCCTTGAGATTGTGAAGGGACTTGTGAAACTAGGCTACCCTAACGTACATATTTCGGTCACGAGTCGTCCCGAGGCAGACATCGAAGGTATTCTGAAACCTTTAGCGTCTCATTCGGTGTCTCTCCATGATGAGAGTGGACAAACAGAGGACATCAACTCGTACATCAATTCGTTCATCAATTCGGATACAAAAACACGTCAGTGGCGAAAGGAGGATAAAGAACTGGTGATAAATAAGTTGTGTGAAGAAGCTGATGGAATGTGAGGGATCGGTTGAGATGAACCCTTGCAGGTGCAAGTCACTCACTTGATGGGACAGGTTCCGATGGGTGTATTGCCAACTGGACAAACTCCGTCGTTGTCTTCCAGGACGAATTCGGCGTGCTCTGGAAGAGTTACCTGGGACGCTGGACGAGACATACGAGCGCACGTTACAAGATATCGACGACGAGAATTGGGCATATGCTCATCGTCTGTTGCAATGTGTTACTGTTGCTTCTCGGCCGTTCCGTGTCGAAGAGCTTGCAGAATTCCTGGCATTCGATTTCAAGGAAGGAGAAAGTGCAAGATTCGAGGCAGATTGGCGGCCTGAGAATGCAGGGATGCTATTCTCTCTACCTGCTCGAGTTTACTGATGGTCGTAAATGTGGATGGATCGCCGGTCGTTCAATTTTCTCATTTCTCGGTCAAGGAGTTCTTGACGTCGGAGCGATTAGCAAGAGGACGTATCTCACGTTACTACATTCCCCTTGAACCCGCCCATCTGATTGTCGCACAAGCCTGTCTTGCAGTCCTACTGGAGCTAAACGGGCACATCGAGACACACTCGATCGAAGATTTTCGACTTGCATATTATGCTGGCAAGCACTGGGTGGATCATGCGAAATTCGGGAATGTTGCGTTATACATGGACGATGGGATGAAAGAGGTGTTCGACCCAGATGGACCGCACTTTGCGATGTGGATTTGGATTAAAGATAAAGATACGAAAGGCAAGGAAGGGATGATTCTGGAAAGGCCTTCTCAGCCCAGACGGGGACCATTATCGTTCGCGGCAGAAAACGACTTTAGTGGGGTGGCGGAATGGCTAATCACTATGCGGTCACAGGATGTGAATTCCATGAATGGTGGACACTGGAATTCTGCCCCGTTATATACTGCATCTATGCAGAATTGCGTCAATGTGGCAAAGGTGCTGCTCAAGTATGGAGCGGATGTCAATGTACGGGGCAGTGCGGAGTGGACTCTGTTGCACGAGACAGCAAACAAAGGACATTTGGAAATTTCACAATTACTCATCAAATCTGGCGCGGATGTCAATGCCAAGAGTCTCGGGGGCAGCAATCCAATGTTGCTGGCATCTGCAGTAGGGCACAAGGATATCGTACAACTACTACTGGAGCACGGAGCAGACACGAATGCCTGGTATGGAGACAAGTCGGTCCTTTATTGGGCTTTGAAGGGAGGCCATTTGAAAGTCGCGCAGCTTCTGCTCAAGCACAGTGCGGATGTAAACGCTCGGAACGAGAAAGGGCAGACTCTACTGCATGTTGCATCACAACATGGAGATCTGGATGTTGCACGGAGACTGTTGGAACGCGGTGGGGATGTAAATGCACGGAATAATCAGGGGAAGACACCTTTCGAAGCGGCGTCTGAGAAGGGACACAGGGAAATAGCAGAACTGTTGTTGAAGTAGCGCCGAGGAGCATACGGTGTAGCCATACGTTGATCGGTGATTCTCTTGTAATGATCCTCTTCTATGTCCAACGTAGGTGCTTTGCATAATACGGTATACAGATATGGGGATTACAGTCCACAGATGAGCCAGAGGAGCACACAAGGGCACCACAACTCGTCCTCTGTTCTAGCCTCGGGCTATAAGAAGTTAATTTAGCCCCTATGTCACAAAACCCTATTGCATTTAGCCTCACAATGTCGTATAAGCAGTTGTTGGGCCAAATGTAGATGCAGACGCCACCTTAAGTAGTCTCGAGTGTCGAAGATCGAGCAACTTGAAATGGAGCGTGGGGCCAGGAGGGTATAGGATGGAGACGTGATTGGATCCTTTCATTGTGTGTGTGCCTTTTGTTTTGTACGGATTACTGTGCTATAGAATATACGAGCAACTAAGAGGTTTTATGCCGAAGGCCAAAGAGCCAGATTTATGTTGATCCTCATCCACTATGTGCCCATATTAATAGTCCCTAAGTGGGTGCGGGCGGTTACTTTGTCGGGAGGCAAGTCGACGATGGTGGATGATGAGAACGTGTACGCCTATGAAATCACGTGCACAGGGCGTGTGGGTGTCTTGCAGGGTCTGCGGTCGTTGCACCCGTCTGGCAACAACTATGATGATGATGCCAGCGTGAGATGGACCCCTCTGCGCGAGACGTCAGACAAAGGACATTTGGAACTTCCGCAGTTACTCATTGAATCCGGCGCGGATGTCAATGCCAGGCGTCTCATGGGCAGGACACCATTGTTTTCGGCATCAGAAGAAGGACATGAGGACGTCGCACAGCTACTCCTTGAGCGCAGCGCCGAAACAAATGCCTGGTACGATCACAAAACAGCTCTTTATCAGGCATTGGAGGAAGGGCATTTGGAAATCACACAACTTCTATTCAAGCATGATGCAGATGTAAACGCTTGGAACGTCGACAGCCAGACTCTACTGGATGTTGCATCACAATAAGGATATCTAGATGTTGTACGGCGACTACTGGAATGCAGTGTGGGTATAAATGCGCAGAATATTTGGGGAGAGACGTTTTTCCAAGTGGTGTCTGGAAGAGGAAATTGCGAAATGGTAGAACTGTTGTTGAAGCCTGGCACCAAGGAGTGTAAGGCAGACACACAATTATCACTATCTATGGGCTATCACAGTTGAAGCAATAAGTGCCCCATCATTCGTTCGATGCAAGTGCATTACATGGCATGATATGCTGTCGGTGAGGGATCGAGGCGAAACAAGAGTGGTTGATGGTGATATTTCTTTCCTTTCTACGTGGGTTATCGTGTTTGCATGTATATGCACGAGAAGGGAAACGCTTGGGTTTTTTGATTATTGTGATGATAGTAAATAATAGAAATGGGAACGAAGAGAGACGTTTTGGATTATGGCAATGTCGAGGGTCCTGAATTACAGATGGGTCACTAGGTTGAGGGTCAACTCCGAGCCGTCTGTTGTTCAGTGTTTGTCCTTAGTTCAGCGAAGTAAATCAGTACTAGGGTCACGTGACCACGTGACCCAGTTACGGCAGTACTCTACAAAACGGAAGAAAAGGTGCATAGCTATCTATTTGCATGTTTTTTTATTATCAAGAACAGGTTTTTTTCAAAGTCAGATGGAAAACTGGATGAGAATCCAGATGACGACAAGGATGATAGTTGGTTGGATGAGCCGAATCTTGAGATGTTCCGTCCTGAACATTCTCTAGAGGTCTCACCAACCATTGATCTGTCATCTCAGTGTCTTGCAGCAGCTCTTTCTGATGAATCAAGTGACACTTCTGTGGCTGCCCTAACCTTCCAGAGTCCTAGACGACAACTTGATAAAATTTTCATTGAAATTGAAAACATCACGTGAAAGTATCACGTGATTGCTTACTGGTAAATTACCAGTAAATCACTGGCCTCAAATATTTTTTTATTTTTTATTTTTTTTGAAATCGAATTTATTCACGCTTCAGAGTGTGTCCCAAATCACGTGGCTACTATGGGACAGAGTAGCTACTAGATTGTACAGGTGGAAGGTACTAGGCTGAAAGGGAAAACCTCACTGGGAGGAAAGGGCTTAACTAAAGAGTGGAAGAAGTAGGTCCACCCAGCACATTTTGACGCATCACGTGACGTACATACAGAGACAAACAACAGGAAGCGTACATGAGACTTCCAATTGCCTCTCGGTATTGCGCTTTCTTCATCTTTTCAGTGTCAGTCGGCGTTTGCGGTGAGTATTCCACTCCTGGTGGCATCGCAGTGTCGTAAGGTTTTGTATCTTCAAGTTTGAATTGTGCATTAGAAGAACTTGGCGATCGAGAGAGAATGTGTTGAAATAATCGACTCCGTATACTTGAGTGAAACTGTGTGCAACAAGTCTTGCTTTGTACTTGTCCACGGTCCTGTCGGCCTTGCATTTGACACGAGAAACTCATTTTGATCCAACTATATTCTCATTTTCTGGGCATGGTACCGTAATCCTCGTTTTTGCCTTTTCCAGTGTAAGGATTTTGCAGTCCATGGCCTCCTTCCAAAAAGGCCAGTCGTCGCGTGTTTGAGCTTCAATGAGTGATTTTGGATCAACCTTTGGCATCTTCAATAGCTTCTGCAATCATATTGTCATATTCTGCCTGATAAGCATAAACCGTGTCTGCAGATAGGTCAGCGATAGATGCAGAGCCTTCTTCTTGGGTGTCTGGATCCTGGTATCTATCCATGCTGTGGCTGCTATTCCAATACATAATACAGCTTGCATATTTCATTCTACATACTAAAAAAAAATGGTTTCCTGCTGTCAAACACCCAAAGGGCTCAGGAGACGTTACATATTGTTTGTCTCTGTATGTACATCACGTGATGCGTCACAATGTGCTGCGTTCAGTGTTCAGTGCCGGGTCCAGACTATCACCTAAAACCCCGTCCAGTCCAAGTGAGGCTCTTGATGATAAGCCTCAATCAACGTTCCCATTGGAACAGAGTTGAACACACGATCGGTGTCCTAGAGGAGCATCTTTAAGGAGAGCAGTGCCGCTGAGATAGAGAGACCTGCGTTCAGTTTCTCACAACCTGGTCTATGCAGGAAAATGAGCCGGAATGATTAGTGTGCTATGTTAAAGGAAATGCATACAGAGTTCGGAACGAGGTTATGGAACGGAGTTAATCAAAGAGAGCCTACATAGTAGTTGCCATTCTACTCAGCTGCAGCTGTGACTAGCACAGTTTCGCCTATTGTTGTTGCTGGTTGCGCGTCTATCTCCTATATCCGGTCGCACCTCAAGGCTATGATATCGTCGTGCGCTATCTATTGTGATGCTTGCGATCAATCCCATTCTATTCAACACCCATGTCTTCAAACACCTCTTCCGATTCTGTTAGGTCTCTCTTTGAATCCGCATTGAACGAGTTTGAGAAACGAGCAAACACATCTCTCCTCCAACATCAGCTCGCGATCAAACTTATCCATTGTCAGGACGCCGAATCCGTCATTTCCATACTCCAACAGGAGGCAAATAAGTTCAATAAATTTAGAGGGGAAGATGGAAATGTGATGAAGTGGATCAAGCGCACCGTTCATGTTCTTTATTCCCTCTCCACGAGCGGCGTCCTCGGAAATAGTCTTGGGCTAGTATGTCGTAATGCGCTTGTTTCTCATGCCATACGCTGCTGCGAACTAACCTAACCTTTTCTTCCAGTCCTTCCCACCCGCAAATGCAATTTTCGCTGGAATCGGTATCTTACTTGGGGTATGTGTAATTCTCTCAGCTGCTTTGAGCAAGTCTCTTTGACACCCATGATTACTAGGCAATCAAGGACGTCAGCTCGAGCTACGATGCGCTTGTAGATCTTTTCGAGTCTATGGAAAACTTCCTCAGACGTCTTGACATTTACACGAAGATCCATCTACGACAGCAATGACGGCGATAGTCGTGAAAATCCTTATCGAATTCCTGTCCACTCTTGCCCTCGCTACGGAACAGGTCAAGCAAGGGCGCCTCAGTGAGTTTCTCAGATTGTGGGGACGCAGGGGCTTTTGTTGAATCTCACGCAGGAGCATTCGGAAAGAAGCTTTTAGGAGAGAATGATGTTGGAGCTGTTCTACAGAGGTTGGATCGACTTACGCAGGAAGAAGCTCGGACAACGGCGGCGCAGACTTTGGAGGTTGTTTATGGTCTTGTGAAGAATATGAAAGTGGTCATGGACGGTACCGAAAAGTTCGAAATGATCACTCAGACCGAGCTGAATATCTACCCATTTCAGACGGAAAAGCATCAACAGACGAGGTTCATCAAACTCTTGGTAGTTCTCGCTTACTCTATAACTCTATAATCGAGCGAAGCTGACTGTTGGTTAAAGTGGTGATGCAGCAAGTCGCCAATGAGATGGATAAGTCAAGACGTGTGTCCTCTTCGTACTCGGTCATGTCTGGTTGTAGAGACTAAGAATTTTGCGCAGGTGAGCAGTTACAAGAGACCTTCCGAAGATGGCTCTCTCCTCCAGACCCATCGAAAAACCACAACATCGCGCGGAAATCTCACCACGATGGAACTGCTTCATGGTTCATCGATGGCAACACTTTTCCAGAATGGAGAGCCACGGGTTCGTTATTGTGGATTCATGGAAAGCGTACGTTCATCCACTCCCACTGTTTGCATGTGTTGATATGAATCACCCTGGTTATGTAGCTGGTTCAGGGAAGAGTGTGCTTTGGTGTGCTCCTACCCAATCTCGTCGTTGCCTCTCTATTGACGCGCTGACATGATCGACTAGTTCTGCCCTAATTCATGAAATTACCAAAATGCAAGAGGCAGGCCTGGCGTGTCTTGCATACTATTACTTTGATTTCAGGGATACCGCAAAGCAAGATACCCGCGGCTTCCTCACTTCACTTCTTACTCAACTCTCTGCTCAATCTGATTCTTACTCCTACTTCCTTTCTCGATTATACTCGATGCATGGCGCTGGCTCAAAACAACCAAATGACGATGTCCTCGTTTCATGCCTCCAGGACATGCTCGCGCTCTCTGGACAAGGCCCAATATATATTGTCGCGGATGCACTCGACGAATGTCCTAGGGGCACTGGGACACCGTCACCACGAGAAAGTGTTCTTGAAATCGTAAAGGAAATTTTCAAGTTAGGCTACCGTCACGTACACATTTGCGTCACGAGTCGTCCCGAGATAGATATCGAAGGTATACTTAAACCTTTAGCGTCTCATTCGGTGTCTCTCCATGATGAGATCGGACAAATGGACGATATCAATAACTATATCAACTCGTTCATCAACTCAGATACGAAAACACGTCAGTGGAGAAAGAAGGATAAAGAACTGGTGATCAATAAGTTGTGTGAAGGAGCTGATGGAATGTGAGGCATTGTTTGACATGATGTTCTCCACAACCTATTCACGTGATGGTTCAGGTTCCGATGGGTGTATTGCCAACTGGACAAATTGCGTCGGTGTCTTCCAGGACGTATTCGGCGTGCACTCGAAGAGTTACCTGGGACACTGGACGAGACATACGAACGGACTTTACAAGATATCGACGACGAGAATTGGGCATATGCTCATCGTCTGTTGCAATGCGTCACAGTTGCTTCTCGGCCACTCCGTGTCGAAGAGCTCGCAGAGTTCCTCGCGTTTGATTTTGACGACGAAGAAATTCCGATATTCGAGGCAGATTGGCGGCCTGAGAATGCAGGAGATGCTGTGCTCTCTACCTGCTCCAGTTTACTCGCCGTCGTCAACGCGGATGGTTCTCAGGTTGTTCAATTTTCTCACTTCTCGGTCAAGGAGTTCTTGACATCAGAGCGATTAGCAAGAGGACGTATCTCACGCTACTACATTCCCCTTGAACCCGCGCATCTGATTGTCGCACAAGCCTGCCTCGCGGTTTTACTGCAGCTTGGCGATCACATCAACAAACACCCTATTAAACGGTTTCCACTTGCTGGTTATGCTGCCGAGCATTGGGTGGATCATGCGAAATTTGGGAATGTTTCATCACGTACAGATAATGTGATGAAACGACTGTTCGACCCGGATGGACCACACTTTGCATTGTGGATTTGGGTCAAAAGTATGGAAGGAAATGAGAGTGCGACACTAGAAGGGGCTGCCCCTCGACCGAAAGGAACAGCTCTATTCTATGCCGCTGAAAGCGATCTTGGGGGGGTTGCGGAATGGCTAATCAACATGCGATCACAGGATGTGAATTTGCGGAGTGGCAGAGACATGAATTCGCTCCCATTATATGTTGCGTCTATGCGGGGTTCCGTCAATGTGGCGAAGGTGCTGCTGAAGTATGGTGCAGATGTCAACAAGCAGGGCAGTTCGAAGTGGACTCCGCTGCATGAGGCAGCGAACTCAGGATATTTGGAAATTTCACGCGTACTCATCGAATCTGGCGCGGATGTGAATGCAAGGAGTTCCACAGGTAGGACACCATTGTTGTCGGCATCAGAAGAAGGATACAAGGACATCGTACGGCTACTACTGGATCATGGGGCAGACGCAAATGCCTGGAATGCTAAGGTCGAGACTCCATTTGGTCAAGCACTGAAGAAAGGAGATCAAGAAATCATTAGACTTTTACTCGAGCATGGCGCAGATGTCAACGCTCGCAATAGAGACGGCCAGACTCTCCTACACCTAGCGTCACGAAATAAAAATCAAGATATTATACGGGGACTACTAGGGCATGGCGCGGATATAAATGCGCAGAATAAACGGGGAGAGACGGCTTTCCAGGTGGCATCCAGAGAAGGACACGATGAAGTAGTAGAACTGTTGTTGGAACATAGTGCAGAGGGAGCTCCGCAACTGGTGACTCTCCATGACGACTTGCAGTTGACGACGTAAGCGTCCTATCATTCTAGAGATGTAGGTTCTTTCCAACACACGATTTCTGTTGCAGACGGTAGTTGTTAAGTTCTGTGTTTTCGAGCCATCAATGCGACGCAAACACTTCGTTCAGTTGTGGAGGTGGAGCCTGTATTTGTTATCTGTTTTCTTTCTCCGATGGATATCATTGCCCTTGAGTCAAGGAAGGTTTATGTATCGAGTTGTACCGGAAGGGACATGCCTTTATGTTTGGTTGGTTGCAATGAAGCTATTTTTGCACGAACATAAAGAGACCCTTTTAGAATATCAGAGTCTGTCTGAAACTAAAGATGAATTTATTGAATGCAGCCTGAGGTTAGATAATCCAAACTACCTAGAATGGTAGTTGTAATTCAGTTATGATGGTCAGAACTGACAATATATTAGTCTTTACCTAGAATGGTAGTTGTAACTAGACTAGTTACTAGTTAAACTAGTATGTGTTAGCTACATAGGTAAAGATAAGATAACAAAATACTCACTTCAGTTATGATGGTCAGAACTGAAGTGAACTGTACAGTAAAAGCATCCTGTGACGGGTGAAGCTCCATGTACACTTAGAAACAAAAAGGGCAAAGGGTGTGGTGACCTAAGTTGTTGGGCGTACTGCAGAGGCAAACATCACACATTAAGTAATGACCAGGAACTGTGTCACCCACTGTGGTTTATGCAACCACGATGATGGCGTTCTGAAACTGGAAGAAACTGCAGCCCCAAGAGGACAAGATCCAGAGGATCATGTCACACAGGGAGGCAGGATATCATTAGCACTATGTATCGAACTCGTGTAGACAGTTACTCACCTGCAGCCCCAAGAGGACAAGATGGGGGGCTACAGGCTGTTACAGAGGGTCTTATATACATTTCTCAGTGTAACGAGGTAAGCAATGAGTGTAAGCAAGAATCAGCAAGTATCAGTCAGCTGTATTGCTGACTGAGCCTTATCTCTGTGATTCGTAAGCTGCTTTACTCTGCTGACTGATCATGCTCCACAGTGTGATGTCATAATGATGTCACTGTGGAGTAGATAACTGATATGTAGTCTAGCCCTTAGGTCTGGAACACATCTATCTACTGATACATGTGGTTCTGTGCTAAAATTGGCCATGGCCCAACCTGGGCCCTTATCTAGAGCTCCACTTACCTAGAATCTTCTAGGCTGGACTCTGCTTATCTTGATAGCAGCTCCACTTGGTCTAGAACTGTCTAGACTGTGGGGCCTCTGCCTATTGTGGTAAACACAATAGAGAATCGACTTGTTATTGTTGAGTGGCTCTTGTGCTGACTAAGCAGCATGTGACTATTACATGTGACTCGGTCACATGATCCATGTCACGACTACATTCCCATGATCATGTGTTGAGACTGCTGGGTAATCTTCCCACAGTCATGTGATCCAAAAGGGAGAAAAATAAAGGAAAAATAAAAGTAGAGCCGTGACACATCCTTTAAATACTGTAAATGAGTGTGCTTATAGTAACCAAGATTCAGAAGGATTGTGTCTAATCAAGTAAGGTATCAAACTATTCACAGGAAGGTGAAACGCAGTCTGTGTGCTACTGCACAACACACAACTCACTTGTTAGTATCACACACTTAGCAATTGATCCGACCTGGCCATATTGATCCATTTCTGACAGAATTAATGTCAGAATTCTTTATTGTCAGGACTAGAAAGAGCAATCTTATGCATCCTGAGTTTGTATTTCACACTGAGACTGTTCCTTTTTTCTCAGACTTGTTCCTCATTAGACTGCCTGAGGGAGCCAGTCACCGTCCAGTCCACCCAAGCAATATTGTGATTGGAGGTGACTCGGCTGGTGGAGGACTGGTGATTGCATTACTTCGTGACTCCATGTGGAAATGCAGCCTGAGGTAGAAAGATAAATCTGGTCAAAACAACTCTGTTGTAAAATACAGAAATATTGTCCTTAAATACTGTAAGGAGTGTGCTGTGCTGAGATCATAAGGATTGTACTTAATTATAATAAATGAGTGTGTGGGTATCATCTTGCACTGCCAACACCGGTCACCACTGATCCAGTCCGGCCTACTCTGATCCATTACTGGCTCAACACTCCGGACTTCCATCTAATGAATGCAGCCTGAGGTTAGATAATCCAAACTACCTAGAATGGTAGTTATAATTCAGTTGTGATGGTCAGAACTATATATTAATTAGTCTTTACCTAGAATGGTAGTTATAACTAGTGCGCATTAGCTACATAGGTAAAGATACAGTGCCTCACAAAACTGAGTCAATGTTTTGCACTTTTGCACTGTTTGTTGAATATTGCACCAACAAAAACAAATATAAACAAAGTCTTGGTGTATAATAAAAGGTACAAGATAAGGGCTATGTAATGCAAAAATGATTATGTAATTCTGATCAAAACCTGTGGAGCTATGCCCATTTCAAATTGGGGACTCATTGACTCAGTTTTGTGAGGGGGTATCAGAAATATCAGAATCTGATGCTCCACCAAATGTACAGCAACCAATCCTTAATATATGGTTACCATAGTTATCTTAATACTGATGGGACCTGGAATAGAGCTATTTAATCATGGTTTACATTCCCAGAATATTATAATTTCCCAATGCACCCCACCTCCTCTGCCCAGAAAGAAAACATGCTCTCTCTGGCCTCTGAAGGTCATTCCACTCACACTATTGCCTCCAGACTCAGCCTCAGCCAGTCCACAGTCTCTAGGACACTCAGAATCTTCCCTCCCAACCATCAGTCACCTCATTTTGGTCATCTTTCCAAGCTCTCTGCTACCTCTGAACATGCTATCATGATACAAATCACCACAGGAAAGGTTGCCAATGCTGTCCAGGCCACAAAGCACATCAATTCCATCATCCCCAACCATGTCTCTTCACAAACTGTGCATTGGGTTCTTAAACAACATTCATTCAAGGCTGTAACAAAGAAGAAAAGGCCACTACTCTCTGCAGTACATTGCAAGAAGCACTGGGCCTTTGCTTTGAAGTACAGAGAGTGGACTGTGGAGGACTGGCATCTGACCCAAACCTGTTAATTTTGGTCTCAGCTGACCAAATCACCCTCTCACAGTCCTCCATAGCTCATTTTTGGTACTTCAAAGCAAAGGCCCAGTGCTTCTTGCAATGTACTGCAGAGAGTAGTGGCCTTTTCTTCTTTGTTACAGCCTTGAATGAATGTTGTTTAAGAACCCAATGCACAGTTTGTGAAGAGACATGGTTGGGGATGATGGAATTGATGTGCTTTGTGGCCTGGACAGCATTGGCAACCTTTCCTGTGGTGATTTGTATCATGATAGCATGTTCAGAGGTAGCAGAGAGCTTGGAAAGATGACCAAAATGAGGTGACTGATGGTTGGGAGGGAAGATTCTGAGTGTCCTAGAGACTGTGGACTGGCTGAGGCTGAGTCTGGAGGCAATAGTGTGAGTGGAATGACCTTCAGAGGCCAGAGAGAGCATGTTTTCTTTCTGGGCAGAGGAGGTGGGGTGCATTGGGAAATTATAATATTCTGGGAATGTAAACCATGATTAAATAGCTCTATTCCAGGTCCCATCAGTATTAAGATAACTATGGTAACCATATATTAAGGATTGGTTGCTGTACATTTGGTGGAGCATCAGATTCTGATATTTCTGATACCCCCTCACAAAACTGAGTCAATGAGTCCCCAATTTGAAATGGGCATAGCTCCACAGGTTTTGATCAGAATTACATAATCATTTTTGCATTACATAGCCCTTATCTTGTACCTTTTATTATACACCAAGACTTTGTTTATATTTGTTTTTGTTGGTGCAATATTCAACAAACAGTGCAAAAGTGCAAAACATTGACTCAGTTTTGTGAGGCACTGTATGTAGAGCGTTAGTCTCAAGGTATGATAGTAAGTAAGAGAGAGGACTTACACTTCAGAGATAGAAGGAACTCTGAAGTGTAAGAGACGAAACAGACACCCTTATATACACTTTCAAGGGATGGTCTGTGCACTGGGAATAAGTCCACAAGTGCCAGACAATGTCCAAACAATAAACATGAGGGACTAAGGCCATTGGCCATTACAGAAATCACATGCTACATGGTGTATCAGTCAGCTACTGCGGAATGTGAGAAAGAAAGTAATAATGATAATGTAAAAAGTCCGAGACTCTGGTATCTAATCTAATCTACAAAGTAGCTAATCTAATCACCTGATGCCTGAAGCATCACTGAACATCTTCTGTGTTCAACATCCCTCCATGCTGAAGGCATCTGGTCATGGATGGGAAATGAATTGGATGAGCACACTGCCATCACAATTGAATGAACATATCGCCAGAGATCCAACTTCTCTAACTCTTGAGTGCAAGGACAAGAGCATGGTGTTCAGAGGCATATTGCGGTGATTCGCTTATGCAAACTGAAACCATACACACCTCTTGCATCACTCTCGAAGTTGAGAACTTTGCTCATGGTGGGAAAGTGAGACTGGTGTACTAAGTCTCCAGATTCCAGTTCTCTCATTCCAGCATAAGTCCAAGTCCATTGACCATGGTTTCAAACGATGCTCTTGGTAGAGACTTAGTGAAGCCATCTGCCAGCATCTCACCTGTGGGGGTTCGCACTAACTCAATTATGTGCGATTCAATGTACCCCCTAATGGCATGGTACTTTATCGGAATATGCTTTGACTGCCTTCCTGTGACTGGGTTTAATGCCAAATCTACGGCACCCTTATTGTCACAATGGAGTAGTATAGGAGAGGACACCTCGTACCCTAATTCCTCCATAAAAGTCCTATACCATGCTGCCTGATTTGCAGCCTCAGAGAGGCTCATATATTCGGCCTCAGTGGTGGACTGTGCTACTGTTTTCTGCTTTCTGGAACACCATGAAATGGCACCATTTGCCAAGAAAAACACATAGCCTGAGGTAGAGCAGCAGTCCTCTTGATCTCCCCATGAGGAATCTGCAAAGCCATGAAGGCCACTCTCCCCATTCCCTCCAGAATACCGCAATTTGCAGTCTTTTGTACTATTAAGATACTTTAAGACATATTTTGCAAGTCACATGTGATCTTGAGAGGGGTTGGAAGCGTATTGACTAAGGCGTGCCACTGCAAAACTGATATCAGGTCTGCTTCCAATCTGCACCCATAGCAGAGACCCCATCAGCTGTTGGTACTTCTTTATTTCAGAAGTAGATGCCTGGCCATCAAATTTGACCAGATGTACATCAGCGCCAGAGGGAAGAGGAGTATATACTCGGTTGGAATCCCTCATCCCAAACTTCTCAATAATAGATAAAACGTAGGCTGCTTGGTCAATCTCCAGTGTCTTATTAGGACGATCCCTGGTGATGTTAACTCCAAGGTATGACTGGATCTCTCCCAAGTCAGTCATCTCATATCGATTAGATAGTGATGACTTCAGCCACGTTATCTTATCATTGGAAGATCCAAGTATAGTAATGTCATCTACATAAAGAATGACATAAAGTGAATCATCCTCCTCCTTTTGATGAAACACATATACTCCTGCATCAGAGTACGTCCGAGTAAAGCCCAGTTCATTAAGAACTGCATGGAACTGAAGATTCCATGCTCGGGATGCTTGTTTGAGGCCATATAATGCTTTTTGTAGCCTACAAACTTTGGACTCTTGACCAGCAACGACGAAACCAACTGGTTGCTCCATGTAAATTTCCTCATCCAGATCACCATGTAGGAATGCCGATTTGACATCCATTTGGTGGATTTCCCAATCCTCTAGCGTAGCTAGTGCTAGTAATAGTCTAAGTGATTCAAATCTGGCGACTGGAGAAAAAGTTTTGTCAAAGTCCACTCCTTCTACTTGAGTGAATCCTTTTGCCACGAGCCTAGCACGAAACCGTCCATCTGGTTTCAGCTTAAAAACCCATTTTGATTTTACCGCCTTTCTTCCTTTAGGAAGATCCTCAAGGCGCCACACATTAAGTTTATCTAAGGCATCAATTTCATATTTACATGCCTCAAGCCATTCATTGGCATTATCAGACTGCATTGCCTCCTGAAAAGTCAGGGGATCTCTATAGGAGACTCCTGCGGCATTAAGCAATTCCATATGCCCAAGTCTGGATGAACCCTCCACGAACTCAGCATTATCCTCATTATAAAATTGAGGATTCATACGACGTGAACGTTTGGGACGAGCAGTATCAAGAGATAGATCTTCCTGCACAGCCCTGTCATGTTGCTGAGAGCGTGGACTTTCCCTAGTAAATACTGGTTGGGAAATCTTGCCAACATTCTTCTTAGATTGTCTTTTGGCATGAGTTCTCTGGGGGAGTTCAGATGGTTCCATGATTTGGGATAGAGGGGTCTGATAGATAGTAATGTCATGTGTCTCATTTTCGGGTGTGGTAGGCTCAGGATTTATTTGAGGAGGTTCCACTACCTCCTGTTCCTCAACCTCGGCGTCCTTGTCTTCAGGAGCCTGAGGAACTGTGGCTATTGCTGGTTGAGGCTGGACTGGCCTCTCAACTTCTAAGACAAAAGGTGTTACGAACCCCGCTGCATCGTCTTGTTCCCTTTTCTTTCATCACATGACACGCTGTTTGACTCTGTTTGTCCCTTCATTGACCGTGTTATGACTTCCTTTGTACATATTTGTCCCTTATCTCTGACCAAGGCTGTGCTTATCTCTGACTCATACCTTACACAAGAATGCTTATGTATTTTCCCACCAGAATCGCGACTATACCAGAATCGTCTACGTATATTCTCATCTGGCCCACTTGATTCCGTTCCCTCTTTAGATATATTACGACTTTGTTGATACACCAAGTACGACACTCTGATTTAGACTCCGACCTCTATTACGTATATAAGGCCTGCCTAGATAGCCTGTATACCTCAGACTCGACTTCTTAATCGACTTGGTGCATTACCTTCTGGGTGATTCCTAAGACCCGACTCTTGAATTGTCTCAGTGCTTCTGGCACTCTTCCGCTCACCGACACCAAGGGATTAGCTCCTTTGTGTTGACTTCTCACCCGATCTCTGTGTACTTGAAAGACAGTACACACCTGACTTCGTAGTTCCGCTACACGACTTATCACACGTCGTGACAAATGCCCGCACCAGGCATTACACTCCAGAATACCGCAACTTGCAGTCTTTTGTACTATTTAAATATTTTAAGACATATTTTGCAAGTCGTATATGATCTTGTGAGGGTTGGAAGCATATTGGCTAAGGTGCGCCACAGCAAAACTGATGTTGGGTCTGCTTCCAATCTGCACCCAAAGCAGAGACCCCATCAACTGTTGGTACTTCTTTATTTCAGAAGTAGATGCCTGGCCATCAAACTTGACCAGATGAACATCAGTGCCAGAGGGAAGAGGAGTATATACTCGGTTGGAATCCCTCATCCCAAACTTCTCAATAATAGATAAAACGTAGGCTGCTTGGTCAATCTCCAGTGTCTTATTAGGACGATCCCTGGTGATATTAACTCCAAGGTATGACTGGATTTCTCCCAAGTCAGTCATCTCATATCAATTAGATAGAGACAACTTCAGCCACATTATCTTATCATTGGAAGATCCAAGTATAGTTATGTCATCTACATAGAGAATGATGTAGAGTGAATCATCCCCCTCTTTATGATGATACACATATACTCCTGCATCAGAGTATGTCCAAGTAAAGCCCAGTTCATTTAGAACTGCATGGAATTGTAGATTCCATGCTCAGGGGGCTTGTTTGAGGCCATATAATGCTTTTTGTAGCCTACAAACTTTGGACTCTTGACCAGCAATGATGAAACCAACTGGTTGCTCCATATATATCTCCTCATCCAGATCGCCATGTAGGAATGCCAATTTGACATCCATCTGGTGGATTTCCCAATCTTCTAGCATAGCTAGTGCTAGTAGTAATCTAAGTGATTCAAATCTGGCGACTGGGGAGATGTTTCATCAAAGTCCACCCCTTCTATTTGGGTGAAACCTTTTGCCACAAGCCTAGCACGAAACCATCCATCTGGTTTCAGCTTAAAGACCCATTTTGACTTGACTGCCTTTCTTCCTTTTGGAAGATTCTCAAGGCACCACACATTAAGTTTATCTAAGGCATCAATTTCATATTTACATGCCTCAAGCCATTCACTGGCATTGTCAGACTGCATTGCCTCCTGAAAAGTCAGGGGGTCTCTGTAAGAGACTCCTGCAGCATTTAACAGCTCCATATGCCCAAGTCTGGAAGAACCCTGCACAAACTCTGCATTGTCCTCATTATAAAATTGAGGATTCATGTGACATGAACGTTTGGGACGGGCTGTGACACTTTCTTACTAGTATTTCACATTTTCTCTCTTTTTTTGTCTTCTATGCCCCTTTCTTTCACTGTATACCTTATCAGATCCACTTATCTGATGGCCATAGTCTGGACAAGGGATTCAACTCCCATGTCATCTGATTGATGATCTCATAGTTGATGTCATAGACCTTGTGACCTTAGTATGACCTCATAGATGATATCATGACCATTGTGACCTACTATGATATCATTTGTACAAGACTCTAGACTATGACTTCATAGTAGCTACATTGTATTTAAGGACTACAATAAATCCAAGGACAGACCAAGTCTGTTCTCCTTGTACCAATCAAAGGTCCTTAGGAAGTCCCTTCAGCCCTCTTCCAAGATGTGACTTGAGAGGGTTTGGCTCACCAGTGGCTCCAGCAAAGGCTCTTGCCTTGCTATCTGAATACCCTGACTTCACATGTGACATTCAGACTTGTTGCCTTGATCCATACCAGCCACGTGCTGTGATGTCTTGATTTGACTTGACACTTGCATCTCTTGACTGATTTGATTGACCTTGACCTGAACCCAAACCAACGCACACTGAAGGACCTGTGTGCAACACGGGCAGTATCAAGATTTAAATCTTCCTGCACAGCCCTATCACATTGTTGAGATCGTGGACTTTCCTAGTAAAAACTGGTTGTGGAAGTCTGCCAACATTCTTCTTAGATGATCTTTTGGCATGGGTTCTCTGGGGGAGTTCAGATGGTTCCATGATTTGGGATGGAGGAGTCTGATAGATAGTGACGTCATGTGTGTCAAGTTCATTTTCAGGTGTGGTAGGCTCAGGATTTATTTGAGGAGGTTCCACTACCTCCTGTTCCTCAACCTGGGCGTCCTTGTCTTCAGGAGCCTGAGGAACTGTCACGTTTGCTGGTTGAGGCTGGACAGGCCTCTCTACTTCTAACACAAAAGGTGTAACTTTTCCTTTTGTTTTCCCTTGCTGTCCTTGGCAAGGTTGGATGGAAAGGATCCTTCATCAAATGTCACATCTCTTGACAATATGAAGGATCAAGTATGCATATCCCAAAGAAGATATCCTTTAGAGTGGGGTGCATACCCAACAAAGACTGTTTCCCTGGCTTTGTGATCCAGTTTATGTTGAACGCAGAAGATGTTCGGTGATGCTTCAGGCATCAGGTGATTAGATTAGCTACTTTGTAGATTAGATTAGATATCGGAGTCTCGGACTTTTTACATTATCATTATTACTTTCTTTCTCACATTCCACAGTAGCTGACTGATGAACCATGTAACATGTGATTTCTGTAATAGCCAATGGCTTTTCTCCCTCATGTTTATTGTTTGTACTTTGTCCAGCACTTGTGGACTTATTCCCAGTGCACAGACCATCCCTTGAACTGTATATAAGGGTGTCTGTTTCGTCTCCTACACTTCAGAGTTTTCTTCATCTCTGAAGTGTAAGTCCCATTTCTCTTCTACTTACTACCTTACCTTTGACTAACTGTCTCTTGTAGATAACTTGTCTTGTCTAGGTGTGTAGTATAGTAATACAGAGTTTTCTTCATCTCTGAAGTATAACTTGTCTTGTCTAGCCTAACCCGCTAACCTCTTAGTCAGTATGCTGCACACATGCCTGTTCGACAGTTTACGTCTTTTATCCTCTGGGACAGTGTAATAGGCTAAGCAGCCAAATATTTTAAAGTAGGAGACATCTGGAATGTCCCCATCCAGAAGCTCAAGTGGTGTCCTCCACTTATTAGAGTGGATAGGCATTCTATTGTATATGTGACAGGCTGTTCGCACTGCACATTCCCAGAAACCAAGGGAAAGACCAGCATGATGCAGCATACTGGTAGCCTTTTCCATGATGGTTCTGTTGAACCTTTCAGCCCTTCCATTCTGTTGTGGGGAATATGGCATTGTCAATTTATGCTCTATGCCAGCCTGCTCAAGTATTGACTTCAGCTCCCTATTGACAAATTCGCCACCTCGGTCTGTGTGTAAGGTCTTTATTTTCTTGTCTGTTTTATTCTCCAAGAATGCCTTAATGTTACAGAAAACTGATGTAAAGTCACTTTTAGCTTTCATAGCAACAACTAGAGCTGTCCTGCTGAAGTCATCTATGAAAGTGGTGAAATATAGGTTCCCTTGAATTGAAGTACATTGTAAAGGACCAACTAGGTCACTATGAATGACTTCCAAGGGTGCTGAAGCTCTCTTTTGAGAGGGAGGGAATGGAAGACAGTGTGATTTTCCCATTTCACAGCCATAACATGGCTTGTCTTCCACTTGGCTATTATCTATGCTAAGGCCTTTTACAGCCTTAGGAGCATGTCTTTTGAGGGCCTCTTTTGACATATGACCCATTCGCAAATGCCAGGTTTCAAGGCTACTTGATGCAGATTTGTGGGAAGCAGTATTTAAATTCTGCATAGTTTTCCCAAGGACCCAGTAGAGTCCCATAGCCTTGATACCTTCTGCCATAATTGCATTATTGTATTTTATTCTGACCTCAGATGGAGTGAACTCCACTGATCCACCTTTGTCAGTGATGCGGCTTGTTGACAGTATTCTTTCACTGCCAGGCATATAGTAGACATTATTTAACTCTAACTCATAATTTTTGCAAGTTTTGAGAATGACTTTGCCTGTTCCTTCAACTTGGACTATGGAGCCATCACCGATTGTCACCTGGTGTCCCATATGTGGGAGATATTCAGAAACGTCTTCTAAATATGGTGTGAAATGGGTGGTAGCTCCGCTGTCCATCATCCAAGGATTGCTGCCATCATTGACTTCTTGCATATGTTCGGTCAAAGAATAAAGTGAAATGCAAGGTGTCTCATGCACCCCCTGTATTCTTCCACTACCATTAACTATGGTAGCTACTTGTGTGGAGTTTGTTTGTACACTGGGGCCTTGCCCCTTCCTCTTGTTGCCCTTTTTGCCTGCATCAGCATTGGCTCTGTCCTGTTTCCTTTGCTGACATTCATTAGCCTTTTGGCCTGGCTTCTGGCAATAGAAGCAGGTGACATCATTGGATGATGATGCACCTGCAGGTTGTGGCATGAAATTTACTTGTTTTTGTTTTTTGTTTTTGTTGACATGGGCTGCCTTGTTAAGGGCAGCCCCAACACCACTTCCTGCAGGGCCAGCTAGTCGGCTTTCCTCATTTAGGAACCTTTGTACTAGGTCCTGAGGGGAAAGGTGGTCAGGAGGACCTGACACCAGGATGGAGTCAGCAATGGCATTGTAGGATGGAGGTAGGGATTGGAGCAAAATAAAGCTCATCTGGAGATCAGAGATCTCCATCCCATTTTCCTTGAGAGTACTCCTCACATCCAACACATGCTGCAACTGGGGCCTAAACTGTTTGCCTTCCTCCAAATGGAAGGACGAAACTGAGCACCACAGATTGTAGGTGGCCATGCTTCCTACTGAGCCATAGAGCGATTCCAATTGCTCATACTTGGCATTGACAGAAGGGTAAGTTCTGTCAGAGGCAATTTGGGAGTATGTTTCCAGTGATGTTACCATCACCAGAACTCCCATGAGGACTTCCTCCACTCTGTTCCATTCTAGGTACATAGGCTCCAACCAAAGTGCAAAGCATTTGGTGTACTCGTCATCCTTTTCACCATCCTCTGGCTTGGGCAGATTCAGGAATTCAGGGGCATCATGAGTAATGTGCCTCTTCATTCCATTGATCCTCAGCAAGGCAGTGAACAACACCGACCATTGCTGCCAATTTGAGCCATCAAGCTT